>OZ030006.1:65461131-66018631 GCA_964023405.1 Apodemus agrarius | reverse complement strand
GTATTCTGACAACTTTGGATTTTGAAATCACCATTATACCTTTAATAACCATGGGCCTGTAACTTACATTCTATGAGTCTTAGACCTTAAAAACAATGATATTGACAGCACAATTGGAGATAAAACATAAATAAGAAGAAAATGTGTGTGTGAGGTCATCAGTACATGGATGACAGGAAGGATACATGTCACAAGAGTGTCTTTACCATGCTCAGTAGCACTAATGGGAACTTCTAGAACTCTGGGTATGGCTTCCCTTTCAAGATATTCCTGACTATACTCAAAAGACACAAAGGGCCTTTTACCTCTATTTGACTGTCCCAGTCTAAAGAAGGGTCCATATTGATATTAGGATAATCAGGCCAGACCTGTGGGCAGAAAAAGAAAAGATCAACAGAAATGCCTCAGATAATTTGCCATATACAGTTTCCTACAAAACTATAAGCCACAGTCCTATAATTTCAGCTTTCATGTAGGATTGTTCTATGAAGAGGTAAATTCCATGAAGCTCTTAATTATTGTCAGTAAACATTAGCTGTAAAATAAAAACCAAAACCCCAAAGACAAAATGGACTAGGTGAAAGCCACATTTACAAAATGTTAACAAGTTCCTGGTCCAAGATAAAGATAACTGAATGACTGCCCAGTTCATACCTTTCCCCAGACAATGTCTCCATTATTGGGATATCTGATGAAGACGTCATTCTCCAAACCCCTAGTGAAGGCAGGATAGGGCTCTGTCTCATTGCCAGAAATGGCTGGGTCCTGCAATCAGAGCACAATGCAGGTGGGAAAACTTATTTAAGAACCAAAAAGAAACAGGAAAAAAAGTAGAATTTTTGAGAGAGGATCTCAGCTTCCTTCTGAATGATAAGCTTTCTATAAACACAATAAGTACACTTTTCATGTGTTATTTCTGAACTAAATATGTTGGTGGACATAGAGTATAAGGTGATCCCTGTACAACCCCATCCATCCATTGTCCCATTCACAGGCAACACGTTCACACAAGGACTAACCAGAATGAGGATGACACGCATCCCATCGGCCTTCATGCGATTGATCAGGTCTGGAAGTCCAGAGAACTTGGGGTTGAGTTTGAAGTCCAGCTGCCTCTCCATGTAGTCAATGTCTGAGTACTGCACATCCTGGGACGACACAAGGAAGAGTGGCTGATGGCAGAGCCATTCCAGGCTCCAGAAGAGAATGTTTCTGACCCAATCTAGTGATACCATATTATAGGTCTGGTTTCTGTGATATTTTTCATTTTCTTTTTCTCATGTGGCTTCACCCAACACCCAAAATAACATTTAATCTAACATGAAAACAGAGTAAGATGAATGACAAATCTTGTCTGTCCCCCAGCAGGCTGTCCCTGGAATCAGTGGTTCTTGATCATAGCAACTGTAACTATGTGCTCATAAGATATGGGCAGTAAGTCTGCTATAAGTCAATACAACCCAAAGCAAAACCATACAAGAACTGTGGACAAGCAATACTGAGGGCAATCAGACACACTTTTTAATTACCTACCTACTTTGTTTTAATGACAATAAGATGAAGAACAGAACAATGCATAGAAAAATAGATTAAATAAGAAAAGTAATCCACTAGATCAGGACTATTGGAAGCCTCTTGCCCTCAAATGAGGGAGGTTGGCTCCACATGTGTTTCTTTGGAAATGAAGCCCAAGACTCTGCATTTGTGAGAGCTGTGCTTCGGGGTCATGGGAATGTTAGAGTCGTAACAACTCTTTACAATGGTTTGACTAATTTGGGTTCATTTTTTCCTACTTGGGTTCATTTTTTCTTAGTTAAGCATAAGAACTATTTAAGAAATCTTTTATTCTTATGACTAAATTCCTTGAGCCAGCACTAGTTCCTCACTCTTGGTCTGAGTACCCAATGCTAAGAACCCCAGGAGCAAGAATGCACCATAGTAGGAACAGGCTCCACACAGATTTGGCTAACTCTGAGGTTGCAGAGCCAGCACACCGTGACAGCATGACATATACGTACATAGGGGATCTGCTTAGCCACCATTGCATCATACAAGTCGGCAATCTCAGTGTCATTCTCATATCCATAGCGACATAGCTGGAATCCCAGGGACCAGTAAGGTACCATCACAGGCCGACCAATCAACTAGAAAACAAAAAGTATTAGTACTTCTAAGGAGAAGCTTGAATGTAAATAAAAGAAGATTTGACCAGTCCAAACTAAACAAATTCAACTCCAGAAAAATATCGAGGAGACACATCTGTCTTCCCTGATGACACCCTAATAAAATTTTCCTGGTAGCCTAGAGCTTATTTTCTAGGTATTCTGAAAAATCTTACTTCATTCTAACATTTTTTAATGTTAATATTTTATTTTTTATTAATTATTTTATTTATATTTCAAATACTGCCCCCTTTCCTTAAATGAAGTCTAATGCCATGGTTAGAAGCACAAATCCTATAGGTAAAATCCCTACCTTAACAAAGAGGTTCTAGTTCTGGCAACTGTGTGACCACAGGAAAGGTTATGTGACTTTACTTTTCCTTATTTTGCCTCTCATGAATAGGGATAAGAGTAATGTCTTACAGTGTTTTATGAATATTTAATGTGATGATGTCTTTGAAGTGATCTAACGTGTAGCAGCTAACTGATATAATAATGGTCACACAAATAAATGGCTGTGTTGTGGACCACAGTAGTTACCATTTCCATATCCACCCCATCACTGTCACTACCATGAATATCATCACCATTGCTCCATGATCATCATGAGCCTAAACAATAGCAGCAGCAGCAATGGCAGCACTAGTGACATGATCCCCCCCCCACTATCATCAACTGCATTACCGCCATTATACAATCACTATCAACATAACCATCATCCCCATACTATCACCATTCCACAAGAAAGGTTTCCACAAACACCCCTAACTCTATTACCAGCACTGTCATTCCTATGTCCCCCCTCTAGCATGACACTCCACCACTGCTAATACCACCAGTCTGCCTGCAAAGCCATAACAATTAGAGAAGATATAAATGCAATGCTGTTTGAATGTAGAGGCTGAGCCCTTTTCTATAATATACTTCTTTCTGGTAAAACCAGTGATTGCAATTACCATGTGAAAATTACACTAATAAGCACATGATTTGGAGCAGAGGGTGTACTAACACTAATACATGACAACCAAATGAGCTTCCTACCTCTGTGTACTGCTGAGTGACAAGCTCAGGAGTTGGCCCCAAAAATACATAAAAATCCAAAACTCCCCCTGTGGTTCGGTATGTCAGAGCAGGCATGGGCTGGAATGTCACGTCTGAAGACAGGAAAACATCAACAATAATGAAGGCCTTAAGGTTAACCAATTAGACTTGAAAGCTCTACTTCACATTTCCATTTTCTACCAGGGATAACAGACATTCCATACAAAACCAACATAGAAATGAGAAAGGAAAAACCCACAGGATCCTGTCCCTTTAATGCTCCTTTTTAGTGATTTTAAAATTCTGAAAACGTAAGTTATTATAACTTCTTTATCATAATAGGATAAAACTCATAAAAATCTCAAAGTAGCACTAAGTCTCAGTGTTCATCGCCCATGGCTTCACTAGCAGCTACAGTATGTATTTCTGAACTTGACTTTCTGTCCCCCTTTTTTTAAGTTTTTATTTTATTTATATGAGTACATTGTAGCTGTCTTTAGATCCCATTACAGATGGTTGTAAACCACCATGTGGTTGCTGGAAATTGAACTGAGGACCTTAGGAAGAGCAGACAGTGCTCTTAACCACTTTCTGCCCCTTTCTTATGTGGCATAAAAATATTCCCAACCTCATTCTGCCAGAGGCAGTGTTCTAACCAAAAATCTTGTCAGTAATCCAAGTTATACAGCCAATTGCCTCCAGTTGACACCCAGGAACTTGGGGATCCTCAGGAATAAGGCTTTTGCTATGCCTTCTTATGTAAGTGTTTTACATAATACCAAATAAAAGTTTAGTAAACATAGCAACCATAAATCTCTAGGATAAATCGAAGGCTAAGCAGGAAAAACCATTACCCAGAGACGTAATTTTTGACTTAAGATATAGTCAACCCAAAACCATTCTAAAAACATTCAAGAATGATTGTCACACAGTAAGAGAACACAGGTGTCACCCTACCCATGGCATTGCTGTTCATCAGGAGGACTCCATGGGCATTGCCATCCTCCTCCAGACCCATGTAGTAAGGGTGGACGCCGTAGGAATTCTTCTTGTACTAAGAGTAATAGGAAAAGAAAAAGGTTAGGAGACTGTGCATGAGAAAGAAACTCCACAGAAATTTGATTTCTAAGTTGAGTCAGCGTCCTCTGTTAAGAACAGTAGAGGAAAGGGGCACTTAAAAATATGTCCATTTGCCTAAATGTAGAAGGGAGCAATCAAGTGGCATCTGGAAAGAAGCACAAGACACACAGAGGAGATGGAGGGGACAGAAGACAGACCACAGACACTCTGCCCTTACCCCCGGGGGCTCATCCCTGGAAAACATGCCCCATGTGTGCCAGTTCATGTCTATCTTGAAGGTTGTGTGCTCAGTTTCCCCAAAGCCATAGATGTATGTGGAGGGCAGGCGGGTGGAGATGCGGATGAACATGTCATTGAAGGTGAAGCCAAGGAGCTGAGAGTCCCAGCTGCAGAGGAGAAGGGATATTTACAAAAGTCATCTCCCTGGCGGCTTCTAACAGCTGTCCCTCAAACAAAACATAAATCAATCAGTGTAAATCAATCGCAAATACCACCATTAATGGCCCAGTGGTCATCATCCACTCATCCTCCTTCCAATGCTGCCTTTCCAAGTATCCTCTGCATAGCAGGAAACCCAAGCCATTCTCACTACCCCAACTGCTGTCGCTCACTCCGTGCCCTGCTCCTTGAGGACCCCCCTGCAGCCATCTACGACTGTGACTAGAGAGACCACACTCTATGTTATACAGTTCTGCCCATATTCTTAAGTGACATCTTACCAATCCTCCAGTGCTGTTCACCTTCCAAAACCCATTTGTCAACCCTGGTTTACCTTCCAATCTTATCCTCTCAATTATGTCACCGAATTCTCTCTGTATCTCAACATGCCAACTTCCCTGCTAGAGCATCACACTTTTTGTCTCCCTTCTATCACAAACATTACTCTTCTTCCCCTGGAACTCCGTATTGGGCTTCTCTTTATCAAGGTTCTCTTTCAAATGATACCTCTTCCTTAGACCACATTATCAGAAAAAGTGGCCTCCCAGTAACTTAGTTACCTTGTCCCTTTTCCTATACAGCCTGTTTATAGCCATATTAGTTCCCTGTGTGTATTTTAACACTATCTACCATAGTTTGCCGAGAACAGGCACTCATGTGCCTCCAACAAGAATCTGCACAATAACATGTAAGATGCAGAAGGGAGCCCTGAAATATTTGTAACTGTTCCACTATAAATGTCTTACAAATCACCCACAGGATGCTAAAGACTTCCTCCCTAAATACAGATCAAAAGGAAATTGCTTCCTTATGGTTCTGGTCATGGACACTGTGACACTTTAAAACAGCTGTCTTCAACAACAATGAGCCTGGCTTAAAATGGTAAAGAAAGTAGTTCGTTGGAGTCAGACCAGGAACCACTTACATTACAGTGCCTGTACCCTTCCGACGAATTTCAATCCCAAATGGATTCTCCTTGATGACCACATCATAGAGGCGGTTGTCAGGGGTACTGGATGGAGCGCTGGGGATGTTCAGAGGGACTGGGACTTCATATCGACTGTAGTTTGGATCATAGATCTAGGCCAGAGGAAATGCATTTAAAGATACAGGTGGGAAAATAACTTCTGATATTCTATAATACTATTGTATAATGGCCTCATTTCTCTCTGCATTCAGTTAAAATACAGTCTATTTTACTGCAGAAATTTAAACACAAAACTGCTTTTAAGGATCTGCAGCCTTGATCTGCAAAGAGCATCAGTATTGGAAAAACCCTGTGCACACCTGATAGCGCACATGCCCTGTGTTTACCTTAAACTGCAGCATCTCGTTCTTGTGGTAGGTCACTTGTAGTTGCAGTTCATTCACAGGTGTAGAGGGGAAGGCATTGCTATAAGGTGAAGCCTTCAAGGAGATATTGGCTGTGGCCCCATTTGAGTCATACTGAACATTGCTGACTGAGTACAGCTCATTGACAAAGTAGCAAAAAGGGACCCCAGAAGAGCTGGATTCCTGGAAAGAAATTCAATGTCCTAGATCAGCAGGGGATCCTGAATTATCAAATAGAAAAGGTTAGAAAAGGCAATTTATATGAAGAGGTGTGTGTGTGTATATGTGTGTGTGTGCCTATGTGCGTGTGTGTGTGTATGCGTGTGTGTGTGTGTGTGTCTGTGTGTGATTTTATACATACTATATCTTAATAGCTGGTTTTCAAGAAATGTATGTAATAAAAATATCCCAATCCTATCCCCAGTTATGGTCCAATCTTCACCAGATCCCTGAAGCAATCCTTTTTCCCTATGAATTTAAGGCTATGCAAAAGTATACCAATATATCATGCTCATGAAACATTGAGCAGTATTAGTACACACCACACACACACACACACACACACACACACACACACACACACACCTTCATCTTCAGCTATATTACCTCCCAGACACAGCCTCGGGCATTGCAGCTTGCTTCAGAAGCCCCATGTTGATCTGGATAGCAGTCTATCTTTTCCTCATCCCTAATGCTGTCATCCCACTCCACTGTATAAGATTCGTTCAGGAGAAGTTGGATACCTGTAATAACTGCAACCTGTAGGGGTTAACAAGGCACAAGAAATTTATCATTAGAAACAAAAGCCCTTACACAATCTGAAAATGCAGAAAATTAAGGAGAAATGAGAACAGTCTCAACATTCAAGGCACATTTCTGTCTTACAGGAGGAAAGCTGTGTATTAGATGTGAGACTATCAGCAGTGACAGGGACATGTCAGCCCACTACTCCACTAGTCTTTACTAAATGGTGTAATTATTGGGACAAATAATAGTTGTTGTGTTCCTTTTCATTCCTTTCCATGACCTATCTGCTCCTATTTATTTTGTCACCAAAAAAAAAAATCTCTTCTGCTCTTCTAGAATTTAACTTTTCTTCTTGTGCTTCTCTCCCCAAAGCAGTATCCCTGTTATTGTGGGCACATAGAGAACATGCAGCATGGAGCGAAGTCTCAGGTTCCTGTGACAGTTAATGGTGTCAACTTCTCCTACATGGGAATGGCCTGGATCGTGAGTTTAGGGTCATGCCTGTGGGAGATTATCTTCATTGCACTGATTGAGGAGGGAGTATCTGTCCAGTGTGAATGGAGTTATTCCCTGGCTTGGAGCCTGAGATGAGCAGCAGTATCCATCCATTCAACCCTCTCTGCTTTCTGTTTGTGGATGTGATGTAACCAAATGCTTTAAGCTCCTCACATCTTGATTTTCCCACCATGATGGAACAAACCTTGATTTTGTTTTCTTTTAAGATTTATTTATTTATTTTATATATGTGAGCACACTGTTGCTGTCTTCAGACACACCTGAAAAGAGCCTATGATCCCATTACAACTGGTTGTGAGCTACCATGTGGTTACTGGGAATTGAACTCAGAACCTTTGGAGAGCCATCTCTCTATCCCCCAATGGACTAGGCCTTTAAACCATGAGCCAGAATAAGTGTTTCCTTCTCTACTGGCCCTTGCCATTGCATTTTATCAAAGAAACTGAGGCAGCTCCGACTTTTATATTTCTTGGAGATATTAGACAAATCAAATTAATTTTCTGACTATTAATTTAACCAGTTGCAAAACTAGTGAGTTGGGGGGAGTCACATTTTCTCTACCTAACACTTATCCAAGATCATCTGCTTAAATCTTGAAATATTCTGACATCCTACTCATCAAGTTATATATTCAACATTTTCTCTAATTCTTCTTTTTAATATTTGACACTTCTTTAAAAACCTATTCATTTTTTAGGAGGCAAAGTGACATTTTAAGGACCATCCTGATTCTCTTAATCTCCTCCTTATCTGATACTTCCCCATCTTACCAATTCCAAGTCTCCACTACTGTTTCTAACAATGTTCAAGAACCATTGTAAGTGTCTTTGAAAATTAAATCAAGTATGACCTTCTGAGTTTACCACCTAACACCCTACAAAATCTTACCACATGTCTCCTCTGTAATAAACTGACCTCCACTTTAAATGTTGCTGATACAACATCCACAGGATTGTCAGGGTGATAACATGAGGCTATTCTCTATTCTTGGACTGGCTAATTCTGATATCTCAACTTGAATGAGTTTGCTTTCATTTTATGGCCAAGTAGGGCCCATTGTGAAACATACTTCCTGATTTGTTATTCATAAAACACATGTGCTTTGGTAGTATTTCATTTTAGAATAGCAAAGCTCTCGGGCAATAATTACATTTTAATCGGTGTTATAGCTGTGGTTTTGAAAAGTTCACATCTAGTTCACCATTAGCACCTAGGCAAGTGTTTTCTTCTCCCTTCTTACTCATCGTACTCTTACTTCTTACTCTACCATCCTCTTCTTGCTATCTTTCCTTTTTGCTTATTTTGTTTCCCCTTTTCTCTCTCCTAGAATAGGGGCATTTTGAGAGAAGTAAGCAGCCACTTGCAATCACGAGAGAAGAAAGGATATCAGTCCTTAGAACTTGAGCTACTAATGTATGGTAGCAACTCTCCATATTCTAATATCAACAGAAGGACAAAATGTTGTTAGCCCTTTAGGGATATCTTATCATGGTCAACTAATGAATCTCACCATAAACACCATCTTTATAGATTCATCCTTCCCATCCTTCATACTAAGTTGTGCTCAGCAATTTCACTAAGCTTTGGACACCAGCAAATTCAAACCAGCCGTACAGCACTTTAGTTCATGGTACCTGTATCCTGAATACATGTCATTAAGACAAAACTTCAGACATGATAACATGCCATTGCACTAGAAGTAGAAACTGGTTTATTTTCCCAAATTTTGGTAAAACCTTCATATGTGTCAATCTAGTAACTCTACTATGTGTGCTCAAGATTACTGAGGGAGGATTTCTCCTGTTACAAAGGCATTAAGGAATGCAACAAAAGTTCTGTCTGGTAAATTATTTTGTTATCATCTAATCCAATACAAAAAAATCATTTGGGTTGCATCTTCAAATTCTTTATCTTAAATATGTCATCAGCGTGTATGTGTGTGTTAGAGTTAGAATCTTGATACTGAAGAAAGAAAGGGGAGAAAGCATTAAAACTTTAAAACTTCAAAAATTTAACATATTAGGTGTCAACACTGGCCATTAGCTCTCGAATCTGCAATCATCTGACCTGACCTCCACTTTCCTATCTGTGCTATTCATGTTCATATGTGTGTATGTACATATATAACACACACACAAGTAAGTATGTTTGTATCTATATGTCTGTGTGTCTGTGTATGTCTGTGCATGTATGTATGTGTGTGGGATAAGGTTGTATCACATTCCAGTGACAGTTATCTTGGTACCATCTAATCCAAACATAATAATCATTTGGGTAGAATCTTCAAATTCTTTTGTCTTAAATATGTCATTAAAGTGTATATGTGTTTTAGAGTGCATGTGTGTATGTGTGTGTGTGTGTGTGTGTGTACACACGTGTTTGTGTGTGTGTATGCACGTGTATGTGTGTCTATCATATATATGTGTGATATATATATATATGACATATGTGATTTATTTGTATGTGTATTATCTATGTGCACATTATATGTGTGTGTGTAATAATAGAGTTTGTAAGAGAGCAGAACTCTTGAGAGACAATAAGAGTAAGTTTGGAAAAAGAAAACAAAAACAAAAACATCTGCCCTTATCATCCTTGCCCCACCTAGCAGCTCCCTGACTCATTCCAGCTCAGACATGTCACTACATGTCCCAGATGCCACCATAGTTCCTGACAATCTGACTTATCCACCAGACCCCAGAAGTGCAGTTATCCTTTGAGCATCACAGCAACCTTGACAAAAAGAATCACCATAATGCCAATTTGAAAAACCTCAACAAAATAGAGACATACCTTCATGTTTGGATCGTAACTGACTTGAGGAGACATCTGATTTACCATACCATTGTGTTTCACTGTGACATTGTAAAGTGCCTGTGTTCCAAAAATTTTAATCTCCTGAAATGCTAAGTTATCAGGGTCCACGTAGGTTGATTCTAAAGTGCTCACATCCAAGCGGTTCTGAAATACAACAAGCATAATTATGCACACATGAATGAACTGAGGTTCTGTAAGCCTTCGAATGCCACATCCTAGAGCTCCTGGGAAACCCACTGAAGAGAGAGCATTGACTAATGTATGCTTAGGAGAAAAATGTGAGGACATGCAGAGAGACAATTTACTTAACTATATAAAGATACTGGCTACATAAAACAACTCTATTGGAAAATACTACTTGCTTTGATTTATAAATATTATCTCCTCCTTTTGATAGCATGAGCAATGAAATTACTGGAAATTAAGTCATAAACAGGAATGTGTATACACCCATAGCCATTGAAGCAAATGTAGTCACACACAGACACATGCCAATAAATGCTAATGGTCAGATAAAAGCCTACACTTCAGATTCCTAAAAACATTTTACTTACTTGAGTGACAGAAAATTTACACAGAATGTTTTTGGTTGCAAGATCTGAAAACAAAAGAGAGATGGGTCAGACTAGCATGGCTACTGCAGAAGGCCAAATTTATGTCCTCTCCTTAAAGCTGACAGTCGATTTCAAAAACCAAAGAAGTATGTCTTTTATGACAGATGAGTCTAGTAATACCACCTCTTCGTTCATTCATAAATCAGTACAAACCAGTTATTTGTAGTTTCTGCCTACTGGCAATAATGCCACAATGACCATAGAATGCACATTCTCTTTAGCAAGCTCATTTAATAGATACACATATGAGTGTGTTGAAAAGTGGGATGATTGTATCATAAAGTTATTTTATTTTCAACTTTCTTTTTTACAATGGCTAGGTCAACTTCTATTTCCACCAAAGGATGTCAATAAGCCCTCTGGGTTTCTGCACCTGTACTAATTCTTGTTACAGTTACTTATTTCATGCTGCTCATACTGCAAGATGTTGGGATGATACCTCATTATAATATTTTATTTAAATCTATTTTTTTTAATTTTTTTATTTTATTTTCTATATTCTATGTTTACATTCCAAAGGCTTTCCCCTTTCCCAGTTCCCACCCACCATAGTTCCCATAGTTCCTCTCCCCCCCCCAACTGTTCCCCAATCATTCTCCCTCCCCCCTCGGTTTCTTTACTAAACTGGATGCAATCTTTACAGGCCCAGGGTCCTCTCCTTTCTTCTTCTTGGGAATCATTTGACTTGCTATTTGTGTCTTGAGTATTTAGGGCTTCTGGGCTCATTAATATCCACTTATCAGTGATTGCATTTCATGTGCATTCTTTTGTGATTGGGTTAATTCACTCAGGATGATATTTTCCAGGTCTAACCATTTACCTACAAATTGCGTGAATTCATTATTTTTAATTGCTGAGTAGTATTCCATTGTATAAATATACCACATTTTCTGTATCCATTCCTCCTTTGAGGGATATTTGGGCTCCTTCCAATTTCTGGCTATTATAAACAAGGCTGCTATAAACATAGTGGAGCATGTGTACTTATTGCATGCAGGGGAATCCTCTGGGTATATGCCTAGGAGTGGTATGCCAGGGTCCTCTGGAAGTGACATGCCCAGTTTTCTGAGGAACCGCCAAACTGATTTCCAGAACGGTTTTACCATTTTGCAATCAGGCTTACCATTTTCTCATCCGTAGACTCTGTGTATATCTTCCCTGAAAGAATATCTATTAAGCATCTTTTCCTATTTTAAAATCACATTGTGATTCCCTTGATTTCAATTTTTGAGAGTATTTCTTATATCTTCATATTGACTTTTTTGTCAGATACATAATTTGCTCCATTTTCTCCTGCTTTGTTAGCTGCTCTTGAAAACTCTCATTTATTATTTTTCTGTATAGAAGACTTCAACATTTATGTAGTATCTGTCACTGGCTTTGTCTCTGAAGACCAGTGACCAAAGACTTATTTATGCTCAGTGCCTAACTTGAAATCTTGCATACGTTTTACAGTAGTGAAGATATGGACAGTACCTAAAGGTCCATGAGTAGATGGTGGGAAAAGTGATGATGGGACATGTATAACATAGAGTCTTCAGCAAGTGAGAACATAGAAATTCTTTACCATGTGACCTTGAATGAGCCTAAGACACATCAAATCAATTGAAGGCAGCTAGGCACAAAGAGAAGTACTTAGCCATCACATTTATATGTGAATTTAGAAATAAAAAACTTTTATAAAGTGTACATGGAATTGCCATTGTCAAGGGGCAGGGGAGTAGAGAAGTCACTTGATATTTCAGAGACATTTAGCTTTATGAGCATGTTCTGGGAAGAAAATGTATGGCGTGGGTGAACCTGGATGTCTTCATTCTCTATCATGTTGATTGTAATCAGTAAATGATGAATATGTTGACATTTGTAGAGAGAATATCTTATTCTGTATGGGTATGCCAACTATAAATAATAAATATAATGACCTATGGCTTAGGAAGGAAGTAGGAGGTGGAACTTCCGGGAGAAGAGAGAATTCTGGGATGGAGCTAGGCAGGAGATTCAACCGTGAAGATGTGAAGGGATAATGAACTGGATACATGGTACCTAAGCACAGATAGCCAGCCATGTAGCATAACATAGGTTAAAATAAATGGGTTTTCTTATTATTTTAGTTAGAGAAAAGTCAAGCCATATAGCCAAGGTATTTGTAAATATATTTTGAGTCTGAGTCATTTCTAGGAGAATGGGGCTGGGAGGAAAAACCAAACTTAATTTCCTCAGATGTTGAGTGCATTCAAACTTTTTCAATCAATTATTTTCAAATAAAACTAAGATTATTAAAACTGTATCTTGAGAATGACAAAATAATGAATGAAGTATACAAGTCCAAGCCATAGTTTTTCTTTCTCCATGCTATCATCACTCTGCAAAGAGCTCCCCAAATGTTTTCAAAACAAGTGTTCCATTGGAAATCTATTTCCTAAGGGTCTCAAGATCATTACTGCACAGAAACTGATAAATGTTAATTGCATGATGCATGCAACTAAAGTACTGGTTGATGCATACATACCCAGTAGAAATATGTGTGCTCACCACCAATATTTGTCCCCAGAAATCTGGGGATAATATACATTTCATAGCATATGAACTAAAGCACCAGCTATGAAACCGTGTTTCATAAAATTCTGTTAAAAAAAAATAAGAGTCAAGCCAACACAAGAATTTATGGTTCATCTCTCATGGCCTCTGACCAGTATGACAAGAAGCAAATGTTTTTTTGTTTTGTTTTTATTTCTGGGAAGCTGCTGCTAGGATGCCTGGAGAGATATCACCCACAGTTGGATGGTCAACAGAAGTAAAGTCTAGTGCAGAACTGGGATTGCCACACCCACTCAAGGCACTCACCCTTTGACTGTCCATCATCCCAGAACAGCTCTCCTCTTGCTTCATTGTTCTCATCCAGAGCAATGAGGAGACCAAGAGGATTCTTCCGGCTGTGGGGAACACATTCGCATAAGACACAAATGCTTAGGGCTCAAAGGATTTTACCAAACATTTGCATCAAATTTCAACTGAGAAAGCGTCTAGTCTGTCACACATAACTTTTTTGCTTGAGTGATGGAAGGAGAATATCATAAGTGTCTTCCTCCAATAATAATTTTACAAAATAAAGTATTTTAAACATCTATTAAGGGCTTAAGCATGTAAGCCTCAGAGTTTCGGAACCACCACCATAATTAACATTAAAATTGCACCTCTATTCACAAAATGGGTCATTGAGAGAGAAACAAAATCCTATACAGTGCTGCTATAACCGTGGGAATTTTAGACACCCTATTCCAGAAGAATCTCTGTGATTTGAAAGTTAAATCTATATATGTCAATGATGAGAATTGAATAATTAGAAAAATAGAGGCAAATGGGCTAGGGATAAACTGAGATCACTCAATGCTAAAGCACCTACCCAGTTAGTGTATTCTACACCCTGGTCCTTAGACCAAGTTTAATAAAATCAAACTCAAGTGCTATAAAACAAATGACTCTACTGGGGAGTAACGTCTTTGGGGCATTGAAAGGCACCTTTATTATTAACATATTGAAAAAGATAGGATTATCAAAGTCAACATAGAATCACATTTTCATAGACAAGGGCATTGTATTCTTGGAGGGTTCAAAATTTTAAATAGGGAGGAATGAGACTTTAATTTTTGAAGCAGAAATTCAATATCAGTGCATAAATTGATCTGAAATTGGTTATTTGACAAAGAGATGGGGATGGTAGAGGGAGAAGTGTAATGATATTTAGTCATTTTCTCATAAGAGGGACTAAGTTGAAATACTAAGGAAGTGAGGTCTCAAAGGAAAAGGCAGTTTTCAAGCCCCCTAAAAAAGTGCTTCTCTATTGAAACCTACTGGAATTAAATTTTGAAACATCTGAGGATGGCAATGAGCAAGCCTTCTGTAGAGATAGAATTATAACTCTTTAAATGAAGATGATAAAAGGTCAGTGGCTCAGGAAAAGTGGGAAAGATAAGTTTGTGTTGTTAAAATCCAATTACAAATTTTAAAAAGTGCTCAGTTATTGGTAAGAAACAGAAAACTGGGTTAGTAGGAACATAGTTAACTGAAGCCAAGTCTAGGACAGAGATGGTATGAGGCATGAGCAGACAACTACAGATAGGTCATCAGGCCACATCAGCTAGGAAGAGTTCTGAGTGAGACTGCACAGAATTGAGCTTTCTCAAGTCATGAGACTTACAATGTGAAAATTGCAACAGCCCTGAGAAAACCAGGGATACTGACCACCCCAACTGTCAACTTATCTTCAAAGCTAAGGTAAGTAAGGAGAAAGTTTTCTGTCAAGATCACATAGCGTAGAGACAGCAGGAAATCCAAGAGCAGAGTATAGTAATACCACACACATGTACACACATGCACGCACGCACACACATATCAACCCACAACACGAGCCTGACTGAAGAAATAGGTAAAATACAAAACTGATACTGGAGAGATGACTGACTCTCATGACAAAAGAGTGAGCTCAGACGTGTGCAAAGCAGAACCACACGCTTCTTATTCACCTTAAGTGGGTGTTCAGGGCAGGTTGCTGCCATGGCAGGATGTAGCCCCCTCGGACATGAAGATTGATGTGCTCAAGAGGGGCTGGCAAGGTCTTCCACTCTCCTGTTGAGTTGATATTTGCACCCTGGTGTCAAAAGGAGGAGAGATGATGAGGTAAGCAATACTCCGTGAGCAACACACCCCACCCACCTCCCTAAACCTGCAGCTAGGTCATCACCATCCATCACAAACCTCATTTCCTCCTTTGGCCATTCATTTGCTGCTGTATGAAGTCTGGTTGTGCTTCTCCCCACCTCCAGGAGAGTCCCTGCTCTTTACAGAATCTCATATAGACCCCAAACACCCTCATTATACACCCTGTTTCTAAGGCAAGATGGTACTCGACAATATTTGCATTTATTTCTTGCTGACTGGAGATAATGCTGTCCCTTCTTCTACCCCACCTCAAAGCTCCTAATATCTTTGGTATACACTCCATTGTAAAGATCAGTGTGAGCAGACTTATATTTATATAATAGTTTCTTGAGTTGAACTTTTCTGTCTTGTATTTAATACCTCTACCTGTCCTCATGTGTAAAAGGTGCTCATCTGAGTCATAACCTAAAATCATTTCACTTTCTCAACCAGAGCAGGGCTTCATAATGCAAGTACTTTTTGAATTTTTTCTTTTATTAAAAAAGTAGATTTTTTTCATGCAATATATTCTAATTATGTTTTCTCCTCTCTCTACTCCTCCAAGTACCTCCCCACCTCCCCTATTATTTAGACCCATCACTTTTCTGTCTCTCTTTGTGAAAAAGACATCTAAGCAATTATAATATAATAATATAATATATAATAATATAATATAGCAAAACCAAGCAAATTAGGATTGGACAAAACAAACAGACAGAAGGAACAGCCCAAGAAAAGGAAAAAAAACAGATGAAGCATCACACTCAATCACACATTCAAGAATATAATAAAAACAGAAAATTCAGAAGCCATAATATATGCCCAAAACCTATAGGGTAATACCTACATGCATGCATACATACGTACGTACATACATACATACCTACATACATACATACATACATACACACATTAAAATAAATTTAAGAAAAATAAAATAAGAAACCTGACGTTACATTATGAGACAAGGAACCTCCAAAGATGCTGTTGGGTCCATTTTCTGTGGGCTGTCTACTGCTGGGCATGTCTCCTACACTAAAGAGGAATCTGTTTCCCTAGTGAGCCTCCCTTGGAGAAAACTACTTTTTTTTTTCATTTGAAAATGGTTAGCAAAGCTAGCTCTGAGTTAGGAATTAGGGCATATGTCCCCTGGCCCTTTCAGCTCTAATATACATTGGTCAGTGCAGGCACCATTAACAATTAGGTTAGAAAGTTCCTTTCTATTACGCTATCCTACAATCTCTCTCTCTCTCTCTCTCTCTCTCTCTCTCTCTCTCTCTCTCTCTCTCTCTCTTTCTCTGTGTGTGTGTGTGCATGTGTCAGTTTATGAGTGTATTTATTGTAAATGTGTGCTCATATGTGTACATACATGTATATGGCTATATATCAGTGGTTCTCAACCTTCCAAATGCTGCAACCATTTAATACATTTCCTCCTGCTATGGTGACCTCCAGTTTTAAAATTATTTTTGTTGTTACTTCACCACTATAATTTTGCTGCTATTATGAGTCATACTGTAAATATCTGTGTTTTCTGGTGGTCTTAGGTGACCCCTGTGAAAGGGTTGTCTTAACCCTCCAAAGGCATCTTGACCCATGGGTTGTAAACTGCTGCTGTATAATGCCTGAAGCCATCTAGGAAAGGCTAAAGGCATGCAAGTACATTTATTGGAGATGGCCCAACGTTTTGTAAGGCTGCGACAGGTGAGTTCTAAGAATAAAGGTCCTTAGACACTTCATCCCAGGACTGCTTTTTGCACGAGGCAGGTGACATGTCAATTGACAAAACCATGCTGACTTGTACCATAAAAGTTACTGTTTTAAACTTATACAGCTATAAACTGATAGGTTTAAAAAAATAGATAATAGTCATTCAAGTACCGGTCTTAGTTGAAAGACAGGGAAACATTTCTGCTATAACTCTTTGCCATTGTCACAAACTATTGTCTTGAACTTGCTGTGAACTTATGGAATGCAAATGTGCTTGGGAAATCATATGATCAATTATCCTGAGAAAGTTTAAGAACTAAGAATGGCAGTAAAATGATAGTACAGCTTTCTTCAGCTTCATCTAGAGTGAGTGTGTATTCTGTATGCATGGAATTTTCTCTCTCTCTTCCTCCTTTCCTTCCTTCTTTCTCTTTTTTACTTTTTTTCTCTTATTCACAGACTTAAATAGCTCTAAGCCTCCTGCCTAGCCAGTGAGGGGGCCTGTGAGCCAGGGAAAAGATCCCCAGTAACTAAAACTTCTTTACTTCATCCCACCACCACCACCACTACCACCCACCTCAGTAACTGTACTTTTAAAGGCTGGGGCTAGACTTCAGCATTAGATAATGTTAATATGGGCACTAATATGTGTGTATGTTTGAGATCATGTATCTGTGTGTTTGTATGTGTATATGTGTTCATATGTGTGTAAATGGCTGTATATAAATTGTACATGTGCATTAGTCTATCTTTCTCCCCTCCCTTCTCTCCCCCTCCCTCTCCGTGTGTGTGTGTGTGTGTGTGTGTGTGTGTGTGTGTGTGTGTGTGTGTTTGCCCACATGCACAAGCAGGCCTGGTTTCCTTTTTTTTTTGGGGGGCTTTTTAAATTTTTTATCTTTTTTAAAAAAAATCTTTAATCCTTTTTTACAGTTTGCACTTCATCCCCTCCCAGTCTGTAGCCCAACCAATCCCCATCCCATACCTCTTCCCTCCATCTCCAAGATGATGTCTCTACCCCCATCCTCACACCACTAGCACCCCCCCACTCCCTGTGCCCTCTCAGAGGGCCCATGCTGGGCTTCAACTTTCCCAAGGGTTAGGTTCATCTCTCACTCTGGCCATGCCTCGCAGCCCTCTGCTGTATATGTCAGAGGCCTCACATCAGCTGGTGTATCCTGCCTGGTAGGTGGTTCAGTGTCTGAGAGACCTTGGGGGTCCAGGTCAATTGAGACTGCTGGTAATTGATGTAAGCCTACCTTTGCTGACATCATTGCTAGCTACATGGTGAACACAATAAAACTCTCTTTTTTTTTCTGAAACCAGAAAGCATTTAATAGTGTGATGTTTGATCACATTTATGTTTATCTGAATTCGTCCTTATAGAGACCTTTCCTTTCTGTATTTTTGTGTCTGCTGGTGTTGCACAGATGCTCAAAGAATTGCTCCATATGATTAGCTTAGACATGCCCCCCTCCCCAGCTTCTTCCAGCTTTTCCCCAATTCAACCACAGGGGTTCCCAGATTCTGTCCATTGGATGGGTGATAGTATCTGCATCTGACTCTTTCAGCTGCTTGTTTCAGGCCTGGTTTCCTAATCATCATTCTCTCCACCTTATTTGTCTGTCTGTCTGTCTGTCTGTCTGTTTTGAGACAAGGTCTGTCACTGAACCTGGAAATGCTGATTGGCTAGAATGGCTTATCTCTGCCTATCAATAATACAAGTTATGTGGTAAATCTCCTGACTTACAGCTTTCTGTAAAAGCTGTACAGCTTTTTATACATCTATAAGACTATAAAAAAGTGCATGTATCTATTCTCACAGTGCAACATGTCATTTGAAGCAACTTGAATCTTTGATCCCTGGCCATAGACACTCATACTTGGCCCCAAATAAATGACTTAATATTCTTTTTTGAAGTAATATCTGTGTTTTTCATTGACAGTACCATATCTCACCTGTCTAAGCTAATCATATGGAGCAATTCTTTGAGCATCTGTGCAACACCAGCAGACACAAAAATACAGAAAGGAAAGGTCTCTATAAGGACGAATTCAGATAAACATAAATGTGATCAAACATCACACTATTAAATGCTTTCTGGTTTCAGAAAAAAAAAGAGAGTTTTATTGTGTTCACCATGTAGCTAGCAATGATGTCAGCAAAGGTAGGCTTACATCAAGCCAGGCCCAAGATGGCAAGATTACGTTTCTTTATATCATTTCTCTAAAAGCATGACTAGCGTTTGCCTGATCCAACTAGGAAGTGAAAAAAATTAGCTCATGAGGGTTGAGTGACTCATGCCAGACCACAGCAGGTGATTTCCAGAGTCAGAATGTGTTATGTTGTCTTATGAGTCTGTCATAATCAAAGGCATTGAACTCTGACACTGCCAGGTTTTATAAATATTTAGCAAACTTACCATGTAATAGTCATACCAGAGGGCTGTGGGGAAATATGCACTGATGTTCCGGGCATTCTGAAATTAAACAGACCAAGTGGAGGTATTGATATCTGAGATGGAATAAGCAACTTGCCATGTACTCTTGCATAAAATAATAGAACTAAAACTGAATACAGTTATCCCAGCTTCCTAAATATCTCCAATGCTGAGAACTCCTGCATTCTTGCCAACTTCCAGGGGTAGAAATGGCCCAACAAAATCTAGAACCTTCACTAAAGCCCTTTGGGGAACAGGAACTCAAAAGAAAATGACCACTTCCTGCTTGAAGATTTGTCCATCCTTTCTCTAAGGACACAATACCCAAGGTTAGGTATAAAGTAGGAAAATATCTGCAGGTTCAAAAGTATTTGAAAATGGTTTAATTAGATTTTTTTTTGCTTAGTTAAGTGTTTACCTAGATATAGAAATTCTAAAGAAATGTCTCTTGCTGTACGTGTAACTACACAAAGAACTAAGTAAAGTACCACTCAGCCACAAGGTGCGACACACTGCTGCAAGCAGTTCTGAGCACCTCAGCTAAGCATGACAGAGGCAATTAAAAAAAATCTCTACACTAC
The DNA here is from genome assembly GCA_964023405.1 of Apodemus agrarius. Classification (NCBI taxonomy): domain Eukaryota; kingdom Metazoa; phylum Chordata; class Mammalia; order Rodentia; family Muridae; genus Apodemus; species Apodemus agrarius. The sequence continues at coordinate 65,998,457 of OZ030006.1, read as the reverse complement.
TTCCCATACATGATTCTACATGCCTCATTTTAATCAGTGGGAAAATAATCATGTTTAAATAAACTGTGGAACAATAGTCCCCTTGACTGATATAAAGAAAGATTTGAGGACATAAAACTCAAGACATAGAATTATACTCTGAAGAACCATAAAAGACAACTATAGATCAAGAAACCCTGTTTGAGGGAAATGCAAATCAAAACAACCCTGAGATTCCACCTCACACCAGACAGAATGGCTAAGATTAAAAACTCAAGAGACAACAGGTGCTGGCAAGGATGTGGAGAAAGAGGAACACTCCTCCACTGTTGGTGGGATTGCAAGATGGTACAACCACTCTGGAAATCAGTCTGGCAGTTCCTCAGAAAATTGGGCATGACACTTCCAGAGGACCCTGGCATACCACTCCTGGGCATATACCCAGAGGATTCCCCAGCATACAATAAAGACACATGCTCCACTATGTTCATAGCAGCCTTGTTTATAATAGCCAGAAGTTGGAAGGAGCCCAGATATCCCTCAAAGGAGGAATGGATACAGAAAATGTGGTGTATATATATATATATATATATATATATATATATATATAGACAATGGAATACTACTCAGCAACGAAAAATAATGAATTCATGCAATTTGTAGGCAAATGGTTAGATCTGGAAAATATCATCCTAAGTGAGCTAACCCAATCACAAAAGAATACACATGAAATGCAATCACTGATAAGTGGATATTAATGAGCCCAGAAGCCCTAAATACTCAAGGCACAATTAGCAAGTCAAAGGATTCCCAAGAAGAAGAAAGGAGAGGACCCTGGGCCTGAAAAGATTGGATCCAGTTTTGTAGGAGAGTACCAGAACAGAGAAAAGGGGGAGATGATTGGGGAATAGTTGAGGGGGAGAGGACTTATGGGATGTATGGTGGGGGGGGGGAACTGGGAACGGGGAAAGCCTTTGGAATGTAAACAAAGAATATAGAATAAAAAAATGAAAAAAAAAAGAAACCCTATTTGAGTGTCTATCTCACACCTCACTTCCTTCACCATATTTACGTAGCCTAGCAGTTGGGATTCTCCAATTCTCAGAGGCCTCCATACTCACATGCTCCAGCACAGGGCTGACTAGGAAAGCTGGACCCAGCAGGAACTGTTTGTCAATGTTCCAGGTCTCCCGGTCTGACACAAATCTGGAATGGAAATTGAAGGTGTCACAATCAGACTGCAATAGGATTTTGACTTAATGTCCTGAAGAAATTCTCAAGTTAAAACCCATGTGAGAGACCCTCATGTATCTCTGACCCTGTGTATCTGCTCAGCACACGTCATCCCATTTGTCCTGATTCTAGAACCTCTAAAATTGTTGAGAAATGTGTTGATGGACAACCTATTTATTCATTATGACACATTTTCAATCTTTACTAGAATACTTATACAGGTAATCTGAATAAATTATAGATAAGAATTATATAATAAAATAAAAGTAAAGGAGGTCATATAAAGAAAAAATAAGAATCATGAATCTTTTCTATTTTTTTAAAATTCAATAGCTGGACTTTCATTCAAGACCTGTGGGCCCCACCAGGACATTACTGACAAAAAGAGTCACAGCTCCAGAATGGAAGAATTGTTTGAATCAACTCCTACCAATGAGGTTAAACACATTGCCTATTAACAGAAATCCATCTCGACACTTACTCATGGAGAAGAGGCCGCACCACTGTGCTGCCCTCCTTGTGGGCCTTATACATCAACGTGTAGAGATACGGCAACAGGGTGTATCTGGTCTCCAGCACACTTCTGGAAATATCCTCAAAGGCTTTATCCCAGGATACAGGGTCTTGTCTCTAAAGCAGAATGAGGAAAGTGTTCAAAGCCCACACAAGACACCTAAAAATTTAAAGTCATTGAAGACATGTTTAAACTATATAACACCTTTAAAGTATCGTATACTAAAGAAAATTATAGATGGGACTCCTAGATTGTTCTTAACAGACTGGGAAACATCAGCAAATTTCTCTTTAAAAAACACTAATACATTATATGTGAGTTATAATGGAAATCAGTCCCAGAGCAAAAAGAATAATCAAAATAAAGACTATGATTTATAGAAAAAAGTTAATGGATTTAAAAATGTCACCAGGTAACACAGACAGAAGGAATGCTTTCAGAAACTGAGGTAGCACAAGTTTGTGTGAGTATGTATATATTTGGAGTCACACAATACTGATAAGAAAGCTGATATCTTACCCTGGTCCCAATGGTGTTGTGGTTCCTGGAGAACGGGTAAAAGGCGCCCAGCTGCATCCAGCGAACACACATCTCATACTCAGCATCTCCAAAGAACCCACAGATGTCTGACCCGGTCTGAAACAACATGGAACAAAGTCAGCTCTAGGTGCTTTCTAAGAGACCCTGTCACTTTCCTAGGGAGGAGGAGCATGTAAAGGACACTTACATAGGATATGCCAAAGAGGCTGAAATCCATCATGCCTGCAATGAAAGATGCACCAGGGTCAGGACAGGAACTCATTATCTGCCTCCTCTTCCCCCTTTACCAAGAATCCCACTCCCACCCTGCAGAAGCCCGCGGGCAGAGCCCACACACCGATGATGGATTTCCCCAGCTGGTCCCAGGCAGCTGTGTTGTCTCCCAGCCAGTGTCCTCCCCAGCGTCCAGAAGAGGGGAATGTGGAGCGGGTGATGACGATCCCTCTCTCTCCTGTTACCTCCTGCACAGCTCTGGTTGGAGAAACAAGGAGAAAAATTCATGGCAGGGCAGGGGGAGATTGGCCATAGAGCTTCCTGCTCAGTCCTTGCACTTAGAATATATTGAAAAAAAAAAAAACTTTCCTGTGTGACTACAAGGAATATAGAAGTATGACCTAATAGAGGATGACTGGCTACCTGATAGGCATAATAATGGCTGTAAGGCCTCTAAGATAGAGTTGTTTGCACACTGTCTCACCATGTTACAAAGTCATTGACTTGCCCCCAAGTAGTAAGCAGTTACAACACTCACTTTCAACATAAAGAAGCAAGGTTTCTAGCATTCGGCTACCTGCTTTTCTCTTTTACCCAGCAATACCACAGTACTGACTACAATGCGCTATGACTTACAGTGTACCTGTGGGTACGCTCAAGAGGACTACTGATTTCCTCACAGGGATGGCTCCACTACTGCAAAGTTGTTGCTTAACAAATAAGAATTACCACATGGTTATTACAACTACATTATACTTACCCTTAGAATGGGAAACAAATGGAAAAGCAGAGACACTACAACACTCATCACAGAAGTAGACCAACAGGAGAAAGCAGAGAGTCACTCACTCGTAGGTGGGTCTGGTCTGGGACCACCCATACAGGCTGTGCACATCATAGTGCCGCACCCGGGAGCCATCTGGAAGGATCTGCTCACTCTCCATGCACAGGGTCTTACTGCTCAGGCCCCTGTCTCTGCCTTCCAAATCTAAGGGGAGATTTAAGATGGTGAAAGACAGTTATTCTTCTTCTCATTCCTGACCTCTTATTACTGAATTGTTCTGTAGAACTTAAGATAAATTTGATTTCCATTGGAGTCCCCTTCCCTGACTATGACCAACTCAGAACAGTGCTTTGAGCTGAGGTGCAAGAAATGTGCAAGTGCTCTCAATTGCTGGTTTTTCTAAGAAAGTAAAGGAGGCAGAAAAACACTGAGTTTTCATTCATTGACAACAGAGTAGGCATGGCCACAACTGCAAAGCCAAAGCATTAATTATTGTTAACACCGTGATGCAATTTGTAATATTATCTGTCTCTTTATATATACTCTACTGTAGAAAATTGGTATTTAGGAAAATTGTGTAAGCTTTGAGATATCTTATACCTCAAAGAAACCAAAATTTGGGGAACTTCCATAAAAACAATTAAAACCAAAGGGTCAATTGGCTCCACAATATAGGGAAACATCTTTTTCTGACCATTGGTTGCAAAGAAAATACAGGTAGACAAAGTATCAAACTTGATAACTAAGACATCTTACAGTGAGAAGAAGCCTTTAAAGACAGTACTACTGTTGAGAACCATCTGGACAAATTTGAGAAATATCTCCTGGGTCTTGCCACACAGAATTAGGTAAAGTGCTTCCTATACTTAATTTCAGGCACATTAATTTATAGCACCTATGGCAATGTACCCTTGGTGCCAGGGCTTATATACAGAGGACAGCGAAGGTCAATTTTATTATACAATCAGAGCATAGTAGCATATCATTATATAGAAATGAATCTGCATGTATATATTTCAATGAGACCATCATTCATGTGCTAACCTAAGAAGGAAAGGTTGATTGTTGAGATGTTAGTTTTCTTCCTTCCCAGATTGCCTGGCCACCTAAGTACAACTTATCTCCAGCTCCTCTCTCTCTTCAATGCCATTTGTGGTGTCAGGCAACTTTTAATCTAGATACTGCGCCCCCTAACAGGAAGAGGAGGAACAAGGTCCTTACGTGGCATGTAGGGAGGGCGGTTCAGAGTAGTATCACTGCAGCCTGAAGGAACTGCCCCATTCACAAAGCTGGAAGGCTCATTCATATCCTATAAATGTAAGAAACATTGTTTCCATTTAAATAAAATCCCGGCATTTAAATTCAGAGTCAAGGAAAGAGCAAATAGAGTACTAAACATCCAGTAGTCTTTGGATATCTGCATAGGGAAAATTGTCAAATGGTAGGGAATCGAGCTATAAAGAAAGAGTAGTCTCTGTAGGAAAAGTTCCCCTGAGGCATAATATTTCCAAGTATTTTATGTGAGGTCTTAGACCAGAAGCTTCAGGTAGAAGACCAGCTGTGGAGAGGATCAGAGAAGCTCCATACCTGATCAGAGGGAGGGCACTATGACATATCCAAAGCCTGAGGTGAATATTACCCAGTTAATATATCAAGTAACACACAGGAAGGTGGACTGGAGAGATCTCTCAGTGCTTAAAGGCACTTGTTGCTTTTGTTGGGTTCCCAGTATCCACATGATGGCTCACAACCATCTAAAACTTCAGGTCCATTTTGAGATATGACACCTTCATAACCACTAAGCACACACATAATGTACATACATACATATATTACATGTAAACAAAATAGTACATACAAGGTATATATGCATACATGTGGGCAAAATACGCATATAAATGAGATAAATAGTAAGTCTTTAAAAAAATCATATAAGAAAATTTTAAAAGATTCTTTAAATCATTAAAAAATAAACATATAAATGTACCTCTCCTATGCTTTACCCAAGTGAGCACACATGCACACACACTTACAATCCACAGGCCATCAAACTTCAAGCTCTTTGCTGGTTCCTGTGTGTTCGTGTAGAGTTCTTCAATCTCCTTCTTCCACCATGTGGCAGTTGAATTACGGAAAAAGTCTGGGAAGGCCACATAAGCTCGGTATTGCTGTAAAATAACATTACTTGGTTATTTGTCATGAATGATTACAGTGGCAGCAAAATAAGCTTAACATGAACATGGCTCATTCACTCTCATACTACGTGAAGGTAGATAATGATAGTACAAACCAAGTCTATAGCACATATTTAGAACAGTATCATCTTAGAATATCCAGTGAATTTCCCCTAATATCACACAGGAGTGGAGGTGATCAACACCCTCTGCACACTAAACTTGCTCTATACCCCCCATCACAATTGCCCATCATTGCTTAAGGACTGATAAGGTCGAAGTCCTGTGAGGCTTTAGCTAAATGTCAGGTGTCAGGTGATGGGTATCAGGTTCGTATTAGGAAACCAACCCAGTGGGAAAGAAGTTGAAAAAAGATTGCACATTGTGATTTTGCACCAGTTACTATGGCTCTGTTTGCTCTCATTTCCAAATCAGAGGAAGCCTTTGGTTTTATGTAACATATACTGGGAGGACTTAAGGCTTCCCTTTCAGTTTCTCTTTCTCTTCCCTCAAATTATAAAAACAGTGTCTAACACTTATAAAAAGTGGGTTCAATGTATTACTCCTTAACCGCGTTTTACAGATTTTAGGAGCAAAGATCTTGTCTTACATTTTCAAGATAATCTTCACATTCTACCGTGTTTAACAGAATTAGAGAAAATAATAGATAAGCATTAAAGCTCTGCCTGCTTGTGGATTGGTGCCCCCCCCCAACACAGCAAGAGAAATTAGGCACAGAAATCTATATGCTCCCCCTGCTGTTTATTGACAGGCATTTCCATTGCTGTGCCTCAACAAACAGCCTCTCGGTGTCCTTCACACAACTGCAAGCATCAAGAAGCAAAAGAATGGCATGGAAGAGGATAGCAGGAAGCCTTGGCTGAGTCTCTACATGGGTCTTATTCAAACCAGCAAACAATCTATTAACAAAGAACTTCTGCCCAGAGGAAGCCCAAGAGAAGACAGATCAGAAATGGTCCAGCGTGCATTGCTGCTTCAAAGGACAGGCCCAGTGAATCGTAATGGTAATATATAGGAACTGTAGAATTTCTTCTAGTACAAAAGTGGAAATAAAAAACATGAAGTCCCAAACAAAGAGAACCTTACCCCAGGAACAGAGATCCAGCTTACATTAAGCCAGAAACATGGGCTTTCAAAAAGGGTAGATGGAGTATCAGGATATACGGTATTACCAGCTACATCTGGTAAACTGACTTTTATAAAGAATGTATCAATAAATTAAGACAAGCTTGCCTTAGAGTAAAAAAATTATTTTTGCACTTCATATTGCAGACAGGAATTTTTTTTTCTTCCCTACTACCTGTTCTAAAAAGGAATTACTGTATAAAAGGCATGAATATTGGGCACGATTTCTGCCAGTTCAATTTTAGTAACCACAGTTTTTCTCCTCTATACCTGAACACTGGCTAGAATATGATATTTTTTTTAAAAAAATCCCCAAAGAGTTAGTACTAGCTGGTTTTCTGTGTCAACTTGACACAGGCTGGAATTATCACATAGAAAGGAGCTTCAGCTAGTGAAGTGCCTCCATGAGATCTGGCTATGGGACATTTTCTCAAATATTGATCAAGGGCAGAGGGCCCCTTGTGGATAGTACAATGTCTGGGCTGGTGGTCCTGAGTTCTATAAGAGAGCAGGCTGAGCAATCCGGGGGAAGTAAGCCAGTAAGTAACATCCCTCCATGGCCTCTGCATCAGCTCTTGCTTCCTGGCCTGCCTGAGTCCCAGTTCTGACTTCCTTTGGTGATGAACAGCAAAGTGGAAGTGGAAGCTGAATAGACCCTTTCCTGCTGAACTTGCTTCTTGGTCATGATATTTGTGCAGAAATAGAAACCCTGACTAAGATGGGGCTCTCGGTAATGGTCCTCTGAATGTCTAATGCTTGATCTCATAATGGTCATGCTTGTGAATAGTTCAATAAATATATTTATTTAATTAATACTTGAATGTTAGTTTCTAAATACCATGAATGACACTGTTCATTGACCACATAGAGATCAGGTACTTCATCACATGAACCTGAAATAGGTGTCCGAACAATGAGGCCTCCTCTCTAAATTCCCAGCTGCACTGGGAAGATGTAGAGGATTCACATGCCTTGATGTAATCCCTGTCTACAGAGTCATCTCTTCTGGAGAGAAAAGGAAGGAGTTCAGACATGTCACTGGCTCTCCACAGAGCCATTTCCTACTCTTAGAACACTGAGCACAGACATTAAAACCACAATTCACAGCACAGAAATGAGCTGCATTTCTGCACTGGGAAAATAGAGCTAAACACTTCTAAACCACAAAAGCTGACTGATGATTGTGAAAAACTGCAGTTCACGAAGCATGTGATACTTAGAATCATCATAAAGTAAAACATCTACTCCCAGTAGAGAGCGATGTATAACAGGAGGCAATAGTGGCACAGTAAAAGCCATGACAGTGGATGCAAAAGCACATGGGATTTCAAATCATGAGGCAGTAAAAGACTGCCTGCAGTCAAAAGGCATTCAGTAAAATACTTAAACACTAAATAGAAAGACTGCACACACTATCTAAAAGGGATACCTAAAGAAACAAAACACACCTTAATTCAGAGAAAAACATCATTCTTAGAGGAATCATCCAGTTGAAAGTCTATGAGCCTCTGGATTCAGATATGTTTGTATTTAAAATCACAATTGTACTATGATATGTAACCTAAGCTTTTTGTGCCTGAAATCTAAATAACAATAATACTGATATCCCAGTAGGAAGTTGAGCATGAGTTAGAAACAGAGTATAGATGTAAGATTATCAGAAAACAAATATCAGGAGAGATGACACATTTTCTCAGTGTATTTCCAAGCCATATCCACTGTCACTTATGGAAATTTCTAGTCTCCTTGCTGCCTCTTTCAAGAAATCCTGATGGACTCAATATCAACAAGGGCCTTTTACCTCCACTTGACTGTCCCAGTCCATAGAGGAGTTCACAGAAATATTAGGGTAATCAGGCCAAACCTGTGGAGAGAAAAATGATCAAGAGAAATATCCCAAACTATCTCATACTCTGAATTTCTTGTAAACTAAAAGCTAGCCCTTTGGTTATGAAAGACTGGCCCACGCAAAAGTGGATTCTATAATTCCCTTAACTATTAACAACAATCAAAAATATTGATTTTAAAATGAATAACAGAAACCCAGAGAGCAAAAGGAAGCAGTAAAAACATATTTTAAAACCCACTAACAGGGTTCCTAGCCCCGGATAAGGATTGGTGGGTCAACACCTGGCTCATACCTTTCCCCAGACAATGTCTCCATTATTGGGATATCTGATGAAGACGTCATTCTCCAAACCCCTAGTGAAGGCAGGATAGGGCTCTGTCTCATTGCCAGAAATGGCTGGGTCCTGCAATCAGAGCACAATGCAGGTGGGAAAACTTATTTAAGAACCAAAAAGAAACAGGACAAAAAATAGAATTTTTGAGAGAGGATCTCAGCTTCCTTCTGAGTGATAGGCTTTCTGTAAATAAAATAAGTACACTTTTCATATGTCATTTCTCTACAAACTACGTGGGTAGACATACAGTATAAGGTAATCACTGTACAACCACATCCATCCATTGTCCCATTCACAGGCAACACATTCACACAAGGACTAACCAGAATGAGGATGACACGCATCCCATCGGCCTTCATGCGATTGATCAGGTCTGGAAGTCCAGAGAACTTGGGGCTGAGTTTGAAGTCCAGCTGCCTCTCCATGTAGTCAATGTCTGAGTACTGCACATCCTGGGACGACACAAGGAAGAGTGGCTGATTGTGGAGCCAGTCCAGACTCCAGCAGTTAATACTGCTTGTATCTGGATATTAAAATCTAAGACAAATTATAACTCAAAGACAAAGAATATCTTGGGATATTCACTGATTTTCAAAATTACACTCAGAAACAAAGAAAATTCATTTCAATATCAACAAAAAATATAAGATACGTATCAATGTCTATCATAAGGACTCCTAGAAAAAACAAATATCACTGTAGGAAAAAGTCCTTTGACTTTCTCCATTGTTGTATCCTGAAATCAGTGATATTTGTTAATAGAAAAAGACATCAAATATTCAGTCCTAAGATGATATGAATCATAAGTCTACTATAAAATAATCAAAACAAAACAGTCATCACTGTGGAAGGCCCAGTGTTGGAGATGAACAAACGCAGAACACTTGACTGAGATGATCTATTACAATAGTTCTCAAGCTTCCTACTGCTGGGACGCTTTAATACAGTTCTTCATGTTGTGGTGACCATCAAACATAAAATTATTTTTGCTGTTACTTCCGAACTGTAATTTTGCTACTGTTGTAATTCATAATATAAATATCTGTGTTTTCTAAAGGTACTAGGTGACCCTCCTTGAACTCCCAAAGGGGTACAACCCAACTGTTGGAGAACCAGTGTATTACAGGAGTTATGTTGCACTGATACAATATTGAACAATAAATACAAGACAAGCACAAGCTGATTTCTGATGATTGGATCTCTGGTTTTGGAGTGAATGTGATTGATTCTGTACGTGATTCCATTGCACACTCAATACAGCATTCCATCATCAAAACAAATGAGAAGCTCAGAGCTCAGGAAGCATTGTGTTGTGCTGGACCCAAGAAAGCAATCCTTGTATGGAATGAGCTCACTAGGTTTGGAGTAGTGTCCTTAGTAAAAACAAAACTAGAATCAGAGCAGCATTTTATTATCATGTCAGTAAGGACATTATACTTACATATCTTGAAGTCATGACTTTAAAAGATTCAGAGGAAAGCCTGATACATAAGACAGCACCCACGACCCAGTCTTAACTTCTCATGGTTAGTCTGACCCACTAGCACTATGATGATAATGGTCCCCTCTGAATCACTGTGGAAGATCTAGGCTCAGTGTGATATGACATGAGAAAGCACAGTGTGTCACCTTAAAACCACACTTGAATTAGATAAACAAATCCCTAACAGATGCACGTACATAGGGGATCTTCTTAGCCACCATCTCATCATACAAGTTGGAGATCTCAGTGTCATTCTCATATCCATAGCGACACAGCTGGAATCCCAGGGACCAGTAAGGTACCATGACAGGCCGACCAATCAACTAGAAAACAGGCAGAATGTTAGAACTTTAGAGGAGAAGCTGGATGAAAATTGGATATAAAGTCAGAATATTTTACCCAAATTTAGATGGCAAATTGAAATCCAGAGGGAAAGGATTGTGGCAGGGGACATGTCAGAACACCCTGGACACACTACAGAAAACTTCTCAGAAGACACTTTTCAGGAATTCTGAAAAACTTGATTTTATTCATATTGATTATATATATATATATATATGTATACATACATATATATATATATATATATATATATATATATATATATAATTTAGACATTAAAATCACAACCCAGGAAAATAGCTAACTTAGAATGTAGTCTCTAAGTCTTGCTGATTATGTGAACTTGGACAGATATGTGACATTTCTATGCTTGTTCCTTTACCTGTAAATAAGAGCTAATAATAGGATATATTTTGACTAAGTAAGAGTATGTATGACACACTTCCATGTGCATTAAAAATAGATTCAGTGGGCCTGTAAAGATTGGATCCAGTTTTGTAGACCCAGAACAGAGAAACCGTGGGGGGAGGGGGAATGATTGGGGAATAGTTGGGGGGGAGAGCAACTATGGGACGTATGGTGGGGGGGTGAACTGGGAAAGGGGAAAGCCTTTTGAATGTAAACATATATAGAAAATAAAAATTTAAAAAAATAGATTCAGTAGATATTTCATACGTGTTTCTTGATGTTGTAACTAACAATGTTGTTATTCCCCATGGCCATGACTCACACAACCACCACCAATACAATCATCTCTATCATCAGACTATATAACCTTTGTGACAATGTCAGGATGTAATCTTTGCTGTCATAACTCTCATTGCTATCAAGACATAATCCTTGTCACCACCACCATTACAACCAAAACTATCATCACATCTAGCACTGCAACCACTAACATGTACCTAATTATCACACTCCACCCAATAACCACTCTGCAACAACCACTTTAATTCCTGTGTGTCCTATTTACATCCCAACTATTATCACTGTAACAGTCACCATCCTCACAATCACCTTCACCAATAATATTACCACTACCTTCAATACCACCACCCCTTATCACACCATCAATATCACCACTACCATAGCTCTACCACACCATGGCTCCTTCACACCACTGTGGCTTCATACTATACCCGCAACTAGTTACCACAAATATTCTGCTACTCTGCAATAAATTGATGAAGCACAATTTTAATATTTTTAGGAATAGACCTGATTCCATATTATATCTTTCTCTGAGAAAGACCAATAAATTCAGGTAGCATATGATAGTCACATTATATAGCAATCCTGTGTAGCAGGGTTGGAACACATTGTGAGGGTCTATATATACATACAAACATATTTCATGAATAAATTTCTTCCTACCTCTGTGTATTGCTGAGTGACAATCTCTGGAGTTGGACCCAAGAACACATAGAAGTCCAGAATGCCCCCTGTGGTTCGGTATGTCAGGGCAGGCATAGGCTGGAATGTCACATCTGAAAATAAAAGAAAATGACATCGTGCTGAAATCCTGTATGTTGAGAGCATTGATCCTGGAATCACCACTTTCTCTCTAACCTAACATGACATATGGACTGCAGATATTCTGAAGTAGGTCGATAAAGAAGTTAAATGAAAGATTTCACTACCTGCATTGCATTGAGGTTTGGTCTTTTGCTGTGTATTGTAATGCTAAATACTGGCCCCCAAGGTCTAGTTTCCCCTAAGGATAAGGAGATCCTCACATATACCAGTGATGCTATGTAATCTTGCTTAGTTTAAAACTATTGGTTGATTAAAGGTACCTATAGTCTATAGATGGACAGAAGAGGGGTAGGCATTGTTTTGGTTCCCAGGCTTTGAGTCTGAGGCAGAGACCACAATAGGAAACAGAGAAAGTGAAGAAAGGAGAGGGCACCATGGGGTAAGAGATTATGAGAACTGGCCATGAGGACTGGCCAGTCAGAGTAAAGTGGCCTGACTACGGGTTATATCTGGCAGGTTATATCTCAGGGTTATTGAGAGGAAAGTAGACAAAATAGCCAAGGAAGGCTGATGTTTTCTCAGCTTTAGTATTGATTAAGAAATTTTAAGTATAAACATATTTATATATAGAAAATATATATTAATATAAATATTATTAAATATAATTTTATACATGGAATTATAAATATAAAAGTTATGTTTTTAATTGGGAACTAAAGATATAAGCTGGGGTAGAATCCCCTGATTAATATTAAATATTTACTACAACAGCATTGAAAATTAAAAGTTCAACAAATTACATACAAATTAATTTTATATAAATGGTCAATAAGAAGGAAAACCAATACCACGAAGACTAATTTGGTCTTTAGACAGCAATATGAGATACATACTAAAGATTCTGAGAAATGATTGTCACACAGTAAGAGGGCACAGGTGTCACCCTACCCATGGCATTGCTGTTCATCAGGAGGACTCCATGGGCATTGCCATCCTCCTCCAGACCCATGTAGTAAGGGTGGACACCGTAGGAATTCTTCTTATACTGAGTCATAATGGGAAAAAAAAGATGTTAGGCATCTGTATGCATGAGAAGGAAAGTCCACAGTAATTTGATTTCTAAGTTGAGTCAGTTTCTTCTGCTAAGAACAGAGGAACAAAAATATGTCCATTTACCTAAAAATAGAAGGGAATAATCAGCAGATACCTGTAAAGAAGCACAAGACAGGAAGAGTAGATGGATGGGACAAAACATGGACCACACTCACCCCTGGGGGCTCATCCCTGGAAAACATGCCCCACGTGTGCCAGTTCATGTCTATCTTGAAGGTTGTGTGCTCAGTTTCCCCAAAGCCATAGATGTATGTGGAGGGCAGGCGGGTGGAGATGCGGATGAACATGTCATTGAAGGTGAAGCCAAGGAGCTGAGAGTCCCAGCTGCATAAGGAAAAGGAATATTTGCAAAAATTAAAATAATAATAATAATAATAATAATAATAATAATATCACCCATAAGTACTATAGTCCCTTCCAAATAAAACATGCAACTCTTATAGATCAAAATAACCACAATTAAGCCTGCTAACTGTCTCAGTGGCACCGACTCTTTCTTCTACACTGTATCATTATGTCCCTTTTGCATTGTCCACCGGAGCAAACCTAGTGACTTTATAGCACTCCTACATCAAATTTTCCATGCCTTCTGCTCTTGGCCCCCTAACAGTTCACTTTCTCCATGTATCCAGGCCTGGGATATGAGCACCTCACACCACCTCACAGTCTAGTTCTCCTTCTACTCACTTCTCATGATGACCTCCCATGCAGACTCCAGGGATGTTCCAGGTCTATAGCTCACTGGCATCCAGGTTTTGTCTTCCTCCTTCATTCTCTTAGTTACCTCAGTGAGATCTCTCTATAATAATTGATAAATTCCCTCCAACTCATGACTTATATCTCTCTGTCACAAATTTTCCCTTTTCAAGAACTCTCTGTGGGACATTTAATGTAGGTTTTATTTCACATGTCACCTCTTCCTCAAACAGACAACTTCAGACCACAGAATCTGAACCAGCACATAATGTGATTTCCCTTATTTTCCTAGCAAAAAAAATTGTCATGGTATCAAATTCCTCTTCATGGAATAATTTAAATTTTAAAAGAAATAGCATACATGTCTACAAACACAATATCTAGAACAGCATCTAATATATAAAAGGAATTAAGAAAACACATGTTCAATGGATACCCGCAAACCTGTAACTATGTCAGGAATCACTCTTAAAGTATTAAAGATTTCTTCTAAGAGCAGAACACATTTTCCTTATGTGTGGTAGTTAGAATGACATATCCCCTATCATTGTTTCAGGTATTGTAATACTTGGTCCCCAGTGAGTCACTATTTGTGGACTACTGGGAGATCTGGTCTTACTGGAGGAAGTATGTTCCTGGAGACAGGCTTTGGGAGTTCAAGACAGTTTAATACCATTCCCTGTTTGCTCTCTCTTTTCTGTTTGCAGTTCAAGATGTGAACTCTCAACTTTTCTACTGTCATGTCCTCCTGCCTCATCATAAAGTCTAACTCTCTGACACTATAAACACAAATAAACTCAGTTGTAAGTTCTCTTGGTCATGCTTGTTTTGTTTTTGTTTTGTTTTATCACAGTCATGAAAAGTAACCGATACATCATGGATGTGAACATAGGCAGTATGAGGCTTGGCCTTTCCAGATGATGGAGCTGGTAAGGAATATTTAGAAGAGCAGTAACACAGACTCAGACCAGAACCACTTACATGATAGTGCCTGTACTCTTTCGGCGAACTTGAATCCCAAATGGATTCTCCTTGATGAGGACATCATACAGACGGCCTTCAGGGGTGCTCGATGGAGAACTGGGGATGTTCAGAGGAACTGGGACTTCATACCGACTGTTGTTGGGATCATAGATCTAGGCCAGAGGAAATTATTTTATGTAAAGACAAATATATAGCAATACATTATGATGTTTTCCTACCATAATGACAGTGAAATTAATTAATAATATTTTACCATACAATTCAAAATGTCATAGGAAAATTTTTAATTCCTACCTCACAAAATATTAGAGGATTAAAACATCAGATAGCCTAAGTATATTGATCTGATCACTGCATAACATGCAAATGTGTCAAAGCATGGCATTAATAGTGTAAATATTCACAATTATCTGTCATCTCAAAATAACACTTTACACAAGCATAGTAATCTAGAGATGAATAATTTAGCATACTCTTAGCATGTTTGACAGAGACTGGATCTTGTTTATTTTGTCTTTGGTAACTTCACAATCCAGAGTTTAATCGATTTACTGAATACAATCTCCAATTTAATAACTTGATCTGGGCCAAGTATCATTATTATGGACTTTAGAACACTTCATCCATTTCAACAATGTAGTTAACATGAAAAATTCATTCTAAAATTGATGTTGGATTTATAAACATGTGGTATATATTTAGTATGTGAGTGTTCAAATATACCGGTATGGAAATTATGGATTTAAAACAGATTAAATTTTAGGATCAAGACACATGCTGAAATTTTAGTATAAGCTGAGTCATTAAGGGTAAAATTTCTATTTTTGGTATAATAGTAAATAGTACGGAGAGGGACTGAATACACCAAGGTTATTGGCATGAAAAGAACAGGAATCATTTTAATTATAAAGGAAGAACTCAGCATATGATATGAGCTAACTCAAGATATGTGCTAACATAAACCCTGTAAAAGGACTTAGTACAGGGAAATAAATGCTTGGAGGACACAAAGGTGATATCATGGTGGAAGAAATTCATGATGAATCTTAAAAACTTTGCAGCAGGAAAACAAGTACAAAAATTAGAGAAAAGAGTTCTGGTAAGAAACAGCAAAAGCAAAGATTCGAGTGTTATTATAGGCTCAGAAAGACATAAGCATGGTGGGCAGAACTACTTACTGTACAACTAAATGGTTAATAGGGAAGACATGAGACTGCACACCCAATCAACTTCATACTGATGAGGACACATATGTGTAGCAAATCACAGTAGAAGACACAGATCTCAAGTCCAGATGGCACTCAAATTCTGAGGGCTCCTTTAGGCTAGGACACTCTACCTTGATCACTGACACATACTCTCCCAGCAGCACTTGACACCTCACTATATACCAGCATATTGAGGATTCCAATTGCACCATGGTGGAAGACAAATCCCTGTCTAGGAGCAGCTCATAATTTAATAAGGAAAAACAACAGGATAGCTAGTCAACCCATACTCACTTGGTTTACTTAAACCAAGCAAGGAAAAACAATCACTTTCATGAGTATTTCAAAGATGTCTCCAATTATTGTATTCAAAATCATATTCCACCTCTTATATTGTCAATCACAAATCTGCTCAGTTTTCTCATTTCAGTTAACATCACTACCAGCCATAGACATGCATGCAATTTAGAAACAAGGTAGTGATTCCTTGGCCAGCTTCCTCTTGTAGTCTATAAGACTGTGTGAGTTGATCTCAAGGCTTCAAACACACCCACTGTTTCCCATCTCCTTTCTTTTCCAGAACAAACTGAGCCATAACTCACTTATCTTCCTATTAGCCTCATCTCCTTCCTCTCCATGTGTTCTCTCACAAGAATTTTCCTTAGACACAGTTACATTCTCAGTTTGAAATTAGGAGAGGTCTCTCTATTTCATTGGTCATCTAATCAATCTCATTATTAAGGTGACAATCTACAGTATTTTGCTATGAAAATGAAACTTTTTGTTCAGAATTTTATAACAGAAAGTAGCAAAGAAAACTGGAAATGGAGAGACCCAGACCACACCTCATAGCATACTCTGTGTTTACCTTAAACTGCAGCATTTCGTTCTTGTGGTAGATCACCTTCAGTTGGACATGATTCAATGGGGATGAAGGGAAGTCATTGCTGTAAGTAGAGGCCTTCAAGGAGATGTCAGCTGTGGCCCCATTTGAGTCATACTGAACATTGCTGACTGAGTACAGCTCATTAGCAATGTAGCAATGAGGGACCCCAGGAGTGTTGGATACCTGGAAAGAAAATCAGTATCATAGGTCAGCAGAGATATGGAGTTATCAAACAGGTAGAAGAGACAAATTATCTGGAGAGAAATCCATACATACATTTGTTCATGTCTATAACATTTACATAAGCATGAATTTAAATTCCTGCTCTGCTAGAGAGAGTATAATAGTAAATACATCCCAATCTTACCCAATTCCTCAAACTAAATGATGTTTATATGGAGACTTTCTGTGGATTTTAACAAGCCCATGGGTACAGGGCTGTGATAAGACATTGTAGATTGAATTTCAAGGGTTTTCAGTTTACATGAACATCTCAAACATAGTTACCTCCCAGACACAGCCACGGGCAGTGCAATTTACTTCAGAAGCACCATGTTCATCTGGATAGCAATCTATCTTTTCCTCATCTCTTGGGATGATGTCCCACTCAACTGTATATGCTTCTCCCAGTGTGAGTTTGATATTTGTGATGGTGGCAACCTAAAAGAATGAAAATTCACCTCAGTACAAAAGCCATGTAAGACCTGAATATTTTCATGGAAATTAAGTATAGATGTTATTCTTGGTCTATCCTCATACCCTGCTTTTAATATTTTAAACACACTACAGCATATGAGTGTACAAGGGAATATGTGCTTAGTGAGTAGTCAGTGGTGAAAGGAAATTACAACTATTCTATCAATAACTCCTATATTTCATAATTGAAAGAGATAGACCAAGGACATCCTGTTATGATCAATCATTTCCCTTCACTCCATGAACCATTTAAACTGCTATTCAACTTTTAAGAAATAAATTGTGTTCACAGTCTACCCAAAATATGGTCCAACTGGTGTAGAGTCTCTAGAAAATAGAGCAATATGAGTAAAGTGGCTTGGATTGTAAGACCAGTGTTCTCTGGAATCGTACTCAAAGTACCTGGATTCCTTGATCTTTGGTTAACCAGTTAAGTGTAAGATCGGGGAGTAAGATATATAAACTTCCATTTACAACATCCTATGTCAAGTATGGAGTTACAGACTGATAGTGGAAGACTATAAGGGCTTTGATGTTGTTCTGATTGCTCAACAGAGTGCATTACAAAGACAAAAGCTCTCTAGGAAAACAAGGACCTTTCTAAAACGTATTACTATCCATACTCTCTGCATAAAATGTATTCTTCTTTCTCAATATTTAAGGTTAAGTTACAGATTCCACAAATTAAAAACCCAGATTTTTAATGATGGTTGGATAGCCCTGGCCAGAAAAGTAAATTTGCTGAGGGAGGGAATCTGTCTTCACAGAAGGACTTCATTTCTGCCAAAATCTTTTCTATCCTTTCTTTTCTTTTTCTTTTCTCTTCTTTTCTTTTCTTTGTTTTCCTCTAATTCTTTCCTAGAACAATAGTATTTGTGACTGGATCCAAGCAACTACTTCTAGTCATCAGACAACATAGAACTAAATTCTGAGAAAGTTCAAGCTCTGAAACCATGCAAGCAACTGTTCAGCATTAAGCTTGTAATTACAGTAGGCAACTAAATAACTTTCAATCTGTTTACCATCTCAGACTTCTTGTCACACAAGCCTGATGGATTCAAACTTATTTCATGTGAATGGAGGGTTTTGCCTGCATGCTTGTCTCTACATTATATGTGGGTAGTACACATGGAGGCCAGATGTGGCATTGATCCCCTGGAACTATAGCTACAAATGTTTGGAATCCAACATATAGATGCTGAAATCACACTGGGACCTCAGGAAGAGCAGCCAGTGCTATTACATGCCTAATCAATTCTCTATCTCCATGAAACTGTCTTTAAAGGTCATGTTCATTCTATTCCTTCTCCATAAACCTGGTCTCAATTATTCTACTAAGTTTTAGACATCAATTAAGACCAAAGCGGATATCTTACAAATACTGATTTACACTCATTATTAATATTTTCACACATTTTCATATTATATGAATTGTAACTCTTACTACCTAGATTCAAACAGTAAAATTTCACTTTGGTGATAAGGTTAACTGACTTATTTTCTATCAAATACAAAGCATGTAATCACATATGTATTCTTTAGTTGTCTTATTCTTAGCCATAGGCACAACAATAAATTCCTTTATTTGTGACTTTATACTGTATGTATCCTATTCATGTATTGTCATTTCAAAATGTCAAATGTAGTCAATATGCCATTTAACAAAAGTTTCAGTTGACTGGTTTCCCCAAATTTGAAAGATCCTCAAAGCATTGTTTATCTAGAAGCTCTACTTCAATGAGGAGCCTCGGAGAAGTCATACTGAGGAAGTAGAAGAATGGAAGACAAGTCATACAGAAACAGTGGATCCCATTACATCTGGAGAGTACCATTTTCTGATTATAATCAAAGCTAACTTAGCACTATCAGCTTCCTTTCCAAAGAATATTTTGTACACATTTATATGATAAAATAATATGCTATGTCTTAATAAAGCTTAACAAAAGAAAAGAAGGAACATTAAAAGTTAAATAATTAAAGGCCTATGAATTTTTACTTATAGGATCTATATCTCTACTTTCGCATTAGAGCACAAGCCATCCACTTTCAGATTATCTTCCTTGGATCCTGTCCCACACCCAGTTAGAGAAAACCAAACTCAAGTGAGAAGAAAATGAAGATGGGAAAACCTGGAGTCATGTTGGCTCCAACATCTCTGTTTTGACCTTCCTTCTCCAATATTCTAACCTCCTCACCTGGCCTCAAATGTGTTCTTTTCCTTCAGCAACTGATGTGAACTTACCAAGCAGTAACATCATGACACCATGGAGGTTTGTGGAAAGCCTCCTCACAAAAGCAAATCTTACCTTCAGGCTTGAATTATAAGTGACTTGAGGAGACACTGGAGAGAGAACCCCATTCTGTATTACTCTAACATTGCGGAATTGCTCTGTCCCAAGGATTTTAATTTCCTGGAATCCTAGGTTATTGGGATCCTTGTAGTTTGCACTTGAAACTGTCACCTCCAAATGGTTCTGAAACACACCATGCATAATTATGAACAGATTATGAACATGTCTTCCCTACAACTTCAAAGAGTCCATCCTTGACCACACCCTTGAGCTGCTATGAAGGCCTCTCAATTTCCCTGCTGTTGCATGTTGATGGGGATGCAAACTTAGCCTCATATTCCAATGGAAAATATGTGGAATAGTCAGACATTTTACAGAATTGTCTCTACAAAACAAGCTGGCTTTATTATTAATACTGCCTCTTATTGATAATGGAGCTGACATAATTATTATGAATTAAGTCATAAATAGCCATTATTTTACCCCTGGTAAATATTGATAATTAAATTATAAATACAGAACATACATAGTCATTTTCATACATGTTCCATACATTATTCACAAAATGCTACTCACTTGGGTAACAGAAAATTCACTGAACAGGTAAGTGTTTTTGGCAACAGTATCTGAAAGAAGAAAGAGATGTCAGATTGTCCTGGTATCTAAAGAAGAAAAGTTTTACCTTATTCTCCTTAAAACTGATTCATTGTTCATTTCCTGACTGATGAGAACTTGACCAGATCTGTGGATCACACTTCTTTTCTCTTTTGTCCACAAGACACTTTGGGTACTTCTAGATCTTTGCTAGATGCTGTCACAGTGAATATGCAGAGACAAGTATCTGTGACACAGTTTTCCTTTTTTGGGGGTGGTACATACCTAGACATGGAACTTCTTGCTATGTAGTGTTGTATTTTTAACATGTGAAGAAACGTTTATGCTACGCTCCATAATGTCTATGTAAATATATTGTATGCTTTGTTGAATTTGTTTGTGGTACCATATTTAAAATCAAAATAGCAGAACCATTGAAATAGAAACTTTACCTTATATTCCTTACTAAGAGATTTAGAGGACAAATTTTCGATACATATATTCAAGAAATTAGACACCAACAAATCAAATTACCTAATTAAAAACTAGGGTACAGAACTAAACAAAATTCTCAACAAGGGAATCTCTAATGCCTGAGGAGCACTTAAAGAACTGTTCAAGATTCTTAGTCATCAGGTAAATGCAAATCAGAACATCTGTGATAATTCATAGTGTACCCATATTGTACATAGAGTAGCTAAGATCAAAAACCCACATAACAGCACATGCTGGAGAGGATGTGGAGAAATGGGAACACTTCTCCATTGCTGTTTGTAGTGCAAACTTGTCCAACCGCATTGGAAATTAAGTTGGTGGTTTCTCAGAAAATTGGAAATAGTTCTATCCCAAGACCCAGTTATACCACTCCTGGTTATATACTCAAAAAAAGTGTCACTATACCAAAAGGAGACTTGCTTTACTATGTTCATAGCAGCTTTGTTTGTAATAGCCTGAAACTTTAAAAAACGTAGATCTCCATCAACTGAAGAATGGGTAAGGAAAATGTGTGATATATTTAGTATATTTACACAATAGAACCCTCTTCATCTATTAAGAAAAATTACATAACAAAATTTGCAGGAAAATGGATGAAACTAGACAACTATCATCCTGAGTGAGATAACCCAGACCCAGAAAGGCACACATTGTAAGTATTCACATATTAGTAGAAAATAGCCTAAAGTACAGGATAACCAGGCTAGAAACCACAGACCCAAAGAAACCAACTAATAAAGAGGGCACAAGAATGACACTTGAATCTCACTCAGAAAGGGAATATTAAATACCTTGGAGGTGGGTGGACAAAGGAAACTGAGTAGAAAGAGGGATATGGAGGTGAACAGGGATGATGATCAGGTTTAGGTTGGGAGTAGGAGAGAGCTGGGAGAAAGGACAGACATCAGTGAGGGGCATCTGTGGGACTACTCAAAGACCTGGAACGGGTAAGGCTTCTAGGAATCAATTGGGTGACCTTAACTGAGACTCCTAGAAGCTGCAGTTATAGAAACTACCTATAGCCAGGCAGTACATACAGCAGAGAGAAGGGGACATCAACCACCCACAATTATTTAAGCCAATATTTGCCCTGACTATAAGATGATCAGGAATAAAAAGAGTGTAGAGAATGAGGGAGTAGCCAACCAATAACTGCTTCAACTTGAGACCTATCCCAAACTCTGACACTATTAATGATACTCTGCTATTTCACAGACAGAAGACTAGCATAACTGTGTCCTCAGAGGCTTCATCTAGCAGTTGAGGAAAAGAGATGCATAGAGCCACAACCAAACATCAGGTGGAGCTCAGGGAGTCTTGTGAAAGAGTGGGGGATAGGGTCGAGTGAGTCAGAGGTGATAAAGACACCCCAAGAAAACCTACATATCAACAAATTAGGCCCATGGTGGCTGACAGACAGAACTACCAATCAAAGAGCCTGCAGGGCTTGGAATTAGCCCCACTACATAGTTATAGCAGATATAAAACTTGATCTTATTGTGGATCCCCTAACAATTAGAGTTAGGTCTGTCTCTAACTCTGTTGCCTGCCATTTTCTCTCACTCCCCTAGCTGGTCTGCCTTGCCAGGCCTTAGAGGGAAAAAATATGGTTAGTCCTGCTGGGACTAGATGTAGCAGGGTGGGGTGGTACACAGGGAGCCTTTCCCTTTTCTGAAAATAATGGACCAAGGAGAGGAGGAGAAAGGTATTTTTGAGGATCAGACTGGGAGGAGAACGGGGCGGGGGGGTGATCAGGATGTGAAGTGAATAAATAAATTACTTGAGAAAAACAGTTTATGTTGTCTGTTTTGGTTTTTTCAAAATATCCAAAACAGTGAAACAACAATCATATCCAGCAGAAGATGAATTTAAAAAAATTTAAAGTTCATTTACACAGAAATATAGTCATTAATATTAAGCAATTCTTCTTTATGACAGCAGAGATTAATCTGGATCATATCCCACTAGGAGAAGTAGGTGAGACAACAAAGGAGAAGCAATGCACGGACCATTTATACTGGAGCTAAGTAGTTGAGCTCATAAACAGAAGCAGAAACAATAGATCTTGTTTCTTGCAAAATCTTTTCAAAGATTATGAACTATGAAAAGAACAAGTTCTAGAGAGCCAATGCTGTCATTACTGTTTATGAAAGTATCAATTTTGTTGTAACAATGGCTCAATACCTATATGAGTGCAGAGTCTGCAAGGCCACATATTGGCCTTCTTGCTAATTCCATAACAATGAAAATATCCTTTGCAGTGCTCCCAAGGCATGATGAGAGTCATGAGAATTGTTCATGCAGTGGAGACTAAGGAAAGAAAGGGAGAATAGAACAGTAAGGAGAGGGAAGGAAGGAAGGAAGGAAGGAAGGAAGGAAGGAAGGAAGGAAGGAAGGAAGGGAGAGAGGGAGGGAGGGAGAGAGGAAGGAAGGGAGGAATGGAGGGAGGGAGGAAGGGAGGAAGAAAGAAAGAAGGAAGAAAGGAAGGAAGGAAGGAGGGAAGGAAGGAAGGAGAGCATGAAGGAAGGGATGGAGGAAGGAAGGGAAAAATGTGCTGACATACATAAGATGCCCATAATAAAAAATGTGTGGGCTTGCTGCATCCTCTGACATGGCTATGCCTTTAATATCATTAACAGTCTCCACCAAAGGACATGGGGAGAAAATACTTAAGAGTTAAGGTGAATAACAGGAGTAATCATGTAAACATGATAAGTAGAAATAAAGTGAGAGACTGTTAAACATTACGGACCAAAGAGAGAATTCAGAAAGTGAGACCCAGAGATAGACAAAGACAGAGAGATGTTCTCCCTCTATTGGTGGTTCAACAGTCACAGCCTGTAACCAGTACGGCCAAAGGAAATGTTTTCTCTGAAATCCACTACTAGGATGCCTGGTGAGACATCACCTACCACTAAATGACCATCAGAGGTGAAGGAACAAAATCTAGTGCAGGTCAGCAATGGTCTCACCCTTTCAAGGCACTCACCCTTCGACTGTCCGTCATCCCAGAACAGCTCTCCTCTTGCTTCTTTGTTCTCATCCAGAGCAATGAGAAGACCAAGAGGATTCTTCCGGCTGTGGGGACCAAGATTCACACAAGACACACATCACTACAGCTCTAATATTGGCACCAAATTTCAAATTGATAAAGGTACTAGTCATAGATGCCTTCTTTCCTTCAGAGACAAAGGCAAGAATTCTAGAAGACACTTGTCTCCAGTAATGCTGTCACAGTTAGAATATCCCAAACCTCAACAACCAATGTCCACACAGGAAACCAGGGTGAAAGTCAGAATCACTACATCAGTCAAAATGGATGCTGTGGCCACATTGACATACAGAATGCAGACTGTGAAAATAGGAACGTCTCAGACAGAGATGCTGTGGCATCCCTATATGAGAAAGCATCTCCACTCACAGTACAGAGTTACAATTACATAGGTGAGCCATATTTTATCTGTTTCTGAGTAAAAGATTCTTTAGCAGAGAAAGCATATTTAGTTTACAGAGGTTGATATAGACTTTATATTATGGTGTCTTCACCAACGAAGGATTTCAGATTTCAAGGATGGGGAAAAAATAAAACTTTCATTTTTGCAAGGGAAATTGATGAGTGTACAGAATAGCCTCAAACTGAAAAGAGAAGGAAAAATGAATCAGCATTGGATTATACAACTTTTTTAAAAAGTCTGCAACTTACATAACTAAAGCAGTAAGGAAAAGTCAAAGAAACAGATAGGTTACACCAATCTAGCATATTCGTGTCTGTTAAAAATAAAGACAATAATTCTTTCAGTAAAACATTGTCTTCAATATGGAACTCTTCGGTAGAAGTTTAGGCTACAGTATTGAACGCAAATGTCATGAAGCAAAAGTGATAAACTGAACAATAAAGTTTGTATTTTTGAACCCTTATTTTGAATCACCACAAAGGAAGAGCTAAATGGGGTGGGGGTGAAGGTGAGAACAAAAGTTAAAGGACAGATCAGGAATTCTAATCCAGAAATGAGAACTAGTGGGACAAGAGCAGTGAGCATGGGACAGAAAGTCAGAACAGGGCAAGAGAGGCACCAACAGGATGCAGTTTTCTCTAGTTGTGAGGTTTCAGAATGAAAATTGCGACACCCTCAGAGAAGCTGGGAGGCTGGCCACCATCAGAGCTGTCAGAGGCCTGAAAACTGACAGGGTTGAAAGTAGAACATGGAAGAAGTTCTCTCAAAATCAATCAGGGTATTACTCTCAGTCCTCAGCTTCTCAAGAGAATGAGAAAAATCCAACGACAGAGGGAGATCATTTACCTGCATGCATGTACACACGTATGCACACATACACACACACACACACACACACACACACACACACACAAGGCAGAGAGATACACACAGACAGAAGGTGAGATAAAGAAAAAGAAGGAGATAGAAAGAGACAGAGATGGGGGAGCAGACCCATCCTTCATCGGTATACTCCACCTGCTGCTTTAGCACACCCTGCGAACAGATATGGACAAAATGTCCAGTTGTGGCAAGCATAATGCAAATAGAGCCAAAAAAGCATGTTTAGAAAACTACTTTGACTTGAGAGTCATGCTTTTTGTAAATGCAGCTTTTCTTCACAAAGCAATGAGCTCACTAGTGTGCAAACAGAGACCTGGTGCCATCACTCACCTTAAGTTGGTGTTCATGGCAGGTTGTTGCAATGGCAAGATGTAACCCCCTCGGACATGAAGATTGATGTGCTCAAGAGGGGCTGGCAAGGTCTTCCACTCTCCTGTTGCATTAATGTCTGCACCCTGCAGCAGGAGAAGAGGTGATGAGGGAAAGAACACACAACTCCCTGAGCCGTGCCCCCAGCAGACCATGCACAAGCCAACTGGTCACCACCATTCAACAAAGGTCATTATCATACTTTGTTCCCCTCTGTGGTGCTGAAGCTGCTGCATTTAAAGTTGAAGATCCTGTGAGATAGGAACTCCATAAGAAGACCAACTGTGCCAACTAACCCGGACCCCCTGGGATCTCGCAGACACTGAGCAAAGAGCATTCATGGTCTGGACCGAGCCCCGTGGCACATCTACAGCAGATGTGCAGCTGTTTCCACGTGGGTCATCCCAACGACTGGAACAGGGGCTGTCCCTTAAGCTGTAGTCTGACTGTGGAATCTGCTCCCAGTAGGGCTGCCTTGTCTAACTTCAGTGGCAGAGAGTGAGCCTAATCCTGAATATTCTTGATGAGCCAGTGTAAGGACATATGAAGGAATTCTATCCTCTCATAGTAAGGAGAAGTGGAGGGGAAATAGGAGGAGGAGAGAAGAGCCTCTGTGATGGGAGGGCTAGGAGTGGGGAAAACCTTTGGGATGTATATAAATGAGCTTCTGTGGGAATGCATGAATGAGATCCTGTGAGAATGCCTGCCCTTGAGGGGACAGAGGGAGACAGGGGGCTATAACAGCCTTGGTGAGGTCTTCATGTGGATCTTCACCATTCTTACTCTATACACTGTTTCCAAGTCGGGGAGGTGACCTTGAGACTCACCATTCCTTCTTAGCCCCTGAAACATTCTCGTCAGGGGAAAATCTAGACCTTTTTCTTTCACCAAGAGGCCAGATTACATCGTATTCTCTCATGCATCTACCAGGTAACTAACACTTCTGACTCCTGCTTCTTATGAAATGTCTCATAACTAGGACTGTTTTCATATCCCAATCAGAATCTACCCAAATTTTCTTCCTACATTCACACTTTTATCTTGGCCCTTTTGTGTGAGGTACAGCCTGACCCGATGCATGACCTCAAAAGCCTCCACTACCTCAAATACGGCAGGGCTTCCTTCTTCTTGACACTGGTTCCATTGATACCTAGTGATAGATAATTCTTGTGAGGCTGCCTTCACAAAGAATGCCTTTTGGATGTAGAGCTGCAGTGTTGGGGTCTGTTCACTAGAGGGCACTAGCAGCCCCTTTATGCCATCCTTCAATGACCATGAGACATTGCAATTGTCCTCTGCATTGTTGCTTTACAGATGAGGAGTATCCATATAGGTTGCATCTAGCTGTGTTCCAATACAACATTAAAAATATTAAAAAGTGACACCAGTTGTCTTTTCTCTGTAAAGCTTGCTCAATTCACTTTTGCTTGGCAGGCCATGTCAGTTCCCTCCCCTTTATCTCAAACTGCCTTTTATGTTAACACTATTAGCAAAATTAGCCAATCCATGAAACTTTTTTTCAGTAAGCTTCCTTCTTCACTTTTAAAATGTAATACATGAAATCATTTACTTATGTGCAAGTTGTTAGTTAAGGCAAACGAACATTAGCTACTGATTCCATGCTAAGCTTCAGAAGGCTGTGTATTCATATTCCTACACCTAGCACTCGACAGAATGCATTAAACTGAGGAGGGTCAGCGCTAGGACAAGCTAGCAAGAAGCCTAGGATATAAGCTTAAGGATGGTCTATGCTCTCAAGGTCATGTGTAGATAGGGCTAGCATTAGAGTAAAGGACATTTTTAAATTGTGTGTCCTGGGACTATCCCTACTGAATCCTAGTCCAGATGCTATGTCAGACACCTCTAACATGCCCAGAAGGTCTTATGGTTAGGGTATAAGGCAGTCAAAGATACATTCAAACACAGGAAATATGAGAGTCAGATATATTGGCTGTTAACTACTAAGAAAGCCCTAGAGCGCCCCCACCCTGTAGGCAGAACTAGCCAATAGGAAAAACATGAAGGAGTGACTAGGTGCTCCCAGGACAGAGGAGGAAGAAATATGTTCTGGTCTTCCTCATCCATCCTGCACCCAATCCCACTGCAATCTTGCGTTGTGACCCAAGTTGCTGACACAGGCTCTGACTTTTGTCTCTCTGATAATTTCTTCTCCTCATACCATGAAGAGAAGGCTTTGTTAGTGGAGAGCAAACGTTTCAGCAGCACTCTTATCTCTTGATGGCCCAGACATACATCCTAGAGAGCTTCTGTTGGCTTCTCATCAGTAAGTTCATGTAAACGGCTCAGACATCCAAGTCCTATACCGTTAGCAATTGTGTTTTATGTATTTATATATGTCTCCTAACTACTGATCTTTGGTGGCAACATAGAGCAATTCTTAAGCTTACAAACTATGAACACTGACTTTTTATTTATATATAGTGTAGACCAGATGAAAATTCTTAATCAAACTCCAGTCACTAGGCCTATATACTAGTGCATCTCCACATTGGGCCAAGTATCCCACTCCAGAGAGTCTGCTTGTAGTAAAATGCAGAGCGGAAAAGATCTCTACAAGTAAGACCCTCTATAAATGAAAATGAAGCCTATAGCATGATTTCAGTAATTTACTGGTGTCTCTGCATTGTAATATTAACACAAAGCTATAGAATCACATATATAGAAGACTCCTAGCAAGCCTGGCACCAGTGAGATGCTCTGTGTGTCCTTTCAGATTGCTTGTATGAAGGGTAACTAACTGGTCATGCTCAGAAGTTATGAAATCAGGCCACAAAGAAAAAGTGGCCAATGGAGACCACACAAGGTGATTTCCAGAAGTGGCACTAAGCTTGATAACTATCATACCCAGAAACTCTGTATGCTACCACCTTCTGGATTGTATACATATAAGAAAAAACTTACCGTGTAATAATCGTACCACTGGGCTTTAGGGAAATATGCAGTGACAGTTGTGGCATTCTGAAATAAAATACAAAGAAAGTATGGGCACTTGACTCGGCAATCTACGACACAGTGATTAGTATCATTGAGGCAGAGTTCAAATAATAAGAAGGCAAACATATTTAGACAAAATTACATCATCCAACTACAAGAGACAAAAAAATGATGCTCCTTTACTAACAACCTAAATTAGCCTATGGAAAATGCATGCTTTCAAAGTGTCCCTTGGGCTACAGGACTTCAGAGAAAAACAATCACTATTCTCTTATAGATATTTTCATCTCCTCCCGAAAGAAATAATGATGAAATGTTGACTGTAGAGGAGAAGAAAATTACTCAGGATCAAAAAAAAATGTAGGATGTGTTAATTATCTATTTGTTTTTTTTTTAAAAAAAACACTATACACAGAGCAAGTAACTTCACTTCTGGCTTCAAGAATAGGTACAGAAGAAGGGGGAAACAAACAAGTATCAATAGATGACATAAAGGGGGGAGAAGAATAATGCAATTACATTTTAACCTCCAAATATGGAGAATGAATTAAAGGGGGGAAATAGAAGACAACATACACTGTTGTAATTGTATCTCCAGTTAAGTTTAGTTGAGAATAACTGATAATAAGGAATCTTCATATTTCCTGCACTTTACTCTTCCTACTTGACCTTAAATCACAGAAAATTATTATATTCTTAAATCCTTGACAAGGTTATTCTTCTTCTTGACTGTCCTGTAAGCTGGAATTTTTAGGGTGGCATTAAAACTAAAGACAGAACACCTATATGTGGAATTTAACTCAGAAAAATCAGAATATGTAAATGTAGAATAAGAAACCATCTCTCAAGATTCCTCTCTCCAAGCCTCATGCCACCACATTCATCTAGCCCATTAGTGGAATTCTTAATCCCCAGGGTCTCCATACTCACAGGCTCCAGCACAGGACTGACTAGGAAAGCTGGACCCAGCAGGAACTGTTTGTCTATGTTCCAGGTCTCCCGGTCTGACAGAAACCTGAAAGCAGAAGTAAAGGCACCAATCTGACACCAGTATGACCTCAGAGCAGGTCCCTGAAGAAGTGCTCCAGTTCAGACCCCAGAAATCCACATTCAGCCTCTGCCTTCCTTATATGTCATGAGACTGATAAGGATCACACAGAACCAACGCCCCACATGGCATATTCTCCAAACTTTGGAAGCACATTATCTGCTACAAAGCATCTTCCATTTCCACACAGTAATGCAAAGAAGAAGCTTTCCCCCCTGCCATCTCTTCCTGGAATGTCCTCTTAGGTTATACAAACATGTTCTTGTCAAGGTGCACATAACAAAACTCCTACACAAAATAGAGAAATCTTTGTAGGGCCACAAAAGAAAGAAGTCGTGGACTCAGTGGTTTCTTTTCCTGAGTTCAGTAAATGCATTATATCCAACACAAGTATTATGTATGACACTGTATTCAAAGGAGCAATGAAGATACTCTGTCAGGAGCATTCATACAAAAGTTGACTTGTTGCCTCAATGTGGAAAATGTTTGGATCCACTTCCATCTGACAAGATAAGTAAATTGCCCAGTACACCAGGATTCCTGCTTGACACTTACTCATGGAGAAGAGGCCGCACCACTGTGCTGCCCTCCTTGTGGGCCTTGTACATCAACGTGTAGAGATAAGGCAACAGGGTGTATCTGGTCTCCAGCACACTTCTGGAAATATCCTCAAAGGCTTCATCCCAGGATACAGGGTCTTGTCTCTAAAGCAGAATGAGGAAAGTGTTCAAAACCCAACCCAGACACCTAAGAATTCAAGGTCACCTAAGGCTAATTGGGACTGCATATTACAACACTCAAGTGTCGCATACTAAAGAAAATTTTGGATGATACTTCTGTAATAATGATAATAATAATAGACTGAGAAAAATCAGCAAAATACTCTAAGAAAGTTAAAATATAAAAACTAAAAAAAGGGAAATGAAATGTAAATATAGAATATATCCAATAAAAAATATTTTTCATGAAAAAGTTACTAAAATATATTGAAGAATATAGTTTATAAGAAAAGGACTTAATGGCTTTGAAGAAGTCTCAGGGAAAACAAACAGCAGGAATATACAGAGAAAATGAGAGGGAAATTTCAGTGACATGGCATAGAGGAAGCTGATGTTCTACCTTGGTCCCGATGGTGTTGTGGTTCCTGGAGAACGGGTAAAAGGCGCCCAGCTGCATCCAGCGAACACACATCTCATACTCAGCATCTCCAAAGAACCCACAGATGTCTGACCCGGTCTGAAACAGCATGGAACAAAGTCAGCTCTCGGTGTTTTCTAAGAGACCCTGTCACCTTCCTAGGGAGGAGGAGCATGTAAAGGACACTTACATAGGATATACCAAAGAGACTGAAATCCATCATGCCTGCAATGAGAGATGCAACAGGGTCAGGACAGGCACTCATTCTCTGCCTCCTCTTCCCCTTCACCAAGAATCCCACTCCCACCCTGCAGAAGCCCGCGGGCAGAGCCCACACACCGATGATGGATTTCCCCAGCTGGTCCCAGGCAGCTGTGTTGTCTCCGAGCCAGTGTCCTCCCCAGCGTCCAGAAGAGGGGAATGTGGAGCGGGTGATGACGATCCCTCTCTCTCCTGTCACCTCCTGCACAGCTCTGGTTGGGGACACAAGGAGAAAAATTCATGGCAGGGCAGGGGGAGATTGGCCATAGAGCTTCCTGCCCAGAATCCTTTTACTTATTATATCTTGAAAAAAATCTTTCCTGTGTGACTACAAGGAATAAATAAATATGACCTATTAGAGGAAGACTGTCTACCTGATAGGTATAATAATGGCTGTAAGGCCTCTTTAAACAGTTGTCTTCACACTATCTCACCATGTTACAAAGCCATTGGATTGCCCCCCCCCCAAGTAGTAAGCAGTTACAAGATCTGGCTGTTTATTCTCACATACTTGACTAAGGATATTTGAGGAAGATGATGGTAAATCCTATCAGGATTTACCTTAAGATAATTAGTTTTCTTTTTGATATCATTCTGAGTACGCTAGCTGCTTGAACAAAAAGCCCACTGACTATCCAGCACAAGTGGCCAAAAATAAACACCTTTCAACAGACAAAGAGTCACTTTCAACATAAAGAAGCAAGGTTTCTAGCATTCGGCTACCTGCTTTTCTCTTTTACCCAGCGATACCACAGTACTGACTACAATGCGCTATGACTTACAGTGTACCTGTGGGTATGCTCAAGAGGACTACTGATTTCCTCACAGGGATGGCTCCACTACTGCAAAGTTGTTGCTTAACAAATAAGAATTGCCACATGGTTATTACAATTACATTATACTTACCCTTAGAATGGGAAACAAATGGAAAAGCAGAGACACTACAACACTCATCACAGAAGTAGACCAACAGGAGAAAGCAGAGAGTCACTCACTCGTAGGTGGGTCTGGTCTGGGACCACCCATACAGGCTGTGCACATCATAGTGCCGCACCCGGGAGCCATCTGGAAGGATCTGCTCACTCTCCATGCACAGGGTCTTACTGCTCAGGCCCCTGTCTCTGCCTTCCAAATCTAAGGGGAGATTTAAGACAGTGAAAGACAGTTATTCTTCTTCTCATTCCTGACCTCTTATTACTGAATTGATCTGTAGAACTTAAGATAAATTTGATTTCCATTGGAGTCCCCTTCCCTGACTATGACCAACTCAGAACAATGCTTTGAGCTGATGTGCAAGAAACGTGCAAGTGCTCTCAATTGCTGGTTTTTCTAAGAAAGTAAAGGAGGCATAAAAACACTGAGTTTTCATTCATTGACAACAGAGTAGGCATGGCCACAACTGGAAAGCCAAAGCATTAATTATTGTTAACACACTGTGATACAACTTGTTATATTATCCGGCTCTTTATATATACTCTACTGTAAAAAATTGGTATTTAGGAAAATTGTATAAGCTTTGAGATATATTATACCTCAAAGAATCCAAAATTTGGGGAACTGCCATAAACACAATTAAAACCAAAGGGTCGATTGGCTCCACAATAAAGGGAAACATTTTTCCTAACCATTCATTGCAAAGAAAATGCAGGTAAGCTGGGCATGGTGGCACACGCCTGTAATCCCAGCACTCTGGGAGGCAGAGGCAGGCAGATTTATGAGTTTGAGGCCAGCCTGGTCTACAGAGTTCCAGGACAGCCAGGGCTACACAGGGAAACCCTGTCTCAAAAAACCAAGTCCAAAAAAAAAAAAAAAGAAAGAAAAGAAAAGAAAATGCAGGTAGACATATTATCAAAGTTGATCTTAAAATGAGAAGAAGCCTTTGAAGACATTACTACTGTTGAAAACCATCTGAAAAAAATTGAGAAATTTTACCAGTGTCTCCTGGGTCTTGCCACAGAGAATTAGGTAAAGTGCTTCCTATACCTAATTTCAGACCAGTTAATTTATAGCACCTATGAGAATGTACCCTTGGTACAAGGGAACCCTGTTGGCCAAGGTAACCATTGCTTGCTGGGCTTATACAAAGAGGACAGAGAAAGTCAATTTTATATACAATAAGAGCACAGAAGCATATCATTATGTAGAAATGAATCTGCATGTATATATTATAATGAGACCCTAAAATGTGCTAGCCTAAAAGGAAAGGTTGATTGTGGAGATGTTAGCTTTCTGCCTTCCCAGGTTGCCTGCCTGTATAAGTACAACAGATCTTCAGCTCCTGTCTCTCCTCAATGCCATTTGTGGTGTCAGGCAACTTTTAATCTAGATACTGCGCCCCCAACAGGAAGAGGAGGTACAAGGTCCTTACGTGGCATGTAGGGAGGGCGGTTCAGAGTAGTATCACTGCAGCCTGAAGGAACTGCCCCATTCACAAAGCTGGAAGGCTCATTCATATCCTATAAATGTCAGAAACATTGTTTCCATTTAAATACAATCCTGGCATATAAATTCAGAATCAAGGAAAGAGCAAATAGAGTACTAAACATCCAGTAATCTTTGGACATCTGCATAGGGGAAATTGTCAAATGCTAAGGAATCAAGCTACAAAGAAAGAGTAGTCTCTGTAGGAAAAGTTCCCCTGAGGCATAATATTTCCAAGGATTTTATGTGAGGTCTTAGAACAAAAGCTTCAGGTAGAAGACCAGCTGTGGAGAGGATCAGAGCAGCTTCACACCTGATCAGAGGGAGTGCAGTATGACATATCGAAAGCCTGGGGGGAATATTATCCAGTTAATATATCAAGAAACACAAAGAAAGGTAGACTAGAGAGATATAGGGAGAAATTCACTGGATATTTCTCACATTCTAAGTAGATAGTATTTTATTCTTCCTTGTCTGTGTTCCACATGTTTTTCTAACACAATACTGTTCTAAATATGTGCTATAGACTAGGTCTGTACTATCATTATCTACCTTCATGTAGTATGAGACTGAATAAGCCATGCTCACATTTTGCTGCCTTAAAGGCGCTTGTTGCTTTTGTTGGGTTCCCAGTATCCACATGATGGCTCACAACCATCTAAAACTTCAGGTCCTGTTTGAGATATGACACCTTCATAGGCACTAAGCAGGCACATAATGTACATACATATGTATATTACATGTAAACAAAACAGTACATACAAGGTATATATGCATAAATGTAGGCAAAATACATATACAAATGAAATAAATAGTAAATCTTCAAAGAAATCCTATAAAAATTTAAAAAAGATTTTTTTTAAATCTTTAAAAAAACAAACATATAAACACAACTCTCTTATACTTCACCCAAGTGAGCATGCTCACATACACACTTACAATCCACAGGCCATCAAACTTCAAGCTCTTTGCTGGTTCCTGTGTGTTCGTGTAGAGTTCTTCAATCTCCTTCTTCCACCACGTGGCAGTTGAATTACGGAAAAAGTCTGGGAAGGCCACATAAGCTCGGTATTGCTGTAAAATAACAATACTTGGTTATTTATCATGAGTGATTACAGTGGCAGCAAAATGTGAGCGTGGCTTATTCAGTCTCATACTACATGAAGGTAGATAATGATAGTATAAGCCTAGTCTATAGCACATATTTAGAACAGTATTATGTTAAAAAAACATGTGGAACACAGACAAGGAAGAATAAAATACCATCTACCTAGAATGTGAGAAATATCCAGTGAATTTCTCCCTATATCTCTACAGGAGCGGAAGTCATCAACACCCTGTATACACTAACTCATGCTATACATCCCCTATCACAATTGCCCATCATTTCTTAAGAACTGATAAGATAAGGTCAAAGTCCAGTGAGGCTTTAGCTAAATGTCAGGTATCAGGTGATGGGTATCAGGTTCGTATCAGGAAACCAACCCAGTGGGAAAGAAGTTGAGAAAACATTGCACATTGTGATTTTGCACCAGTTACTATGGCTCTCTCTTTGCTGTGATTCCCAAATTGGAGGAAGCCTTTGGTTTTATGTAACCTATAGTGGGAAGACTTAAGGCTTCCGTTTTAGTTTCTCTTTCTCTTCCCTCAAATTATAACAACAGTATCTAACACTTATATGGAAAGTGGGTTCTATGTATTACTCCTTAACTGTGTTTTACAGATATTAGGAGCA
Organism: Apodemus agrarius; assembly: GCA_964023405.1. NCBI lineage: Eukaryota > Metazoa > Chordata > Mammalia > Rodentia > Muridae > Apodemus > Apodemus agrarius. The sequence goes on along the minus strand of OZ030006.1, from coordinate 65,963,164 downwards.
AAGATCTTGTCTTACATTTTCAAGTTGATCTTCACATTCTCTACTGTGTGTAAGAGAATTAGAAAAAATAATAATCATTGAAGCTCTGCCTGCTTGTGGATTTGTGTCTCCAAGGGGGGGGGGCAAGCCACAGAAATCTATATGCTCCCCCTGCTGTTTATTGACAGGCATTTCCGTTGCTGTGCCTCAACAAACAGCCTCTCGGTGTCCTTCACACAACTGCAAGCATCAAGAAGCAAAAGAATGGCATGGGAGAGAATAGCAGGAAGCCTTGGCTGAGTCTCTACGTGGTTCTTACACAAACCAGCAAACAGAGGAAGCCCAAGAGAAGACGAAGAACAGATCAGAAATGGTCCCCCGTGCATTGCTGCTTCACAGGACAGGCCCAGTGAATCGTAATGGTAATACATAGGAACTGTAGAATTTCTTCTAGTATGAAAGTGGAAATAAAAAACATGAAGCCCCAAACAAAGAGAACCTTACCCCAGGAACAGAGATCCAGCTTACATTAAGCCAGAAACATGGGCTTTCAAAAAGGATAGATGGAGTATCAGGATATACGGTATTACCAGCTACATCTGGTAAACTGACTTTTACAAAGAATGTATCAATAAATTAAGCCAACCTTACCTTACAGTAAAAAAAATCATTTTTGCTCTTCACATTGCAGACAGGAATATTTTTTTTCTTCCCTACTAGAAGTACCTGTTCTAAAAAGAATGGCTCTACATAAGGCCATTCCTTATGTAGAATATTGGGCACAATTTCTGCCAGTTCAGTTTTAGTAACTACAGTTCTTCTCCTCTATCCCTGAACACTGGCTAGAATTTGACATTGTTAAAAAAAATCCCCAAAGGGTTAGTACTAGCTGGTTTTCTGTGTCAACTTGACACAGGCTGGCATTATCACATAGAACTCAAGCAGGAACTTGAGCTGGAGAAGTGCCTCCATGAGATCCAGCTGTGGGGCATTTTCTCAATTATTGATCAATGGTGGAGGACCCCTTGTGGATGGTACCATCTCTGTACTGGTAGTCTTGGGTTCTGGTTCTATAAGAAAGCAAGCTAAGCAAGCTGAGCAAGCCGGGGTAAGCAAGCCAGTAAGTAACATCCCTCCATGGCCTCTACATCAGCTCCTGCTTCCTGACCTGCTTGAGTTCCAGACCTGAATTCATTTGGTGATGAACAGCAAAGTGGAAGTGTAAGCAAGATAAACACTTTCCTCTCCAATTTGCTTCTTGGTTATGATATTTGTGCAGGAATAAAAACCCTGACAAAGACAGGACTGTCCATAATGGTCCTCTGAATTTCTAATGCTTGATCTCATAATGGCCATGCTTGTGAATAGTTCAATAAATATATTTATCTAATTAATAATTGAATGTTAGTTTCTAAGTACCATAGGTTACACCATTCTTTGACTACATTGAGATCAGCTGCTTCATCTCATGAACCTGAAATAGGTGTCTGAATAATGAGGCCATCTCCCTAAATTCCCAGCTGCACCGGGAAGATGTAGAGGATTCACATGCCTTAATGTAATCCCTGTCTAAGAGTCATCTCTTCTGGAGAGAAAAGGAAGGAGTGCAGACATGTCACTGGCTCTCCACAGAGCCATTTCCTACTCTTAGAACACTGAGCACAGACATTAAAACCACAATTCACAGCACAGAAATGAGCTACATTTCTGCACTGGGTAAATAGAGCTAAACACTTCTAAACGACAAAAGCTGACTGATGATTGTGAAAAACTGCAGTTCACAAAGCATGTGATACTTAGAATCATCATAAAGGAAAACATCTACTCCTAGTAGAGAGCGATGTATAACAGGAGGCAATAGTGGCACAGTAAAAGCCATGACGGGGGATGCAAAGCACATGGGATTTCAAATCATGAGGCAGTAAAAGACTGTCTGCAGTCAAAAGGCATTCAGTAAAATACTTAAACACTAAATAGAAAGGCTGCACACACTACCTAAAAGGGATACCTAAAGAAACAAAACACACCTTAATTCAGAGAAAAACATCATTCTTAGAGGAATCATCCAGTTGAAAGTCTATGAGCCTCTGGATTCAGACATGTTTGAATTTGAAATCACAATTGTACTATGACATGTAACCTAAGTTTTTGAGCCTGAAATCTAAATAACAATAATTCTGATATCCCAGTAGGAAGTAAAATATGAATTAGAAACAGAGGATATATGTAAGATATTCAAAAACAAATGTCAGGAAACATGACACATTTTCTCAGTATATTTCCAAGCCATATCCACTGTCACTTATGGGAATTTCTAGTCTCCTTGCTGCCTCTTTCAAGAAATCCTGATGGACTCAATATCAACAAGGGCCTTTTACCTCCACTTGATTGTCCCAGTCCATAGAGGAGTTCACAGAAATATTAGGGTAATCAGGCCAAACCTGTGGAGAGAAAAATGATCAATAGAAATATCCCAAACTATCTCATACTCTGAATTTCTTGTAAACTAAAAGGTAGCCCTTAGGTTATAAAAAACTGATCCAAACAAAGGCGAATTCTATAATTCCCTTAACTATTAACAATAATCAACAAATATTAATTTTAAAATGAATAACAGAAACCCAGAGAGCAAAGGAAGCAGTAAAAACATATTTTAAAATGCACTAACAGGGTTCTTAGTCCAGGATAAGGATTGGTGGGTCAGCACCTGGCTCTTACCTTTCCCCAGACAATGTCTCCATTATTGGGATATCTGATGAAGACGTCATTCTCCAAACCCCTAGTGAAGGCAGGATAGGGCTCTGTCTCATTGCCAGAAATGGCTGGGTCCTGCAATCAGAGCACAATGCAGGTGGGAAAACTTAAGAACCAAAAAGAAATGGGGAAAAAGTAGAATTTTTGAGAGAGGATCTCAGCTTCCTTCTGAATGATAGGCTTTCTATAAACACAATAAGTACACTTTCCATATGTCATTTCTGAGCTAAATATGTTGGTGGACATACAGTATAAGGTGATCCCTGTACAACCCCATCCATCCATTGTCCCATTCACAGGCAACACATTCACACAAGGACTAACCAGAATAAGGATGACACGCATCCCATTGGCCTTCATGCGATTGATCAGGTCTGGAAGTCCAGAGAACTTGGGGCTGAGTGTGAAGTCCAGCTGCCTCTCCATGTAGTCAATGTCTGAGTACTGCACATCCTGGGATGACACAAGGAAGAGTGGCTGATTGTAGAGCCAGTCCAGACTCCAGCAGTTACTACTGCTTGTATCTGGATATTAAAATCTAAGACAAATTATAACTCAAAGACAAAGAATATCTTGGGATATTCACTGATTTTCAAAATTACACTCAGAAACAAAGAAAATTCATTTCAATATCAACAAAAAATATAAGATAAGTATCAATGCTTATCTTTAGGACTGTTAGAAGAACCAAATGAAACTACTGTAGGAAAAAAGGTCCTTTGACTTTCTCCATGGTTTTGTCCTGAAATCAGTGATATTTGTTAATAGAAAATAACATCAAATATTCAGTCCTAAGATTATATGAATCATAAGTCTACTATAAAAGATCAAAACAAAACAGTCATCACTGTGGAAGGCCCAGTGTTGGAGATGAACAAATACAGAACTCTGATTGAGATGGTCTATCACAACAGAGGTTCTCAACCTTCCTAATGCTATGACCCTTTAATACAGTTCTTCATGTTGTGGTGGCTCACAAACATAAAATTATTTTTGTTGTTATATCCTAACTGCAATTTTGCTACTGTTGTAATTCATAATGTAAATATCTATGTTTTCTAATGGTACTAGGTGACATCCATGAAAAGGTTCTTCAAGTCCTGAAGGGGTACCACCCAACTGTTTCAGAACCACTGTATTACAGGAAGTATGTTGTACTGATACAATTATGAACAATAAATACAAGACAAGCACAGGATGAATTCTGATGATTGGATCTCTGGTTTTGGAGTGAATGTGATTGATTCTGTATGTGATTCCATTGCACACTCAATACAGCATTCCATCCTCAAAACAAATGAGAAGCTCAGAGCTCAGGAAGCATTGTGCTGTGCTGGACCCAAGAAAGCAATCCTTGTATGGAACGAGCTCACTAGGTTTGGAGTAGTGTTCTTAGTAAAACAAAACTAGAATCAGAGCAGCATTTTATTATCATGTATCAGGCTTTCCTCTGCATCTTTTAAAGGCATAACATCATACTTAAATATCTTGAAGTCATGCCTTTAAAAGATGCAGAGGAAAGCCTGATACATAAGACAGCACCCACGACCCAGTCTTAACTTCTCATGGTTAGTCTGACTCACAAGTGCTATGATGATAATGGTCCCCTCTGAATCACTGTGGAAGATCTAGGCTCAGTGTGATATGACAGGAGAAAGCACAGTGTGTCACCTTAAAGCCACACTTGAATTAGATAAACAAATCCCTAACAGATGCACGTACATAGGGGATCTTCTTAGCCACCATTTCATCATACAAGTTGGAGATCTCAGTGTCATTCTCATATCCATAGCGACACAGCTGGAATCCCAGGGACCAGTAAGGTACCATGACAGGCCGACCAATCAACTAGAAAACAGGCAGAATGTTAGAACTTTAGAACAAAAGCTGGATGAAAATTGGATATGAAGTCAGAATATTTTACCCAAGTTTAGATGGCAAATTGGAATCCAGAGAGAAAGTATTGGAGCAGGGGGCATGTCAGACCTCTCTAGATATACTAGAAAAAAAACTTCTCAGAGGAGACATTTTTGGAATTCCGAAAAACCTGATTTTATTCATAGTGTGTGTGTGTGTGTGTGTGTGTGTGTGTGTGTGTTAGACATTAAAAATATAATACAGGAAAATAGCTAACTTAGAAATGTGGTCTCTAAGCCTTGCTTAGATGTATAAACTTAGATGGGTATGTGACATTTCTATGCTTGTTCCTTTACCTGTAAATAAGATCTAATAATAAGATCTATTTAGACTAAGTAACAGTAGGCATGACATACTTCAATGTGCATTAAAAATAGATTCAGTAGATATTTCATACATGTTTGTTGATGTTGTAACCTACAATGTTATTATTCCCTATGGCCATGACTCACACAACCACCACCAATACAATCATCATCTCTATCATCAGACTATAACCTTTGTGACAATGTCAGGATGTAATCTTTGCTGTCATAACTCTCATTGCTATCAAGACATAATCCTTGTCACCACCACCATTACTACCAAAACTATCATCACATCTAACACTGCAACCACTAACATGTACCTAATTATTACACTCCACCCAATAACCACTCTGCAACAACCACTTCATTCCTGCGTGTCTTATTTACCTCCCAGGCATTATCACTGTAACAGTCACCATCCTCACAATCACCTTCACCAATAATATTACCACTACCTTCAATACCACCACCCCTTATCACACCATCAATATCACCACTACCATAGCTCTACCATACCATGGCTCCATCACACTACCGTAGCTTCATACTATACCCACAATTTACCACAAATGTTCTGCTACCATGCAGTCAGTGGAGAAGGCATAATTTTAATATTTATAGCAATATATATGATTCCATATTATATCTTTCTCTGAGAAAGGGCAACAAATTCAGGTAGCATATGATAGTCCCATTATATGGCAATCCTGTGTAGCAGGGTTGGGACACATTATGAGGATCTATATACATACACAAATATATTTCATAAATAAATTTCTTCCTACCTCTGTGTATTGCTGAGTGACAATCTCTGGAGTTGGACCCAAGAACACATAGAAGTCCAGAATGCCCCCTGTGGTTCGGTATGTCAGGGCAGGCATAGGCTGGAATGTCACATCTGAAAACACAAGAAAATGACATCGTGCTGAAATCCTGTATGTTGAGAGCATTGTTCCTGGAATCACCACCTTCTCTCTAACCTATCATGACATATGGACTGCAGATATTCTGAAGTAGGTCAATACTGTATTAAGGAAGTTAAATGAAAGTTTTCACTAGCTGCATTGCATTGAGGTTTGGTCCTTTGCTATGTATTGTAATGCTAAATACTGGCTCTCAAGTTCTGATTTCCCCTAAGAAAAAGGAGATCCTCACATATACCAGTGAGGCTATGTAATCTTGCTCCTTAGTTTAAAACTATTGGTTGAATAAAGGTACCTACAGTCTAGATATGGACAGAAGAGGGGTAGGCATTGTTTTGGTTCATGGGCTTGGGGTCTGAGGCAGAGACCACGATAGGAAAGAGAGAAAGTGAAGAGAGGAGAGGGCACCATGGGGTAAGAGATTGAGAACTGGCCATGAGGGTTGGCCAGTCAGAGTAAAAGTGGCTCAGGGTTATATCTGGCAAGTTATACCTCAGGGTTAGTGGGAGGCAAGTAGACAAAATAGCCAAGGAAGGCTGATGTTTTCTCAGCTTTAGTATTGATTAAGGAATTTTAAGTATAAACTTATATTTATATATAGGAAATATACATTAATATAAATATTATTAATTGTGAGTTTATATAGAGAGAATTATAAATATAAAAGATTTGTGTCTTCAATTGGGAACTAAAGGAGATAAGCTGGGGTGGAATCCCCTGATTAATATTAAATATTTGCTACAGCAGCATTGAAAATTAAAAGTTCAACAAATTACATACAAATTAATTTTATATAAATGGTCAATAAGAAGGAAAACCAATACCATGAAGACTAATTTGGTCTTTAGACAGCAATATCAGATACATACTAAAGATTCTGAGAAATGATTGTCACACAATAAGAGGGCACAGGTATCACCCTACCCATGGCATTGCTGTTCATCAGGAGGACTCCATGGGCATTGCCATCCTCCTCCAGACCCATGTAATAAGGGTGGACGCCGTAGGAATTCTTCTTGTACTGAGTCATAATGGGAAAAAAAAAGATGTTAGGCATCTGTATGCATGAGAAGGAAAGTCCACAGTAATTTGATTTCTAAGTTGAGTCAGCTTCTTCTGCTAAGAACAGAGGAACAAAAATATGTCCATTTACCTAAAAATAGAAGGGAATAATCAGCAGATACCTGTAAAGAAGCACAAGACAGGAAGAGTAGATGGATGGGACAGAACATGGACCACACTCACCCCTGGGGGCTCATCCCTGGAAAACATGCCCCACGTGTGCCAGTTCATGTCTATCTTGAAGGTTGTGTGCTCAGTTTCCCCAAAGCCATAGATGTATGTGGAGGGCAGGCGGGTGGAGATGCGGATGAACATGTCATTGAAGGTGAAGCCAAGGAGCTGAGAGTCCCAGCTGCATAAGGAAAAGGCATATTTGAAAAAAATGAAATAATGATAACAACAATAGTAATAATAATAATAATAATAATAATAATAATAATATCACCCATAAGTACTATAGTCCTGTCCAAATAAAACATGCAACTCTCATAGATCAAAATAACCACAATGAAGCCTGCTAACTGTCTCAGTGGCACCTACTTTTTCTTCTACATTGTATTATTATGCCCTTTTAGCATTGTCCACAGGAGCAAACACAGTGACTTTATCCTACATCAAACTTCCCATGCCTTCTGCTTTTGACCCTTAACGGTTCACTTTCTACATGTATCCAGGCCTGGGATATGAGCACCTCACACCACCTCACAGTCTAGTTGTCCTACTCACTTCTCTTGAGAGCCTTCCATGCAGACTCCAGGGATGTTCCAGATCTAAAGCCCACTGGCATCCAGGTTTTATCTCCATCCTTCATTCTCTTAGTTACCTCAGTGAGATCTCTCTATAATTATTGATAAATTCCATCCATCTCATGACTTATATCATTCTATCACAAAATTTCCTTTTTCAAGAACTCTCTGTGGGACATCTAATATATTGTTTTTTTCACATACACCTCTTCCTCAGACAGACAAACTCAGATCACAGCATCTGAACCAGCACATTATGTGCTTTCCCTTATTTTCCTAGCAAAAATGTTGACATGGCATCAAATTCCTCTTCATGGAAAAATTTAAATTTTAAAAGAAATAGCACACATGTATAGAAAGACAATACCCAGAACAGCATCTAATGCATAAAAGGAATTAAGAAAATACATATTCAGTGGATACCCACAAACCTGTAACTATGTCAGCAATCAGTCTTAAAGTATTTAAGATTTCCTCTAAGAGCAGAACACATTTCCTTATGACATAAGTTAGGATGACATAACCCCTTATCATTGTTTCAGGTATTGTAGTACTTGGTCCCCAGTGAGTCACTATTTGTGGACTACTGGGAGATTTGGTCTTACTGGACGAAGTATGTTCCTGGAGACAGGCTTTGGGAGTTCAAGACTGCTCAATACCATTCACTGTTTACTCTCTCTTTTCTGTTTGCAGTTCAAGATGTGAACTCTCAAATTTTCTGCTGTCATGTCTTCCTGCCTCTATTTCACCATCATAAAGTCTAACTCTCTGACACCATAAACTCAAATAAACATTGTAGGTTCTCTAGGACATGTTTGGTTTGTTTTGTTTTGTTTTGTTTTGTTTTTGTTTTGTTTTATCACAGGCATGAAAAGTAACTGATACATCATGGATGTGAACATAGGCAGTATGAGGCTTGGTCTTTAAGGATGATGGAGCTGGTGAGGAATATTTAGAAGACGAATATTTAGAAGAGCACAGTCTCAGACTAGGAACCACTTACATGACAGTGCCTGTACTCTTTCGGCGAACTTGAATCCCAAATGGATTGTCAGTGATGAGGACATCATACAGACGGCCTTCAGGGGTGCTTGATGGAGCACTGGGGATGTTCAGAGGGACTGGGACTTCATACCGACTGTGGTTGGGATCATAGATCTAGGCCAGAGGAAATGATTTTATGTAAAGACAAATATATAGCAATACATTATGATGTATTCCTAGCCTGCTGACAGTGAAATTAATTAACAATGTTTCACCATGCAATTCAAAATGTCATAGGAAGATTTTTAATTCCTACCTCACAAAATATTAAAGGATTGAAACACCAGATAGCCTCAGTATACTGAACTGATCACTGCATAACATACAAATGTGTCAAAGCATGGCATTAATAGTATAAATATTCACGGTTATCTGTCATCTCAAAACAACAATTTACACAAGCATAGTAATTTTGAGATGAATAATTTAGCATATTCTTAGCATGTTTGAGAGAGACTGGATCTTGTATATCTTGTCTCTTGTAACTTTAAAATCCACAGTTTAATCAATTTACTGAGTACAATCTCCAATTTAATAACTTGATCTGGGTCAGGCATCATTATTATGGCTTTAGAATATAATTCCACTTCAACAATGTAGTTAATATGAAAAATTCATTCTAAAATTGACGTTGGATTTATAATCATATGGTATATATTTTGCATGTTAGTATTCAAATATATGAGTATGAAAAATAATGGATTTAAAACATTAACTTTTAGGATCAAAATATGCTGAAATTTTAATATAAGCTGAGTAATTAAGGATAAAAATTCTATTGATGCTATAATAGTAAATAGTAAGGATAGGAACTGAATACACCAAGATTATTGGCATGAAAAAAAACAGGAATCATTTTAATTATGAAAGAAGAACTCAGCATACCTAAAGGATATGAGCTAATATAAATTCTGTAAAAGGACTTAGTGACTACAGGGAAAGAAATGCTTGGAGGACACAAAAGAAAATATCATGGTAGAATAAATTCAGCATGTATCTTAAAAACTTTGCAGCAGGAAACCAAGCAGAAAAATGTGAACAAAGAGTTCTGGTAAAGAAACAACAGAAGCAAAGATTCAGAATGTTAACATGGGCTCAGAAAGACATACGCATGATGGACAGAGCTACTGTACAACTAAATGAATAGTGGGGAGGACTGCACACCCAATGAGGATACACACATAGAGCAAATCACAATAGAAGACACAGTACTCAAGCCCTGGTGGTTCTCAAATTCTGAGGGCTCCTTTAGGCTAGGACACTCTGCCTTGATCACTGACATATTCTCCCAGCAGCATTTGACAGCTCACTATATAGCAGCATGTTGGGGGTTCCAATGGCACCATGGTGGCAGACAATACCCTGTCTAGGAGCAGCTCACAATTAAATAATGAAAAACAACAGGATAGCTAGTCAATCCCTACTCCCTTGGTTTACTTAAACCAAGCAAGGAAAAACAATCACGTTCATGAGTATTTCAAAGATGTCTCCAATTATTGTATTCAAAATCATACTCTTCCTCTTATAGTGTCAATCACAAATCTGCTCAGTTTTCTCATTTCAGTTAACATCACTACCAACCATAGACATGCATGCAATTTAGAAACAAGGTAGTGATTCCTTGGCCAGCTTCCTCTTGTAGTCTATAGGACTGTGTGAGACCATCTCAAAGTTTCAAACACACCACTGTTTCCCATCTCCTTTCTTTTCCAGAACAAACTGAGCCATAACTCACTGATCTTCCTATTAGCCTCATCTCCTTCCTCTCCATGTGTTCTCTCACAAGAATTTTCCTTAGACACAGTTACATTCTCAGTTTGAAATTCAGAGAGGTCTCTCTATTTCATTGGTCTTCAAATCAATCTCATTATTAAGGTAACAGTACACAGTATTTTGCTGTGAAATTGAAACTTTTTGTTCAGAATTTTATAACAGAAAGTAGCAAAGAAAACTGGAAATGGAGAGGCCCAGGCCATACCTCATAGCATACTCTGTGTTTACCTTAAACTGCAGCATTTCGTTCTTGTGGTAGATCACCTTCAGTTGGACATGATTCAATGGGGATGAAGGGAAGGCATTGCTGTAAGTAGAGGCCTTCAAGGAGATGTCAGCTGTGGCCCCATTTGAGTCATACTGAACATTGCTGACTGAGTACAGCCCATTAGCAAAATAGCAATAAGGGACCCCAGGAATGTTGGATACCTGGAAAGAAAATCAGTATCATAGGTCAGCAGAGATATGGAGTTATCAAACAGGTAGAAGAGACAAATTATCTGGAGAGAAATCCATACATACATTTGTTCATGTCTATAACATTTACATAAGCATGAATTTAAATTCCTGCTCTGCTAGAGAGAGTATAATAGTAAATACATCCCAATCTTACCCAATTCCTCAAACTAAATGATGTTTATATGGAGACTTTCTGTGGATTTTAACAAGCCCATGGGTACAGGGCTGTGATAAGACATTGTAGATTGAATTTCAAGGGTTTTCATCTTAAGCATAGTTACCTCCCAGACACAGCCACGGGCAGTGCAATTTACTTCAGAAGCACCATGTTCATCTGGATAGCAATCTATCTTTTCCTCATCTCTTAGGATGATGTCCCACTCAACCGTATATGCTTCTCCCAGTGCGAGTTTGATATTTGTAATGGTGGCAACCTGAAAGAATGAAAACTCATCCTCAGTACAAAAGCCATGTAAGACCTGAATATTTTTATGGAAATTAAGTATAAATGTTATTCTTAGTCTATCCTCATGCCCTGCTTTTAATATTTTAAACAACACACTACAGTATATGAGGGCACTAGGGAATATGTACTTAGTGAGTAGTCAGTGGTGAAAGGAAATTACAACTATTCTATCAATAACTCCTACATTTCATTATTGAAAGAGTTAGACCAAGGACAACCTGCTATGATCGATAATTTTTCCTTCCCTCCATGGATGACTTGAACACTATTCAATTTTTAAGAAATAAATTGTGTTCACAGCCTACTCAAAACATGAACCATTTGGTGTGGAGTTTCTAGAAAATAGAGCAATATGGGTAAACTGGCTTGGACTTTAAGTCCAGTGTTCTCTGGAATCGTACACAAAGTACCTTGATTCCTTGATCTCAGGTTAACCAGTTAGGTGTAAGATCGGGGAGTAAGATATATAAACTTCCATTTACAACATCCTATGTCAAGTATGGAGTTATGTGGACAGCTATGGACTGATAGTGGAAGACTATAAGTCCTTTGATGTTGTTCTGATTGCTCAACAGAGTGCATTACAAAGACAAAAGCTCTCTAGGAAAACAAGGACCTTTCTAAAACACATTAATATCCATCTTCTCTATATAAAATGTATGCTTCTTTCTCAGTATTTAAGGTTAAGTTATAGATTCTACCAATTAAAAAGCCAGAAATTTAATGAAGGTAGGATAGCCCTAGCCAAAAAAGTAAATTTTCTGAATGAGGGACTGTCTTGACAGAAGGACCTGCCCCTTGAGTGTCACCTCTGACTTACTCCTTTCTATCCTTTCTTTTCTTTTTCTCTTCTCTTCTTTTCTTTGTTTTCCTCTAATTCTTTCCTAGAACAATAGTATTTGTGACTGGATCCAAGCAGTTACTTCTAATCATCAGACAACATAGAAATAAATTCTGAGAAAGTTCAACCTCTGAACCCATGCAAGCAACTGTTCAGCATTAAACTTGTAATTACAGTAGGCATCAAAATATCTTTCAATCTGTTTACCATCTCAGACTTCTTGTCACATAAACCTGATGGATTCAAACTTACGTTATGTGAATGGGGAGTTTTGCCTGCATGCTTGTCTCTACATTATATGTGGGCAATACACATGGAGGCCAGATGTGGCATTGATCCCCTGGAACTGTAGTTACAAATGTTTGGAATCCAACATATAGATGCTGAAATTACACTGGGACCTCAGGAAGAGCAGCCAGTGCTATTACCTGCTGAATCAGCTCTCCATCTCCATGAAACTCTGTCTTTAAAGGTCATGTTCATTCTATTACTTCTCCATAAAGCTGGTCTCAACTTTACTACTAAGCTTTAGACATCAATTAAGACCAAAGCATTTGTAAGATATCTTACAAATGCTAATTTACACTCCTTATTAATACTTTCACATATTTTCATGTTATGTGAATTGTATCATTCACTACCCATATTCAAACAATAAAAACTAACTTTGGTATAAGGTTAACTGACATAATTTCTATCAAATACAAAGCATGTATTCACATATGTATCTTTTAGCTGTCTTACTCTTAGCCATAGGCACAACCATAAAATCCTTTATTTGTGACTTTATACTGCATGTATCCTATTCAAGTATTGTCATTACAAAATGTCAAATGTAGTCAATATTCCATTTAACAAGAGGTTCAGTTGACTAGTTTCCCCAAATTTGAAAGATCCTTAAACCATTGTTTATCTAGAAGCTCTACTTCAATGAGGAGCCTCGGGAGAAGTCATACTGAGGAAGTAGAAGAATAGAAGACAAGTCATACAGAAACAGTGGATCCCATTACATCTGGGGAATACCATTCTCTAATTATAATCGAAGCTAGTTTAGCACTATCAGCTTCTTTTCCAAAAAAATATTTTGTACAAATTTATATGATAAAATAATATGCTATGTCAATAAAGCTTAACAAAAGAAAAGAAGGAACATTAAAAGTTAAATAATTAAAGGCCTATGAATTTTTACTTATAGGATCTATATCTCTACTTTCGCATTAGAGCACAAGCCATCCACTTTCAGATAATCTTCCTTGGATCCTGTCCCACACCCAGTTAGAGAAAACCAAACGCAAGTGAGAAGAAAATGAAGATGGGAAAACCTGGAGTCATGTTGACTTCAACATCTCTGTTTTGACCTTCCTTCTCCAATAGTCTAACCTCATCACCTGGCCTCAAATGTGTTCTTTTCCTTCAGCAACTGATGTGAACTTACCAAGCAGTAACATCATGACCCCATGGAGGTTTGTGGAAAGCCTCCTCACAAAAGCAAATCTTACCTTCAGGCTTGAATTATAAGTGACTTGAGGAGACACTGGAGAGAGAACCCCATTCTGTATTACTCTAACATTGCGGAATTCCTCTGTCCCAAGGATTTTAATTTCCTGGAATCCTAGGTTATTGGGATCCTTGTAGTTTGCACTTGAAACTGTCACCTCCAAATGGTTCTGAAACACACCATGCATAATTATGAACAGATTATGAACATGTCTTCCCTATAACTTCAAAGAGTCCATCCTTGACCACACCCTTGAGCTGCTATGAAGGCCTCTCAATTTCCCTGCTGTTGCATGTTGATGGGGATGCAAACTTAGCCTCATATTCCAATGGAAAATATGGGGAATAGTCAGACATTTTACAGAATTGTCTCTACAAAACAAGCTGGCTTTATTATTAATACTGCCTCTTATTGATAATGGAGCTGACATAATTATTATGAATTAAGTCATAAATAGCCATTATTTTACCCCTGGTAAATATTGATAATTAAATTATAAATACAGAACATACATAGAAATTTTCATACATGTTCCACACATTATTCACAAAATGCTACTCACTTGGGTAACAGAAAATTCACTGAACAGGTAAGTGTTTTTGGCAACAGTATCTGAAAGAAGAAAGAGATGTCAGATTGTCCTGGTATCTAAAGAAGAAAAGTTTTACCTTATTCTCCTTAAAACTGATTCATTGTTCATTTCCTGACTGATGAGAACTTGACCAGATCTGTGGATCACACTTCTTTTCTCTTTTGTCCACCAGACACTTTGGGTACTTCTAGATCTTTGCTAGATGCTGCCACAGTGAATACGCAGAGACAAGTATCTGTGACACTGTTTTCATTTTTGGGGGTGGTCCATATCTAGACATGGAACTTCTTGCTATGTAGTATTGTATTTTTAACATGTGAAGAAATGTTTATGCTATGCTCCATACTGGCTATGTAAACATATTGTATGATTTGTTGAATTTGTTTGTGGTACCATATTTAAAATCAAAATAGCAGAACCATTGAAAAAGAAACATTACCCTATATTCTTTACTAAGAGATTTAGAGGACAAATATTCGGTACATATATTCAAGAAATTAGACACCAACAAACCAATTTACCCAATTAAAAAATAGGGTACAGAACTAAACAAAATTCTCAACAAGTGCATCTAATGGCTAAGAAGCACTTAAAGGACTGTTCAAGATTCTTAATCATCAGGTAAATGCAAATCAAAACATCTGTGATAATTCATAGTGTACCCATACTGTACATCAGAGTAGCTAAGATCAAAAACTCACATAACAGCACATACTGGAGAAGATGTGGAGGGATGGGAATACTCCTCCATTGCAGTTGGTAGTACAAACTTGTATAACCGCATTGGAAATTAAGTTGGTGGTTTCTCAGAAAATTGGAAATAGTTCTATCCCAAGACCCAGTTATACCACTCCTGGTTATATACCCCCCGCCAAAAAAAAAAGCGCATCACTAAACCAAAAGGAGTCTTGCTTGACTATGTTCATAGCAGTGTTGTTTGTAATAGGCTGAAACCGTAAACGACCTAGATCTCCCTCAACTGAAGAATGAATAAAGAAAATGTGGGTAATATTTACACAATAGAACCCTCTTCATTTATTAAGAACAATTACATATCAATATTTGCAGAAAAATGGATGAAACTAGAAAAATATCGTCCTGAGTGAGGTAACCCAGACTCAGAAAGGCACACATTGTAAGTACTCACATATTAGTAGACACTAGCCTAAAGTACAGGATAACCAGGCTAGAAACCACAGACCCAAAAAAATCTGAGTAACAAGGAGGGCCCAAGAACAATGCATGAATCTCACTCAGAAAAGGAATATTAAATACCTTGGAGGTGGGTGGATGAAGGGAACTGAGTAGAAAGAGCGCTAAGGAGGTGAACAGTGATGCTGATCAGGTTTAGGTTGGGAGTGGGAGAGAGCTGGGAGAAAGAACAGACATCATGAGGGGCATCTGTGGGACTACTCATAGACCTGGAACGAGCAAGGCTTCTAGGAATCAATTGGGTGACCTTAACTGAGACTCCTAGAAGCTAGCATTATAGAAACTATCTATAGCCAGGCAGTGCATAGAGCAGAGAGAAGGGGACATCGATCACCCACAATTCTTCAACCCAAAATTTTCCCTGCCTACAAGATGTGCAGGAATAAAGAGAGTGTAGAGAGTGAGGGAGTAGCCAACCAATAACTGCTTCAACTTGAGACCTATCTAAACTCTGACACTATTAATGATACTCTGCTATTTCACAGACAGAAAACTAGCATAACTGTGTCCTGAGAGGCTTCATCTAGCAGTTGAGGAAAAGAGACGCATAGAGCCACAACCAAACATCAGGTGGAGCTCAGGGAATCTTGTGAAAGAGTGGGGGATAGGGTCGAGTGAGTCAGAGGTGTTAAGGACACCCCAAGAAAACCTACATATCAACAAATTAGGCCCATGGTGGTTGACAAACACAACTACGAACTAAAGAGCCTGCAGGGCTTGGAATTAGCCAAACTACATAGTTATAGCAGATAAAAACTTGATCTTATTGTGGGTCCCCTAACAATTGGGGCACGATCTGTCTCTAACTCTGTCACCTGCCATTTTCTCTCACTCCCCTAGCTGGTCTGCCTTGCCAGGCCATAGTTGGAAAAAATATGTTTAGTCCTGCTGGGACTAGATGTAGCAGGGTGGGGTGGTACACAGGGAGCCTTTCCCTTCTCTGAGGACAATGGACCAAGGAGGGGAGGAGGAACATATTTTTGAGGATCAGACTGGGAGGAGAACAGAGAGGGGATTTCGATCAGTATGTGAAGTGACTAAATAATTTAATAGAGAAAAACTGTTTTATGTTGTCTGTTTTGATTATTTTCAAAATATCCAAAACAGTGAAACAACAAACATATCTATCAGAACATGAAAAAAATTGAAGTGCATGTACACATCAGTTTAGTCAGTAATATTAAACAGTTTTTCTTTATGACAGCAGAGATTAATCTGGATCATATCCCACTAGGAGAAGTAGGTGAGACAACAAAGGAGAAGCAATGCATGGACCATTTATACTGGAGCTAAGTAGTTGAGCTCATAAACAGAAGCAGAAACAATAGATCTTGTTTCTTGCAAAATCTTTTCAAAGATTATGAACTATGAAAAGAACAGGTTCTAGAGAGCCAATGCTGTCATTACTGTATATGGAAGTATTAGTTAATTTTGTTGTGATCATGGTGGAATGCCTATATGAGTACAGAGTCTACAAGGCCACATATTGGTCTTCTTGCTCATTCTATAATGATGAAAGTATCCTTTGCAGTGCTCCCAAGGCAATGATCTGATGAAAGTCATGAGAATTGTTCATACACTGAAACTAAGGAAAGAAAGGGAGAATGGAAGAGTAAAGTGAGGGAAGAAGGAAGGAAGGAAGGAAAGAAGGAAGGAAGGAAGGAAGGAAGGGAGGGAGGGAGGGAGGGAGGGAAGGAGGGGGAGGAGTGAAGGAAGGGAGGGAGAAATGAAGGAAGGAAGGGAGGGAGGGAAAAAAGGAAGGAAGGAAGGAAGGAAGGGAGGGAGGGAGGGAGGGAGGGAGGGAGGGAGAGAGGGAGAAAAGGAAAGAGGGAGGGAGGAGGGAAGGAAGGGAGGGAAAAATGAAGGAATGGAGGGAGGGAGGAGTGAAGGAAGGGAGGGAGGAAAGAAGGAAGAGAGGGATGGAAGAAGGGATGGAGGAAAGGAAGGAAGAAAGGATGGAAAAGATGGAGGGAGGGATAGAGGAGGAAATGAAGGAAGGAAGGAAAAAATGTACTGACAGACATAAGATGCCCATAATTAGGAATGTGTGTGCTTACTGCACCCCTGATGTGATGATGCTGTTAATATCATTAACAGTCTCCCACAAAGGACATAGGGAGAAAATACTTACAGGGAAGGTGAATTAGAGGAGTAATCATGTAAACATGATATGTAAAAATAAAGTGAGAGACTGTTAAACATTACGGACCAAAGAGAGAATTCAGAAAGTGAGACCCAGAGATTAAGAGACAAAAACAGGTCGATGTTCTCCCTCTATTGGTGGTTCAACAGTCATGGCCTCTGACCAGTACAACCAAAAGGAAATGTTTTCTCAGAAATCTGCTACTAGAATGCCTGGTAAGATATCACCCACAGCTGAATGACCAGCAGAGGTGAAGGGACAGAATCTCTTGCAGGCCAGCAATGGCCACACCCTCTCAAGGCACTCACCCTTCGACTGTCCATCATCCCAGAACAGCTCTCCTCTTGCTTCTTTGTTCTCATCTAGAGCAATGAGGAGACCAAGAGGATTCTTCCGGCTGTGGGGACCAAGATTCACATAAGAAACACATCATTACAGCTCTAATATTAGGACCAAATTTCAAATTGATAAAGGCACTAGCCACAGATGCTTTCTTTCTTTCAGAGACAGAAGCAAGAATTCTAGAAGATCCTTTCCTCTAGTATTGCTGTCAAAATTAGAAATATCCCAAACCTCAACAACCAATGTCCACACAGGAAACCAGTGTGCAAGTCAGAATCACCACATAAGTCATAATGGATTCTGTGGCCGAATTGACACACAGAATGCAGACTGTGAAAATAGGAACGTCTCAGACAGAGATGCTATGTCATCCCTATATGAGAAAGTGTCTCCACTCACAGAACAGAGTTACCATTACACAGATGAGCCATAATTTATCTCTTTCTGAGAAAAAGATTCCTTAGCAGAGAAAGCATATTTAGTATACAGCAGTTGTAAATATATATAATGGTGTCTTCACTAACGAAGGATTTAAGATTTCAAAGATGGGGAAAAAAATAAAACTTTCATTTTTGCAAGGTAAAGTGATATGAGTGTTCAGAATAGCCTCAAACTGAAAAGAGAAGGAAAACAAATCAGCATTGGATTATACAACTTTCAAAAGCCTGCAACTTAAAAAGCTAAAGCAGTAAGGAAAAGTCAAAGAAACACATAGGTTACATCCATCTAATATATTCGTGTCTGCTATAAATAAAAACAATAATTCTTTTAGTAAAACATTGACTTCAATGTGGAACTCTTCAGTAGAAGTTTAGGCTACAGTATTGAACCAAAATGTCATGAAGCAAACGTGATAAAGTGAACACTTAAGTTTGTATTCTTGAACCCTTATTTTGAATCACCACAAAGGAAGTGATGAATAGGGTGGGGATGAAGGTGAGAAACAAAAGTTTAAGAAGGACAGATCAAAGAATATAGAAAATAAAAAAATGAAAAAAAAAAAAGGACAGATCAGGAATTCTAATCCAGAAATGAGAACTAGTGGGACAAGAGCAGTGAGCATGGGACAGAGAGTCAGAACAGGGCAAGAGAGGCACCAACAGGAAGCAGTTTTCTCTAGTTGTGAGGTTTCAGAATGAAAATTGCAACACCCTCAGAGAAGCTGGGAGGCTGGCCACCATCAGAGCTGTCAGAGGCCTGACAGGGTTGAAAGTGGACCATGGAAGAAGTTCTCTCAAAATCAATCAGGGTATTACTCTCAGTCCTCAGCTTCTCAAGACGAAGAGAAAAATCCAAAGATAGAGGGTGATCATTTACCTGCATGCATGCCCACATGTATGCACACACGTACATGCACACACACACACACACACACACACACACACACATACACACACACACATACACACACGAGGCAGAGAGATACACACAGACAGAGGGTGAGATAAAGAAAAAGAAGGAGATAGAAAGAGACAGAGACGGGGAAGCAGACCCATCCTTCATCGGTATACTCCACCTGCTGCTTTAGCACACCCTGCGAACAGATATGGACAAAATGTCCAGCTGTGGCAAGCATAATGCAAATAGAGCCAAAAAAGCATGTTTAGAAAACTACTTTGACTTGAGAGTCATGCTTTTTGTAAATGCAGCTTTTCTTCACAAAGCAATGAGCTCACTAGTGTGCAAACAGAGACCTGGTGCCATCACTCACCTTAAGTTGGTGTTCATGGCAGGTTGTTGCAATGGCAAGATGTAACCCCCTCGGACATGAAGATTGATGTGCTCAAGAGGGGCTGGCAAGGTCTTCCACTCTCCTGTTGCATTAATGTCTGCACCCTGCAGCAGGAGAAGAGGTGATGAGGGAAAGAACACACAACTCCCTGAGCCATGCCCCCAGCAGACCCTGCGCAAGCCAACTGGTCACCACCATTCAACAAAGGTCATTATCATACTTTGTTCCCCTCTGTGGTGCTGAGGCTGCTGCATTTAAAGATGAAGATCCTGTGAGATAGGATCTCCATAAGAAGACCAACTGTGCCAACTAACCCGGACCCCCTGGGATCTCGCAGACACTGAGCAAAGAGCATTCATGGGCTGGACCGAGCCCCGTGGCACATCTACAGCAGATGTGCAGCACTTTCCACATGGGTCATCCCAACGACTGGAACAGGGGCCGTCCCTTAAGCTGTAGTCTGACTGTGGAATCTGCTCCCCAGTAGGGCTGCCTTGTCTAACTTCAGTGGCAGAGAGCGAGCCTAATCCTGAATATTCTTGATGAGCCAGTGTAAGGACATATGAAGGAATTCTATCCTCTCATAGTAAGGAGAAGTGGAGGGGAAATAGGAGGAGGAGAGAAGAGCCTCTGTGATGGGAGGGCTAGGAGTGGGGGAAGCCTTTGGGATATATATAAATGAGCTCCTGTGGGAATGCATGAATGAGATCCTGTGAGAATGCCTGCCCTTGAGGAGACAGAGGGAGACAGGAGGCTACAACAGCCTTGGTGAGGTCTTCATGTGGATCTTCACCATTCTTACTCTACACAGTTTCCAAGTCAGGGAGGTGACCTTGGTACTCACCATTCATCTTAGCCCCTGAAACATTCTCATCAGGGGAAAATCTAGACCTTTTTCCTCTCACCAAGAGAACAGATTGCGTCACATTCCCTCATGCATCTACCAGGTAACTAACACTTCTGACTCCTGCTTCTTAGGAAATGTGTCGTAACTAGGATTGTTTACATATCCCAATCAGAATCTACCCAAATTTTCTTCCTACATTCACACTTTTATCTTGGCCCTTTTATGTGAGGTACAGTCTGACCCGATGCATGACCTCAAACATCCTCCACTACCTCAAATACAGCAGGGCTTCCTTCTTCTTGGCGCTGGTTCCACTAATACCTAGTAATAGATAATTCTTGTGAGGCTGCCTTCACAAGAATGCCTTTTGGATGTAGAGCTGCAGTATTGGGGTCTGTTCACTAGAGGGCACTAGCAGCCCCATTACTCCATCCTACAATAACCATGAGACATTGCAATTGTCCTCTGCTAGGTTTATGAACACTGTTGCTTTACAGGTGAGGAGTATCCATATAGGTTGCATCTAGCTGTGTTCCAATACAACATTAAAAATATAAAAAAGTGACACCAGTTGTCTTTTCTCTGTAAAGCTTGCTCAATTCACTTTTCCTTGGCAGGCCATGTCAGTTACCTCCCCTTTATCTCAAACTGCCTTTTATGTTAACACTATTAGCAAAATTAGCCAATCCACAAAACTTCCTCATTAGCCTTCCTTCTTCACTTTTAAAATTTAATACATGAAATTACTTACTTATGTGCCAGTCCTTAAGGAAAATGAACCTTAGCTACTGATTCCATGCTAAGCTTCAGAAGGCTGTGCATTCATATTTCTACACCTAGCACTCAACAAAATTCATTAAACTGAGGAGGGTCAGTGCTAGGACAAACTAGCAGGAAGCCTAGGATATAAGCTTAAGGATGGTCTATGCTCTCAAGGTCATGTGCAGATAGGGCCAGCATTATAGTACAGGACATTTTTAAATTGTGTGTCCTGGGACTATCCCTACTGAATCCTTGCCCAGACGCTATGTCAGACACCTCCAACATACCCAGAAGGTCTTATGGTTAGGGTATAAGGCAGTTAAAGATATATTCAAACACAGGAAATATGAGTCAGATAAACTGGCTGTTAACTACTAAGAAAGCCTTGGAGTGCTCCCACCCTGTAGGCAGAACTAGCCAATAGCAAAGAACATGAAGGAGTGACTAGGTGTTCCCAGGACAGAGAAGAGGAAGAAATCTGTTCTGGTCTTCCTCATCCATCCTGTACCCAATCCCACTGCAATTCACTTGGGTTGTGACACAGGCTCTGACTTTTGCCTGTCTGATACTTTTTTCTCCTCAAGCCGTGAAGAGAGGGCATGGTTAGAGGAGAGCAAACGTTTCAGCAGCACTCTTATCTCTTGATGGCCCAGACATGCATCCTAGAGAGCTTCTGTTAGCTTCTCATCAGTAAGTTCATGTAAACAGCTCAGACATCCAAATCCTACACCAAGTGTATTTGTGTGTTATATATATTTATATATGTCTCCTAACTTTTGGTCTTTGGTGGTGACACAGAGCAATTCTTATGCTTACAAATTATAGACGCTGACTTTTTATTTATTTATTTATTTATTTATTTATTTATTGTGTAGACCAGATGAAAACGCTCAATCAAACTCCAGTCACTAGGCCTATATACTAGCGCATCTCCACACTGGGCCAAGTATACAGCTCCAGAGAGTTTGCTTGTAGTAAAATGCAGAGAGGAAAAGATCTCTACAAGTAAGGCCCCCTATAAACAAAAATGGAACCTGTAGCATGATTTCAGGAATTTACTGGTGTCTCTGCATTGTAATATTAACACAAAGCTATAGAGTCACATATATAGAAGACTCCTAGCAAGCCTGGCACCAGTGAGATGCTCTGTGTGCCCTTTCAAATTGCTTTCATGAAGGGTAACTGGTCATGCTCAGAAGTTATGAAATCAGGCCACAAAGATAAAGTGGCCAATGGAGACCACACAAGGTGATTTCCAGAAGTGGCACTAAGCTTGATAACTATCATACCCAGAAACTCTGTATGCTACCACCTTCTGGATTGTATACATATAAGCAAAAACTTACCGTGTAATAATCGTACCACTGGACTTTAGGGAAATATGCAGTGACAGTTCTGGCATTCTGAAATAAAATACAAAGAACGTGTAGGCAGCTGACTCAGCAATCTAAGACACAGTGATCCATATCACTGGGACAGAGTTCAAATAATAAGAAGGCAAACATATTTAGACAAAATTACATCATCCATCTTATGGAGACAAAAATGATGCTCCTTTTCCAACAACCAAAATTGGCCTATGAAAAATAGGTGCTTTCAAAAGTGCACCTCGGTTTACAAGACTTCAGAGAAAAACAATCACCATTTTCTTATAGATATTTTCATCTCCTCCCTAAAGAAATGATGATGAAATGTTGACTGTACAGGAGAAGAAAATTACTCAGGCTCAAAAATACAGGATATATTATTATCTATTTGTTCTGTTTAAAAAAACAACACTATACCCAGAGCAAGTAACTTAGTTTCTGACTTCAAGACCATATATAGAAGAAGGCGGAAACAAGCAAGAATCAATAGATGACACAAAGGAGGGGATAATAATGTAATTATATTTAACCTCCAAAAATGGAGAACTAATTAAAGAGAAAAACAAGAGAATATGACACACACTGCTGTAATTGTTTCTCAAGTTAAATTTAGTTACTAATAACAGAAAATAAGGAATCTTCACATTCCCTGCACTTTACTCTCTATACTTGACCTTAAATCACAGAAAATGATTATATTCTTAAATACTTGACAAGGTTATTCTTCCTCATGACTGTCCTGTAAGCTACCATTGTTAGGCTGGCATTAAAAGCTTTAAAGGCAGAACAAATATATGTGGAATTTAACCCAGAAGAATTAGAAAATGCAAATGTAGAGTAAGAAACTAGCTCAAGATCACTCTCTTCAACCCCATGTCACCCCATTTATCCAGCCCATTAGTGGAATTCTTAACCTCCAGGGTCTCCATACTCACATGCTCCAGCACAGGGCTGACTAGGAAAGCTGGACCCAGCAGGAACTGTTTGTCAATGTTCCAGGTCTCCCTGTCTGACAGAAACCTGAAAGCAGAAGTAAAGGCACCAATCTGACACCAGTATGACCTCAGAGCAGGTCCCTGAAGAAGTGCTCCAGTTCAGACCCCAGAAATCCACCTTCAGCCTGATAAGGATCACAAAGAACCAACGCCCCACATGGCATATTCTCCAAACTTCGGAAGCACATTATCTGCTACAAAGCATCTTCCATTTCCACACAGTAATGCAAAGAAGAAGCTTTCCCCCTGCCATCTCTCCCTGGAATGTTCTCTTAGGTTATACAAACATGCTCTTGTCAAGGTGCACATAGCAAAACTCCTACACAAAATAGAGAAGTCTTTGTAGGGCCACAAAAGAAAGAAGTCATGGACTCAGTGGTTTCTTTTCCTGAGTTCAGTAAATGCATTATATCCAACACAAGTATTATGTATGACACTGTATTCAAAGGAGCAATGAAGATACTCTGTCAGGAGCATTCATACAAAAGTTGACTTGTTGCCTCAATGTGGAAAATGTTTGGATCCACTTCCACCTGACAAGATAAGTAAATTGCCCAGTACACCAGGATTCCTGCTTGACACTTACTCATGGAGAAGAGGCCGCACCACTGTGCTGCCCTCCTTGTGGGCCTTGTACATCAACGTGTAGAGATACGGCAACAGGGTGTATCTGGTCTCCAGCACACTTCTGGAAATATCCTCAAAGGCTTTATCCCAGGATACAGGGTCTTGTCTCTAAAGCAGAATGAGGAAACTGTTCAAAGCCCACCCAAGACACCTAAGAATTCAAGGTCACCTAAGGCTAATTGAAACTGCATATTACAATACTCAATGTCACATACTAAAGAAAATTTTGGATGATTCTTTAATAATAATAATAATAATAATAATAATAATAATAATAATAGACTGAGAAAAATCAGCAAAATACTCTCAGAAAGTTAAAATATAAAAACTAAAAATATTTTTCATGAAAAAGTTACTAAAATATATTGAAGAATATAGTTTATAAGAAGACTTAATGACTTTGAAAAGGTCTCAGGGAAAACAAACAGCAGGAATATACAGAGAAAATGAGGTGGCAATTTCAGTGACATGGCATAGAGGAAGCTGATGTTCTACCTTGGTCCCGATGGTGTTGTGGTTCCTGGAGAACGGGTAAAAGGCGCCCAGCTGCATCCAGCGAACACACATCTCATACTCAGCATCTCCAAAGAACCCACAGATGTCTGACCCGGTCTGAAACAGCATGGAACAAAGTCAGCTCTTGGTGCTTTCTAAGAGACCCTGTCACCGTCCTAGGGAGGAGGAACATGTAAAGGACACTTACATAGGATATGCCAAAGAGACTGAAATCCATCATGCCTGCAACGAGAGATGCACCAGGGTCAGGACAGGGACTCATTCTCTGCCTCCTCTTCCCCCTTCACCAAGAATCCCACTCCCACCCCTGCCTGCAGAAGCCCCTGGGCACAGCCCACACACCGATGATGGATTTCCCCAGCTGGTCCCAGGCAGCTGTGTTGTCTCCGAGCCAGTGTCCTCCCCAGCGTCCAGAAGAGGGGAATGTGGAGCGGGTGATGACGATCCCTCTCTCTCCTGTCACCTCCTGCACAGCTCTGGTTGGGACACAAGGTGGTATATTGAAGAAAGGCTGGGAAAAGGAAATGGAGCCTCCCCTCCAAAACCTTGTGCTTAAAGTATGGTGGCAAACATTCACTGCATCCTCAAAGGGAAGCTGGAGAACTCTGGGTGGGTTCTGCTGGCAATAGGGATGATAATGCAGGGACTCCTTTCCATGCCTTTCATCATTACAAAAATGAAACAGAAAACAAAAACAAAACCAGCAACAACAAAATTTCATCATGTGATGAACATAGAGCTTGTCCCCAAACCTTAGGCAATAGCAGTTCCTAGTTATTCAACCAATTCTTGAATTTCTATATTTGAGGAGTAAACAGAAATTCCAAGATCCCCATAAAATAATTAGTATTAATCATTGAGCACAAAGCATGTGGTTTTCAATAAAAAAAGCATTGGCTATTTTATGAAAGTGTCCAGAATGATTGAGAAACAAGCAAAAATAAAATAGCAAATACCTAAAAAGTTTATTCAATTCTGAGATAAAGGAGGGAAGTTTTATCCTCCTTCCTTTACTGAATTGTCCCTTGTAACTAAAGATACTTCTTGCTACTATACATGCTACATTGTTTCATAGCCTAGTGTCCCCATATTAGTGGGTCCTCACTCTACTGGTTCACACAGATGTGATGGTATATTTTTTTTTAAATCTTACATCTCAACTTTATTCATAAATCTCTACAAAGCTATAGTTGTTATTTTTCAGCCCGTAGTATGGAAAATGAAGGACAAGTTAGGAAGCCAAACCTATCACCACTGCCTCCTACACATTCCATCAACCGGAGAACGGTTACTCACTCATAGGTGGGTCTGGTCTGGGACCACCCGTACAGGCTGTGCACATCATAGTGCCGCACCCGGGAGCCATCCGGAAGGATCTGCTCACTCTCCATGCACAGGGTCTTGCTGCTCAGGCCCCTGTCCCTGGCTTCCAAATCTAAGGGAAATGATGAAAGTCGGTGACTATCAGACTTGAGTCTCAATTCTCAACTTTTTTTAGGATATATTAAGACTAATGGCCTCAGTCTGGGTCCAGGTCCCCTTCCCAGGGTCATGAGAATAATAGTCCTCTGAGTAACACAGTAACTGATGTTCAACATCAAATTCAATAAGGAAAACAGAGGTGGGGGAAGAATACATATTGTCAAATATTCGCTATGTAGCAGGTCCAGATATAAGAACATTTGCAAGATTTACTTTATTTCAGTGTGTGTGTGTGTGTGTGTGTGTGTGTGTGTGTATGAGAGAGAGAGAGACAGAGACAGAGAGAGAGAGAGAGACAGAGACAGAGAGAGAGAGAGACAGAGACAGAGACAGAGAGACAGAGAGACAGAGAGAGCATGACTGCTGAGACCAGAAGATTGCATTTGAAACTCTAGAGTGGAGTTACTAGTGATTTTGAGACCGCTGTTAGGATAGTACTCACTCTTAACTGCTGAACCCTCTTTTCAGTCCCATATGTTTTAATGCACAAGTTATTTCATATTTTCTTATCATTTTTTTCTGTGAGGGGATAAGATGATGTGCCTCTCACAGTGTAGAAATTTTAATTTGGTAATGTCTTTGTAAGATCACATAACTCAAAAAACTATAGTATATGGAGCTAAGCAATAATAGATGTGCATAATTCCAAAGTACATAGGCTCCTTATCTATACATATTTATGAGAAAGAAAGAAGTTCTATTAAGTTATGACAGCACAAAAACATTATCATAGTCGGGGGATTTCTGAACAAAGTAAAGAAAATTTTCAAACATCTCCCATTATATAAAATAATATGCTTTTGTCTCAGGCCTCATTCAACAAAAATAATGGTGAAGATGTGCCCTTGGAGATGAGGATTCCCCTAGGATGCTGCGCTCGTCTTCCTTCTAGTTATTGTACAACAAGTGTGAGTGTGCAAGGTCCTTACGTGGCATGTAGGGAGGGCGGTTCAGAGTAGTGTCACTGCAGCCTGAAGGAACTGCCCCGTTCACAAAGCTGGAAGGCTCATTCATATCCTACAAATAACAAAATTGTGACATATTTTTAAAGATACTTAAATCTTCTCAATTCAGGGACAAAGAAATATTTACACATTTAATAACCAGTAATCTCTTCACTGTACATCCTACTCAGAGAATATCGTAATCCACCAGGGAATACAAGCTAGGAAGAACAATTAACCTCAATACAACTGGCTAGGTCACTTATTATTTTCCCCCCTTAGGGCAAAAAAATGTTTTAAGCAATTTCCATTAATTATTGTTGAGGTTTTAAAGCAGAAACTTCAGACAAGTTCCTAGGTACTACATTGAAGGCAATTCTAAGTTTGACTGGATGATTGGCACTTGGGTATGTCTAAACTTTTTCTGGAAATTATTACTACCTCGCTCAGTGCCAAGGATGCACATGCTGAAGCCAATGCGCGCGCGCACACACACACACACACACACACACACACACACACACACACACAAACACTTACAATCCATAGGCCGTCAAACTTCAAGCTCTTTGCTGGATCCTCTGAGTTGCTGTGAAGTTCTTGAATCTCTTTCTTCCACCAGAGGGCAGTAGAATCACGGAAAAAGTCTGGGAAGGCCACATAAGCTCTGTATTGCTGCCAGAGTAAAATACAATCCACTTATTGTCAATGAATATATTATGCAGGAAGTAAGCCCTTACTGAACTGAACTCAATGAATTTCTTACACCTCTCCAGTTGTACATCTGAATAGAACCTATGTAATACAATTTTCTTGACTTACTAAAAAATATTTAAAGGAGTGTGAGCACAAATGATATGCCTTCCCAGAATTTGAAAATCATTCCCATTGTTTGGAATGGACTGGTAAAGAGGATCCTGAGCTCTGGACAGTTAGAACCTAAATTTAAAGGTTCTTCACTTGGGTCTAGAATCCATTTTCTCATAATCCCACCCTTACAAATTCCTACCCCCACTGCCACCTTGCCTTCTCCTCAGGGAGTATCCCCCAAACTGACCCACCCATTTACCATTGTCCCTAAGTTATTCTTCCTCTAATGTCTCTGTCCTAAGTGTATTCACATCTGGTATCCTAGCTATGGCTGTACCTTCCTGACAACCCTGACTACATCCAATATCCAAAAGGGGCCTTTTACCTCCACTTGACTGTCCCAGTCTAGAGAGGGGTCTATGGTGATATTAGGGTAATCAGGCCAGACCTATGAAGAGAAAAGATTTAACAGCAATGTCATGGACATAATAAATAATGTCTTAGGGAACTATAAATGTGTCACATTAGTCAAGTAGGATTGCTCTAAAGAAGAAAGGGTTCCACAAAGACCCTACGAATACCTACTGATATGCACTGAAAAAAAAATGAAAACCACAATAGCAGAAGACAAACATAAAGAACACAAAATCAACATGCCAGAAAAACACTAATAATGACTCTGGCCCAGGATGAGTCTTGCTGGATCATCGCACAGCCCATACCTTTCCCCAGACAATGCCTCCGTTATTGGGATATCTGATGAAGACATCATTCTCCACGCCCCGGGTGAAGGCTGGGTAAGGCTGTGTCTCATTTCCGGAAATGGCTGGGTCCTGCAATCAGAGCACAAAGCAGGTAGGAAAATTAAGATAGAAAATTAAAAGGGGACACGTTAGAAAAAAGGAAGTCCCCAGTTCAACTTGCACTGTAGAGTTTCTCTGGCTTCCCCAAAATACACTTAGGTTAATAACACTTCTTTTTCTCTCCTAAAACGGGAAAGGAAAGACAGCCTAAGATGATCTCTGCACAAGTCCATCCATTGTCCCAATCACAGCCTACACATTCACACAAGGACTAACCAGAATGAGGATGACACGCATCCCATCGGCCTTCATGCGATTGATCAGGTCTGGAAGTCCAGAGAACTTGGGGTTCAGCTTGAAGTCCAGCTGCCTCTCCATGTAGTCAATGTCTGAATACTGTACATCCTGGGATGACACAAGGAAGAGTGGCTGATGGTGGAGACTATCTAGGCTCCAGAGCTTTGATTCTGAACATTTCAAGCCAGATCTATCCTATATTATAGATATGGATCCTAGGATAGTCAGTGGTTGTTTTTGTCTAAATACCTACTCAAGAATGAAAAAATATGAGCCAACAATATCAACAAATAGATGATGATGCCTGTGTCTGTCTGGAAGGGCTACAGAAAAATAAATATAAACACTGAAAGAAAGTACTATGAAAACAGAACATGTAAGAACGTGTGAGTATAGTGATGTCCCCGTGGAAGTTACCATTGAAATCAGTGGTTCTTTTTCAGAGAAAATAAGGTTAGTTATCTAGTCCTGATACAGCATGAACTGTAAAGGTATTATATGCTAATACAAAACAAAACATGTATTAGCATATAATAGCCAGTGTTCCAAGCCATCAGAGTGCTTGTTATATGATGTATCAAAGGTGGTACTTCTCATCTGTTGAACAACATTTAAAAATAAAAACAAAAGTACAATTCAATAAGTTGCAACAGTGGTCTACAGAATCCCCTCAAAGTGTCAGATCCCAAGTCCTCAAGTGAAAATGGTAGGTTCTGTGTTTTCTACTATCAAGTAAATGTAAGGCTCCTGCATTCAGCAAGCAACAGTCCAGAAGAAGCAAATCAAATGACTTGCTGAAGTTCTTTACCAATTTTAAAACTGAAGACAAGTCTATACCCATGAATGGCTGGCTGAGTTTGGGTCAACATTTTTCAAACATAATTACTATTACAAAAATCACTTAATGTTATGAAGAATATTATGACTGGATGTCTTGAAGTCATAATTTTAAAAAAAATGAATAGAAACATGGTGCAGCAGAAATTGCATTGGTCCAGCCTTAGCTCTTCCTGGTCACGCTGAGCCATGAGTGCACTAGGTAGGTATTTGGTTGCAGATAGACTCGTTGTGAATGTGGTAAAGCAGTGGGCCATTGCAAAACTCATCTAACATGTTAGAATGTAGAGATATTTGAGTTGACTCTGAGGTCACAGAGACCATATGCTCTCTGTACGTACATAGGGGATCTGCTTATCCACCATTTCATCATATAAATTGGCAATCTCAGTATCATTCTCATATCCATAGCGACACAGCTGGAATCCCAGGGACCAGTAAGGTACCATCACAGGTCGACCAACCAACTAGAAAACATAAGGAGAACACAATGGAGGTTGTATAAAAAGTAGGAAAGGGGTTTTTCCAAAGCTATGTAATCTACCAATTTAAATCCAGAAAGAGGAAGGGCCCTTAAGGAATAACTCCTCATAGTCTGGAGTTTTTCTTTAGGTTTCTTTCTCATTTCTACATGGCTAATTTAGAAATAAAACAACCAGACACATGCTGCCAGGTTCAGAGTATAATTTCCAGACCCTTCTAGAGTGTGGCATAGGACAAAATAAAATTATCTTTGTGTTTGCTTCTTAATGGTCAAATGGGAGATATTGGTAGTATCTATCCCGTTGTATCTTTATAAAGAATGAATTACATATGACATGATTTTATAGACATGTATGTGGCAATAGTTTTTCACATGTGTTTGTTAATTACTGTACAGTCAATGTCACACCACTCCCTGCCATCATGTGTCAGTACCTATATCACTACTACTCTCATGATTATTAAAAATACCTTAAACATCACAACCATAACCCAGTCAAGGATACAATGATATACTTGATCACCATCACAACCATCATCACATCAATTCTGCCATCATTTCGACATTTCCACCATTACTATCACAACACTAACAACCACCATCCTCAGCAGCATCACCACTGCACCACCATGTCATTTCCAACATCACTTTGAATCCACTCCAATCATTGCACCACCACTTCATCTCCAACAACTGCACCATCACAAGCATTACCATCACTACTTTTATCAGGACTATTACTAGATCTAGCAATGCTGCTATCACTTCTATCAAGATTACCTTCCCCTCTTACCATAAATATCATCTCCACCCCAACCATCTCCAGCACTATCACTAGCTTTACTAGAATGCCTGTGTGAAAATACGGATTTACTTCTATAAAATATTAAGAGGATATAAATTCAATGTCTATAGGGATGGAGATTTTTGCTCTTTATTGTACAATACCCCTGCCTCAGAGAAAGCCAACAATTATGGTAATTATGTGACCATCATACTAATAAGATGCATGCTTTGGAACACCAAATGTGCTGAATAAAATGGGATCTGGGGCAAGGAATGTGCTGCAGAATCAAATTAATTCCTTCCTACCTCTGTGTACTGTTGAGTAACAATCTCTGGAGTTGGGCCCAAGAACACGTAGAAGTCTAGAATGCCCCCTATGGTTCGGTATGTCAGGGCAGGCATGGGCTGGAAGGTCACATCTGAAAAGACAAACAAACAAACAAAAGAGACAATCTAAATGCATCATCTTCACATTGAGGAGGAATGAGGCCTGAAATCCTCACTAACTTTTTCTTCTACTGTAGTGTACTGGACAACAGGTCAGTTGACCCACACAGAACAAGAAACTAATGGAAAGTCCCCCAATCATGCAAGCATGCTTCCATTTTGGGGTACCCTGTCACGCTGCTACATTTTTTTTCAAATTTATCTTTATGAATACACTCGAATTCATTATTATAAGCTTTGTTTCACAATAGTTTATGATTCATAAACAATATGAAAAACAGAGCAGTGAGCATCCATATATATTTTCTGCAAAGTCCCCAGTGATATACACATTTTATACAAATAGTGTATATTGGCAAAACTACTGTGGGTACAAAGGCAGTCAATTCCACTAGAGGTTGTGCTCATATTGTACCACTTTTGTATACATTCTTTTCCAGATTCTTGGCTATTTACCACTTTTAAATATATCACACAAATGATCTGTACAACCTCATTCTCCTAAAGTGGATGTTCTGACTCACAGCTTCAACTTAACTCAATTTATGTAGCTGGCTTCACCAACTGATCAAAAATATTAGGAATTCCCTCAGTTCTGTTGTTTCTCTGGTTGTGGTTATTACAAAAAAAAAAGTATTCCCTGAGAGGCTGCATCACAGATAGCCAGGTCAGCTATATTATGACTTTATATAAGAGAAGCCAGCACACGGAACAACAGGTGAAGGTGTCACCCTACCCATGGCATTGCTGTTCATCAGGAGGACTCCATGGGCATTGCCATCCTCCTCCAGACCCATGTAGTAAGGGTGGACACCGTAGGAATTCTTCTTGTACTGAGAGTAAAGAGAAGAAAACAGAAGAGTTTAGGGAAACTGGTCCCTGAGAAAGAAACAAAAATTGCCTGCTTAGTTATATCCGGCCTTATTAGGAGAATAAGTTAAAAACATGAGAAGCAATGCACATGAAAATGATCCACTTATCTAAGAGCAGAAGGCAAATGTTGGGTGATACTGGGGAAGAAAAAGAAACACAAGCACACAGTGTGGATGGAAGGAGAGAAAACTGACCACAGACACTCTGCCCTTACCCCTGGGGGCTCATCCCTGGAAAACATGCCCCACGTGTGCCAGTTCATGTCTATCTTGAAGGTTGTGTGCTCAGTTTCCCCAAAGCCATAGATGTATGTGGAGGGCAGGCGGGTGGAGATGCGGATGAACATGTCATTGAAGGTGAAGCCAAGGAGCTGAGAGTTCCAACTGCAAAAGGAAAAGGAACATTTGAAAAAAAAAATCAGCTTCATAGTGGCTTCCAGACACTGCCTTTGTGAGGACCACAGAGCATTATATTTTCACCCAACAAAGTACAAATGTAGAGTCTCTACCCAACAAAATATGCAGTAGACACAAGAGTCACCATTCATTGTTCTCATCCACTGTATCCATACTTCCCTTTACTGTTATGCACAGTAGAAAGTACACTAACTTGATCACATTCTCACTCCATACTCCCCATGCCACTCCATACTCTTGATCCCTGATGGTCCACTTTCTATATCCAAGCCTAGGATATGAGCACCTGACACATTGTCACACGTTTGCTCTCCTGCCTGCTTACTTCTCGTGAGAGTCTCCAGTGGAGACTCCAAGACTGATCCTGTTCTAAAGCACATCTTTAGGCTTTGGCTCTCATCTTCATCCTCTTAGTTATCTCAATAAAATCTCTCAGTTGAAATTGATAAATATTCTCCAGCTTATGGTTTATATAATGAATACACACATGCATGGAACTGCTTTAGTAATTGCTCTTAGAGTATTAAAGATTTCCTCTATAGACAGAACACACTTGCTCAGATGTGGAGGTTAGAATGAGGTATTCCCCATAGTTCCATGTATTTGAATATTTGGTCCCCAGTGGGACACTCTTTTCCTCTTTGCAGTTCAAGATGTGAACTCTCGCTGACATGTCTTCCTGCTTCCACTTCACCATTGTGGAGACTGACACTCAGAAGCCATAAACTCAAACTCTTCTACAAGTTCTCTTGGCTGTGGTTTTTGTTTGTTTTGTGTTTTTGTTTTTGTTTGTCTTTTGTTTTGTTTTGTTTTGTTTTGTTTTGTTTCTATCACAGCCATAGAGAGTGACTGATACATCATGGATATGAACATAGGCAATATGATGCTTGGAGCCAGGTTGACTTCAAGGACAATGGAGCTGGTGAGGAATATTTAGAAGAGCAATTATACAGACTCAGACCAGGAACCACTTACATCACAGTGCCTGTACTCTTCCGGCGAATTTGAATCCCAAATGGATTCTCCTTGATGAGGACATCATACAGACGGCCTTCAGAGGTGCTCGATGGAGCACTGGGGATGTTCAGAGGGACTGGAACTTCATACCGACTGTGGTTGGGATCATAGATCTAGGTCAGAGGAAATGATTTTATGTAAAGACAAATGTGTGCCATTACATGGTATTGCACCATATAATTCAAAATGGCATGTGAAAATTTTGGATTTCTACCTCACAAAATTTTAGAGGATTGAAACACCAGATATCCTAAGTATACTTAACAGATCACTGCACAACATATAAATGTCAAAGCATGACATTAATAGTGTAAATATTCACAGCTATCTGTCATTTCAAAACAATACTTTGCACAAGTATAGTATTTTAGAGATGAATAACTCAGCATACTCTTAGCATATTTGACAAAACCTGGACGTTGTAAGTTTTGTCTTCTCTAACTTTACAATCCAGAGCTTAATCAACCTATCAGAGAACAATGTCCAATGTAATAGCTTAATCTGGGAAAGCATCATAGCTTAATATTATAGGCTCTAGAACATTTGTTCGTCCATTTCAACATGGTTAGCATCAAAACTTCATTTTGAAATTGGTGGGGGATTTATAAACATGATATATAGTTTATATATGAATGTAGGGGACCTGAAAGTATGAAATCAAAAACTCTATTTTGATTTCAAAAATTACTGCTGAAAATGAAATATAAGCTAAGTAATTAAGGATACATGTTCTACTGTTGGTTCAATAATAATTCATAAGGATAAGAACTAAATTGGCCAAGGTTATTATCGTGAAACACTTATGAATAATGGAAAATAGAGGAAAAGAACTCAGCTCAGTGTAAGGATATCAGCTAATATAAAGCCTAAAAAAGGGGTTTTCTGATTGCAAAGAAGAAAATTATTTTGGGCATTAAGGTGATTTCATTGAAGAAATATAGTATAAATCTTAAAAGCTTGGTCATGGCAAACCAAGCACAAAAAATGAAAGCAAAAAGCTCTGGTAAAAAAACAATACCAAAAGCAAAGACTCAAGAGTGTTAACATGGGCTCAGAAATACATAAGCATGGTGGACAGAACTACTGTACAACTAAATGCTTAGTGGGGAGGACTTGAGGCTGCACACCCAATCAACTTCATTCTGATCAGGACACACACATACAGAAAAATCACAGCAGAAGACATAGAACTCAAGTCCAGATGGCACTCAGATTCTGAGGGCTCCTTTAGGTGAGGGCTGTTTGCCTTGATCACTGACTTATACTCTCCCAGCAGCATTTGACACGTCACTATATACCAGTGTATGTGGGATTCCAATACTACCACGGTAGAAGACAAATCCCTGTCTAGGAACAGCTCACAATTTAATAAGGAAACAAACAATAGGATAGCTAGTCAATCCCTACTCTCTTGGTTTAATTAAACCATGCAAGGAAAAGCAATCACTTTCATGAGTATTACAAAGATGTCTCCAGTTATTGTATTCAAAATCATACTTATATTGTCAATCACAAATCTGCTCAGTTTTCTCATTTCAGTTAACATCACTACCAGCCATAGACATGCATGCAATTTAGAAACAAGGTAGTGATTCCTTGACCAGCTTCCTCTTTTAGTCTATAGGACTGAGGGGGATGATTTCAAGGTTTCAAACACATCCACTGTTTTATATCTCCTTTCTTATTCCAGAACAAACTCTGCCATAATTCACCAATCTTCCTTCTAGCCTCATCTGCTTCCTCTCTATGTGTTCTCTCACAACCATTTCCCTTACACACAGTGATTCTCTTAATTTGAAATTAGTAGAGATATCTCTATTGCATCAGACATCTAAATGATCTCATCATTTGAATGATGTTCTAAAGTATTTTGCTATGAAAATGAACATTTCTGTCAGAATTTTGTAACACAAAGTAGCAAAGCATACTGGAACTGGAAAAGCCTTGTTCACACCTGATAGTGCATACCTTAAACTGCAGCATTTCATTCTTGTGGTAGGTCACTTTCAGTCGCAGTTGATTCACAGGTGTAGAGGGGAAGGCATTGCTGTAAGCAGAAGCCTTCAAGGAGATGTCAGCTGTGGCCCCATTTGAGTCATACTGCACATTGCTGACTGAGTACAGCTCATTAGCAAAGTAGCAATAAGGGACCCCAGGAGTGTTGGATACCTGGAAAGATCAGCAGGGATATAGAGTTATCAAACAAGAGACAAATTATTTGGCAAGAAAGCCATAGGTACATTTGTTCATGTCTATAACATTTACATAAGCATGAATTTAAGTTCCTGCTCTGTTGGAGAGAGTATAATAGCAAATAAATCCCAATCTTACCAAATTCTTCAACCTAAATAATGTTTATATGGAGCCTTTCTGTGGATTTTAATAAACTCAGGGGTACAGGGCTGTGATAAAACATTGTAGATTATATTTCAAGGGTTTTCGGTTTACATGAACATCTTCAGCATGATTACCTCCCAGATGCAGCCACGGGCAATACAGTTTGCCTCAGAAGCACCCTGCTCATCTGGATAGCAATCTATCCTTTCCTCGTCCCTCGTGAAGATGTCCCACTCAACCGTATATGCTTCTCCCAGTGCGAGTCTGATATTTGTGATGGTGGCAACCTGAAAGAATGAAAATTCATCCTCAGTACAAAAATCTTAGAAGACCTGAAACATTTTTATGGAAATTAAGTCTGAATGTTATTCTTAGTCTATCCTTATGTCCTACTTTCCATATTTTAAACAACACACTACAGCATATGACGGCACAAGTATATATGTGCTTAGGTATAGTTAGTGGCAAAGGAAAATACAACTGTTCTATGAAAACATTCTATAGTTTGTTGTCGAAAGAGAGAGACCAAGGAAAGCCTGTTATGATCAAACTTTTTTCATTCCCTCCATGGACAACTTGACCAACATTTATTTTGACAGAAATATTTTCTCCTCCTCTTTCCAAATTAATCTATTATTTCTTGTTCATCACCTCCCTATATCATGCCCCTCTTTGGTGTGGAGTGCATAGATTAGAGGGCACATATGTAATGTTACTTGGGCTGTACTTACAGTGTTCTCTGGAATCTTATACAAATTACATCAATTTTTTATCACATATACACCAATTAAGTGTAAGACCAGGAAGTGAAAATATCATATATAAACTTGCATTTCCAACATTTTCAGCTTTATCTCTGATTCTTTTTCTTTCTTTCTAGTCTATCTTATTTTTTCCATTTTCCTTTCCCTAGAATAGGGCATTGTGACTGGATTCATTCAGCCTCTTCCAATCCAAAGAGAAAATAGAACATACTTATCACAAAGTTCAAGTACTAAATCACTGACACCAAATTCTCAATTTTGAAATTTTAATTACAAAAAAACCTTCCAATTTTTCTGCTTCAGACTTCTTATCACATCATCTTCATAATTTCAATTTGGTTTTATATATATGGGTTATTTGCCTGCATTATGTGTGTGCTGTGGCCACAGATGCCAGATGTGGCATTGATCCTGTTTAACTGGAGTTACAAATGTTTGGGAGATGGCATTGGGTGTTGAGAATCAAACCAGGGAAAGCAAGCAGTGCTATTCTGAGCCATCTCTCCATATCCGTAAAACTCTTTCAAGGAAGTGATCCATTCCATCCATGCCTTCTCCAGAAAGCTGGCCTCAACTACTCTACTAAGCTTAGGACATCAATTAAGATCAAAGCAGATATTTCACCAACTTTGGTTTATACACCTTAATACTTATATATATTTTTATTTATGTTAATTGCATTTCTGACTATCCTGATTCAAGCAATAAAAATTCCTTTGAGGATATTTTAAATATCTTATTTTATGTCATAAACAAATCATGTTTTCACATATGTATCTTTCAGCTGTCTTAAACTTGCCACAGACACAAACAACCACATAATCCTGAATATGTAACTTAGTAAAATATATATCCTCTTTAAGTATTGTCATATTGAAATGTCAAATGTGATCAATATGCGACATAATTAGATGTCTCAGTTGACTGATTAACCTAAATTTAAAAGATCCTCAAAACAGTATTGATTCAGCACTCCAGTTCCATGAGGAGCCTCAGGAGAAGTCATCAGAATTGACTTGGGGAAGGTTCCTCACAGGACTGAGGAAGTAGAGGAATGGAAGACAAGTCATACAGAAAGAGTGGCTCCCATTAGTGGCACATCTGGAGAGTACCACTTTCTAATCGCCATCTATGGTAGTTAGCACCAACAACTCTTTTTCTATAAAATATTTCTGGCAAATGCATGATAGGGAACATATGATATGTCTTTAAAACCTAAGAAAGGAAAAGGAACATTAAAAGTTAAATAAATAAATGCCCTGTGATTTTTTTATTCATATGATCTCTTTCTCTACCTTCATTTTAGAGCAAAAGCCATCAACTTTCATAGTCCTTTCCTTGGATCCTGTCCCATACCCACTTAGAGAAAACCAAACACAAAGCAATAAACCAAGGATGGGAAAAGCTGAAGGCACAGTGGCTCCAACACCTCTGTTTTGACCTTCCTTCTCCAATACTCTAGCCTCCTCACCTGGCCTCAGATGTGCTCTGGTCCTTCAGCAACCGATGTGATCTTAGCAAGCAGTAACATCATGACCCCATGGAGGCTTGTGGAAAGCCCCCCTCACAAAAGCAATTCTTACCTTCAGGACTGAATTGTAAGTGACTTGAGGAGACACTGGAAGGACAGCCCCATTCTGTATTACTCTAACATTGCGGAATTCCTGTGTCCCAAGGATTTTAATTTCCTGGAATTCTAGGTTATTGGGATCCTTGTAGTTTGGACTTAAAACTTTCACCTCCAAATGGTTCTGAAACATAGCACACATAAATATGAATAAATTATAAACATGTAGATTCCCTAGACCATCAAACACTCCATCCTAGACCACACCCCTGAGCTGCTCTGAAGGCCTCTCAGAGCATGTTGATGGGGATGCAAATGTATTTACATAAGCCAATAAGGAGAGTGGAGAAAACCCTCAGACCTCTTAGAGAATTGTCCCTTACAATAACAGATGATTTGCTGACTTACTACTATTGTCTCTTATTGATAACAAAGCTGATATGATTATGAATTAAGTCATAAATAGCAATTATTTGCCCCTGGTAAATATTGATAATTAAGTTATAAATACAGAACATATATAGTCATTTTCAGGCAAATCCCAAACAATATTCACCAAAAAAAATGCTACTTACTTGAGTGGCAGAAAATTCATTGAAAAGGTACATGTTTTTGGCCACAGTATCTGAAAGAAGAAAGCAAAGTCAGACTGCCCTGGTGTCCACAGAAGACAAATATCACCTTCTTCTTCAAACTGATTCCTCATGGGGGCTATCCTAAAAGCTGTTGCCTGTACATGGACTATGTTCTTCTAGCTGGGTTGCCTTGTCTAGCCCCAGTGGCAGAGGATGAGCCTAGCCCTGCAAAGACTTAAAGTGCCAGTTTAGGGAGATACCCATAGGGCCCCCACCCACTCAGATGAGGATTGGGATGAGGGAAGTATTGTGGGGGGGGTGACTGGGTGGGGGCAGTGAGTGGGATGTAAAGTGAACAGGATAAAAATTAAATAATATTCAATTAAAAACAAAACTGATTCCTCATTCCTTTCCTGACTGTCAAGCACTTCAACAGGTCCGTGGATCACACTTCTTTCTACTTCATCCACAAGACACTTTGGCTACTTCTGGATCTTTGCTAGATGATGCCACAGTGAATGTGTGGAGCCAAGTATCTGTGACACACTGTTTTCATTTGGGGGTGGGTGGGTACATACCTAGACATGGGACTTTTTGCTATGTAGTCGGTGTATTTTTAACATGTGAAGAAGTATCTCTGCTATGTTCCATAATTGCTATGTAAGCCTATTGTATAATTCGTGGCCTTTGTTCCTGGCATGTTTAAAAGCTCAACACTATGCCCAAACTTAAAAGAGCTTTCCCTATATTTTCCCTAAGAGTTTTCTGTTAAGTCCATTGACAATTTTTTCACAATACTTAAATTGGTAAAACAACGAACTTATGTATCAGAAGATAAGCGAATAAAAGAATTACAGTACATACACACAATGGAATATTCTTTAATAGTAAAGCCCTGCACTTTGAGAACAAAAGTGAATCTGGATCATATTATACTAGATGTAAGTAAGTGAGACAATAAAGAGAAGCAATGCATTGTCTCAATGTATAAAAAATGCAAAATAATTGAGCTGATATAGAGGACAGAAAAGTACCTTTTTCAGGATCAGGTAGAAGGAGAAATTAGGAAAAGCTGTTCAAAGACTATGATATAATAAGAACAAATTTTAGAGAGCCAATATTTTCAATATTGGTAATGGCATCAATGAAAATTATGGTAACCAGAGCATGATGCCTATATGTGCAGAGTCTGTACAGCTGCATGTTTTCTTTTCTTTAATACTATAACTGAGAAAAGATCCTTTGCCATGCTCCCAAGGCAATGATCTTATTGGACTCTTTCCCCAGTGAGTGTCATGAGAATTGCTAGTGTATTGGGAAGGGGTAAAGGAGAGGGAGAAGGAGAAAGAACATGTTTGTGTTAAATGTTTATAATCAGGAATGTGTGTGTTGTGCTTGCTGCCTCCCCAATTTGGGTATGCTTTTCCTATCATCAACCCTCTCTGCAAGGACTTGGCGGGGGAGGGGGGAATATTTACAGTGAAGGTGAATTACAAGAACAGTCATGTAAATCTGTTTTGTAAAAATGAAGTGAAAGACTGTTAAACATTACTGACAACGAGAGAATTCAGAAAGGGAGATACAGAGACAAAGACAGAGAGATGTTCTCTATCTGTGGTTCATCCATCATGGCCTCTGACCAGCACAACCAGAAGCAAAATTTTTCTCTGGGCTGCTGCTGTTAGAATGTCTGGTGAGATATCACCCACAGCTGGATGACCAGCAGGAGTAAAGGGAATCCTGGGCAGGTCTGAAATGGCCACACCCTCTTAAGGCACTCACCGTTCGACTGTCCATCATCCCAGAACAGCTCTCCTCTTGCTTCTTTGTTCTCATCCAGGGCAATGATAAGACCAAGAGGATTCTTCCGGCTATTAGGGAACAGATTCACACAAGACACAAATCCTTAGGGCTCAAGGGATTTTGACAAACATTTGCACCATGTTTCCATTGGTAAAAATTACTGCTATCAGCCAGTACTGCTTTCTTTCCAATACAAAGATGAGATTGGCAGGTGCTCCTCTCTCTAATAGTTCACATGGGATAAAAACACCCTAAAGCATAGCCATAAATACATATGAAGGAAGCAGGAATATGAGGCCAGAATAATAGGTACAATAAAATATTGTTGCTGAAAATATCATTTAGAAGACAGATTATCAAAAGACGATGAAATCCTCCACAATAGTGCCATGGTTGGGGATTTATAGTTCATGATCAAAGTAGAGTCAATTGCTATGAAGAAGACACAATTGTCTCTCATAAAACAGTTTTTCTGATAAAGCAAAATTACATGATAGGATCATATATTGAATGGCCACTTTCCTTATTTGATTACTTGTTACTTTGTCTTGTAAGATAAGCATAGATTACCAGGAGTTTGGAAGTGATAGCAATCACTCTGCTGCAGAGTTGGAGATATCTGACCCTAGCCTTTGAGAAAGCAGTTGGAAGTGGGGAGTGGATGTAGCTGGGTGAAAATGCATTTTTTCAAATATGCATAGCCTTTTGCTAAGCATAATGGTTGAGAAGCC
Organism: Apodemus agrarius; assembly: GCA_964023405.1. Lineage (NCBI taxonomy): Eukaryota > Metazoa > Chordata > Mammalia > Rodentia > Muridae > Apodemus > Apodemus agrarius. The sequence continues at coordinate 65,921,286 of OZ030006.1, read as the reverse complement.
GAAATGCATCAAGACAAATGACTGCTTGGGAAACTAGAGTAACATGCTCTGCCAGGGCTAGCCTGTGTGCTGAAAGGACTCCAGGACAACTGCTGCTCAAGGCATCATGAACCTGTGCTCTTCACTTCTAAACACTCTATTCTTGCAGTCCAGATCTCAAGCCAGCTCCATGTTTTTATTTTAGGGAGAAAAAAAAAACAGAAGTCTTTGTATTTGTTTTCACAAAAAGCCAATCATTTGAAAATTTAGGATAACAAATGTAGTTCAATGGGAAACTGATTTCCAGAATCCTAAGAATTCTCAGCATATTAAAATTAAATAAGCTGCACATCTACATATGAGTCAGAGGCCTCGTTCTAGCCAATGTATGCTCTTTGGTTGGTTGCTCAGTCTCTAAAAATCCCTAAGGGTCCAGGTTAGTTGATTCTGATAGTTTTCCTCTGAAGTTCCTTTCCCCTTCAAGGCCTTCAATCCTTCCCCTAACTCTTCCTTAAGAGTCCTTGAGCTCTCTCCAGTGTTAAACTGTGGGTCTCTGCATCTGTTTCAGTCTGCTGATAGGTGGAGCCTCTCAGAGGACAGTTATGCTAGGTTCCTATCTGGAAGCATAACAGCAGATCACTAATAGTGTCAGGGATTGGCGCTTGCCCATGGGATGAGTTTCAAGCTGGACAGGCTATTGGTTGGCCATTCCCTCAGTCTCTGCTCCACCTTTGTCCCTGCATTTCTTGTAGCAGATGAGCAGCTAGTTTTCATGTGGGTCCCCCAACAACTAGGACATGGATTGTCCCTTAAGCTGTTGCCTGTCTATGGAATCTGTTCCCCAGACTGGGATGCCTTGCCTGGCCTCAGTGGGAGAAGATGAACGTAGCAGAGACTTGATGTGCCAGAGTGGGAGGGAGCCTCGCTCTCAGAGGAAAAGGGGATGAGGCATGGGGGAGGAATTCTGTGACAGAGAAACTAGGAAGGAAGGCAGATCGGGATTTAAAATTAATTAATTAATGAATCAATTAATTAAATCAAATAAGGGAATAGCTTCAGAGACACAGGATAGAAACATGCAGCTCTTCAGTGGAATGCAGATGGAGTCCATAACTGGAGTCAATGATGAGTAGAAATCTGTGACATTGTTAAGTGGATATATTAATATTATATAATTTTAAATTTATTAAATTTTACATATATTTTGATCATATTCTTTTCCTTCCCCAAGTCCTTCCAGAGTTTTCCCCATCACTGACTCAACTTTTTTTCTCAAAAAGCAAACAAAAACCCAATACAAAAAAGCAAAATTAAATAGAACAAAATAAAATCATACCCAAAAAGAAAAATATAAATACCACACTGTAAAATCATATATTAAAAAACAAAACAAACAAACAAAAACTCAAACAACAACAACAGAAAACAAAACCTGGAGTCCATCATATATCAGTCAGCTATGCCGGAAAATGAAGCCTCTCGTGGAATAGTTGATGTACCCAGTGTCACTCTATTGGAGAAGACTGATTGTCCCTCTCCCAGCAGGTGTAACTGACACTTCAGTTGCTAGCCTTTACCCTAGTAGCTGTCCATTCATTTGCCATAGGAAGGAAAGAGCTCGGTGGAAGAAATGGAAAGGAAGACGAATGTTTTTAAAAGATGGACAGTGGTTCCAAATCTAGACATGAGAATTCATGGGCCAAGAGCAAAAACTACCAACAGACACATGGGTAAAGGCAGGTAGGTAGGTGATCATCTAACCAGGTTTGCCCAGAATGGAGTCTTCTGAAGAAATAGGACTTTCAGTGCCAATGCTGAATGTGCCTTTGGAAACCAGGAAGACTGAGCATTCTAGCTGTCAGTGTGTTCTGACACATGCAGAGAGGTTGGGGGGAGGGATAGCGTAAAACCCTTCAAAAACCAATGAGGGCACATATCTAGCTCATAAGCTTCTAGGAAAAGGTCAAGTGAAGTCCAAAAAGACACATTCCACTCCAGCATCTCAAACCCACAGTCTAGAGCAGAATATCCCAGAACTGTTGTCCTTTGTCAGCCCTGTGCCCACTTAAAGAGTCCCACGCTTATACCTGGCTTCTGTGGTTGTGGCTGGCTGTTGTGTGGGGAAGATGTAGCCCCCTCGAAGGTGAAGTCCAATCTTGTCTCCAGGAAGTTCCATCTCAATGCTTTGCTTTCTCCATGCCAATTGTTCTCCCTGGGGCGAGCAGATAAATCAAATACATTGGCTTCTTAGTATGAGGACCTCCATCATGCTGAGCTCCCTACAGTGCTATCTCTTTCTACTTAGTAGGATTTAGCAGAATTACTCTCTACCCAGAAAATCAAATAAAGGAAGGCTAAAGTGTAGGTCAGTTCAGGGTTTGTAAAACCGTTTTGCTGAGCCTGTCTGATGTGTGTTATTTGGACTGATACTTCTGAGCTAATCATCTGAATTCTGGCTAAGCTCACATCGTCCAGAAGGCTCTCTAATGCTTGCTCAGGAGAAGCACTTAGAGTCTTTATATTCTTGTTTAATGAAGTGTTAAAGTGACAGACTCCCTCTTCCAAAGCTGTGCTGTGAACTTATAGAAAAACACTGCACCCACAGAGCTCCCAGGGACTAAACCACCAACCAAAGAATACACATGGAGGGACCCATGGCTCCAGCTACATATGTAGCAGAAGATGACCATTTCAGACATCAATGAGAAAAGACGCCATTGGTCCTGTGAAGGCTTGATTCCCCCAGAATAGGGGAATGGAAGTCAGGAAATTGGGGGGGAGCAGGAAGAGGGGGGATAGGATAGGAGGTGTAACGCAGAAAGGGGATACCATTTGAAATGTAAATAAAGCAAATATGTAATTAAAAGAAAAGGAATACACTACAAATGTACTCCTCTGTGCATGAATGGTGGGTCCCTAGCTCTAGAGCGTCACCTCCTCTGTGCAGCTGCAGCTGCTCTCTTGAGTTTTAGAACAGTTCCAGCTACTTACGGTCTCATAGTCGTACCAGGTGGCATTGGGCACATACGCTGTCACTTTCTCTGCACCCTAAAATTAAATTTAAAAAATTATCTTCATGACTCAGCCTCTGATGACATAAGGATGTCTTAGTATAGGACAGGGACTTCCCAGCCATAATAGGGGAACATATAGCCTCCCTCCCCGCCCCAACCCCACCCCATTGTTGAACTAGGCCATTTTTCTAGTATAGATAAGAGAAACAATGTCAATCTGGATCATGGGGGCCACAAATGGACTGGATTATAATTAGAAACAACCAAAATGATGATGAACTGTCCTGTGGGGACAATTTCAGCTGTCTGTGAATTGTCTCATTTCATCCTCTCTGTGCCTCGTTTGTTAGAAGCGTGTTAGAAGAGTGAGTGTTGGCCTCTGCTTCGTTGTGGCTCCTCATCTCAGAGCCATAACAGTTAGTTATGATGACCTGATGAGCCACAAGCTCATTCCCAAATCAAAGTCACCAGTAAGCGCTTGTGCACCCGGTTGAGAACTTGCCGAGAAAGAGTCCTCTAAAGAAGAAAATGTCTATCAGATATGCTACTACAAAATGCTCCCAGATACTCTTCTCCATTGATTCAACCAACCAGGCATTAGCAGTGAGTTTGTAATAGAGGGGAGAGGAGATTTTGGGGGTAATGAGCAGGAGCAGAGGCAGAGGATACCTGCCTGCCTCCATGAGAACACTTGCCTGATCCAGAACAGGAGTGATGAGGAGACCTGGTCCCCACAGAAATTGACGGTCTATGCCCCAAGTATTGCTGTCTTCATAGAACCTAGATATCAAAGAGATAGGTCACAGAGAGGTAGGTCAGTGCTCCTGAAATCTCCCTCACAATCTAACCAAAGTACTTAGGCTGCCTGGAAAACACCTACAGTCGTCACTGCATGATACCCACTCTACTCCACCTCCCTCTACCCCAGGCAGATCTCTGTCCGCAGCCCATATACCTTCCTGCTCTTGCCCTAGGTGACACAGAAGTTCCTATTCCAGTATCTATTTTAGGCTGATCCCAGGCTTAGCTATCATTTTCTGTATCTCCCACTGAAATCTAAGTAAGATGACCTACAAATTTTATGACTAACTTATTGTCAAAAACAGATCTGGGGCTGGAGCTAGCCGCTCAATGCAAGCAGTCCCAGGTATGTGGATGTCAGAATGGTCACAGCTTCAAATCCTGCCTGAGGTCCAAAGAAAGGTATAGACCCACCTAGGAGATTAAACAGATCCTGTCTCACAACTAAACATGTTTAAAAGGATTGACGAGTAGCTCAGTGGCAGAGTACTTGCAGACCACGTGCAAGGCCTGAAGCTTACTGCTCAGTCTTATCCCCTCCCACAGGCACAGCAAAAGTAGAGAACTGCGTCAAATCAAAAAATACCAGAATGTACAAATTTTTCAATTTTCAATTCTAAAATATCTGCTTTTAAACAAGGGATTCCGGGAGAAGAAAATTTTACCGCAGAAGTGATCATGAGTGTGTGTATGCATGTCTAAGGTTTGCATCTACAACACATAAGTGAGTTAGCATCATTTTGAACAGAAAAGGTTCCCAAGAAACTGCCTGCTGAGTTAAATCAGAGATTCCACCTGGCTGGCTAATAGGAGTAATGGAATTCTCAGGATCAATTTTGAGATTTTTTTACTTACAAATTACAGTCTTATTCCTAAAGAATAGAATCCTAGCATCATAGCACATATACATAGTACAGAGCCTCATTCTAAGATCTTTCAATTTAAACTAAAGAGTTGGTAGGGGAAGGTAAGTGGTAGATTTCTTGCCCAGTATATGCAAACCCTTGGGACTGATCTACAGTATACACGTGCATACACACACACACACACACACACACACACACACACACCTGAAATACACACTTGCTTGGGTGGTTTTATATTTTATTCTGGTGTTCCGACACAGTCAACAACCCCCAGTTTACATTAACAGAATGTTAGGAGAACTTACTCGTGCAGAAGAGGCCTAGCGACAGTGTCTCCTCGGCTGTGTGCTCTGTAGAAAAGAGTGTAGAGGTAAGGCAGCAGAGTGTAGCGGATGTTAAGGTAGTGCCTAGACGAGTTCAACAGCAAGGAGTCATTTCCGAAGAAGGCAGGATCCTGTTCCTAAAAGAAAAGAGAGTTTGCAGTTGTGAGTTGACTGTGGGAAAGCTGAGCACACCAAGAACGACTTCAGAGAGCGTGCGGCATGACCCCGAGTTTGATGCTGCATAATCTGGGGCCTCGGTTTCCCTTTGTCTCTGAGTGACACAGCTGGAGAACATGATGTCGAATAAGCTGCCATTGCAACATACAACTCACCCTGTCTCGCTCACATGTTAGATCTGCCCAGCAAAGAGGCATGGTCAACTAATTAAACCTTAGTTAAATAAGTTTGAAATGTTTCTCCGTCTTCACTCTCATTACAAAAACAAGCAATGTAGAAAGATTGCATAGAGGTTTTACAAACTCTTAAAGTCCCATCATTTCCATTTTTTTTATTTTTAGCTTTCTGAGATTTCCATTTTTGTTTTAGTGATGCGATAGCCCCTGTCAGCATCCTAGCACCCAACTAACCTTCTCTTCCATGATACTTCCCTCCAGCCACCTTCCAAAGGGTAAGCTATGGGCCAGCTGCTGACTCAGCAGCTAATTATTTTAATTATTTATTACATAATAAATATTAATTAAATATTTATTTAAATTACTTTAAATATTTGACTAATTAAATATTAAATATTAATTAAATATTTATTTAATTATTTTCCATTAATTCTCATTTATGAATTTTTAAAACAAGTGTGCTAGGTAGCACAGGCTAGTCTTGAATTCCTGATCCTCCTGCCACTACCTCCCTAATAGCTAGAATTACAGATCTGTGTCACAGCATCCAGGCTCATTGTGAACTCTTAACCCTTCCTTTGCTTAAAAATTTACTGGTTTTGTTTGTTAGCCTGTTTGGTTTTTTGGGTTTTTTTTTTTTGTTTTTTTTTTTTTAATTTGGTTTGGTTTGGTTTTTGGTTTTTCCAGGCAGGGTTTCTCTGTGTAGACCTGGCTGTCCTGGAACTCTCATTGTAGATCAGGCTGGCCTCGAATCCAGAGATCCACCTGGCTCTGCCTTCCAAGTGCAGGGCTACCCTCGACCAGCATCTGGCTGACACTTAACATCATTATTTAAATAAGTGTCTCCAGATTCTAGACCCAAGAAAGCCATTCACACAAAAATGAGCAACCAGTAACTATTTTTTTAAAAAAAATTAAACTTGTCCCAATGACAGCAATAAGTGAGAGACTGGGACATTGGGACATTCTATGATCAACAAGTCCTCATTCCTGGCAAATGGGTCCCAAATCGGCATACGTGCAGGGTATTATAAAGCTGGCTCAACAGATTTCATGGTGGGAATACAAACAGTTCCAGTTTTGGTGCACACCCAATGTACCTTGATTATACTCCCCAGCTGACTTACCATGTAATCTTGGCCATTGTGATTCCGAGAAAATGGATAAAATGCCCCCAGCTGCATCCAGCGTCTGCAGAGCTCCTCATATGTGTCCAGAGCAAAGCCACATATATCAGCCCCTACCTATAATGACACATGGACAGCATGTTTATGACACTCCCACCTACTTCTGTTGCTTTCTACCAGGGACTTCTTAACTGAACTTTGTTCAAAGCTGCTACCCAGAAGGCTAATGTGATATGGCCAGAATCGCCATTTAGCCTACAACCGTATTACTGTTAGATGACTCCTTTCCGGCTGTGCTGTATCATTTTCTTAAACAAATGGAGCACTGTAACATTTTATGGACAGTCACTGCTAATACCAATAATATTATTGGACCACATCCTTCTCTGAAGCCCAACTCTGATCAGATCACTCACTTCACCAAACTCTCCACAGTTTCCTTGCTATCCCTTCGATCAAACCTGGTTGCAATCTACCCTTGCAGAAAACCAGCTGCTCCCATTTCCCACTCTGATCTTAGAGGCACATCTACCATCCCCTTTAAGTTCCCTTTGCTTGAGATTATTTCATGCTCTTAAAATGAGCCTTTCCCTGCTTCCCTGGTTCAACTTAAGCACCATCTTTTCTATAGAGTCTTTTGACCTCCTCCCCTGACTCACTCTGTCCCTTATAATCATATCAAAGTAATAGATATCCCTCTCAGAATCTCTCATAATTTTCAATATGTGCATCCCTATGGGTTTTTATCCTGGGTTGCCATAACTATTGGTTTGCTTGTGTGCCTCCACATTCTGTTGTTGCGAGCCACCCTTACTTCACTTAGCATCTTGTACACAGTAAGCACTCAATGAATGTATCTGGTGGATTTGACTAAGCACTGCAAAGCTTAGCATGTGCTATAGGATTGTATGCTCATCTGGGAACCAGTTACATGCATAGTGTGTTCCATGTACACATGCATCTGATTAGCTACATAGATCTGTTCCATGTATGCACACATCTAATGAGTTACACAGGTGTGTTCCATGTACGTATGCAACTGGTTTAGACTAAAGAACTAGTGCACTTTTTGTGAGTTAGACACTGAAGAAGGATATTTCAGGAGCTACCAGGGTTATTATTTGCATCAGGCAGCTCAGACAATGAGGTTATGGTATCAGAGCTACAGAGATAGTAATGAAGAATGATATTAAAGCCCTAGGCCAGGTTGGGTTTTATAGTATGAAAACTTGTCCAAGGGAAGCTTTATGGGGTCTGAGAGTCATAAGAGAACTTGGGAAAGGTACTCACCATTGGGATACCAAAGAGGTTGAACTCAAGCATGCCTGGGATGGACCACTGAAGGTCCTTCCAGGTGGCGGTGTTATCTCCTAACCAGTGGGCTGCAAATTTGCCAGAACCAGCAAAGGTAGAACGTGTGAGGATGAAGCTTCTCTTGTCTGGGAACACGGTCTTCACGGCTCTGGGAAGGGATGGATTTAGGGGGTCAGTAGGGAGCTCAGCTGGTCTCAGAACAACAATAGCAAGAATAGTAAAAAAACAAACATCTCATTCTCCTCTGTTCCTTTTCTCCAAAAATTGTTAAAGAGACTGTTAGAAAAATGTACCACGACATGTATTCATGTCTTGTTTAGCTTTGTTAAACAGGCCATTAGACTCAAAGTTTCCAACAACTTCAAAAGCAGCCTTGAAAGTGTTGAGAACTAGAGGTATGTGAATTTCACAAAACAAAAGATAAACATAACCTAAGTAAAAAATATATTAGTCTTTCTATCACGAGACCAAATAAACAAAGCAAATGTGGGCTTATCAACATTACTTTTGAAAGTTGTATGTAGAAAGATACTTTGGTAATAATTTTTATAAGAAAAAAGTTTAAAGATTAAATATGAATATGTATATTGTAACTAAATGCATAAAACAATTTTTAGTTAAAGGTCTGCATGTGTACACACTACTAAAAACCTGTACAGGGCTGGCTTTGTCGCTCAATGGTAAAGCACTTGTCTAGCAGTTAAAGCCCTGGATTCATCTCCTGCCCTGAAAATACAAGACTATGGAACTTAGCCATTTTGTCCCAAAATGGCTAAAGCTAAGCCTGTTGCCTTGCTAATTAATGGATGTGCTCTTGTCCTTGTTTCTTGCTTTCAATGTTACAATAAGAAGAACAAATTCTCAGTACATTTTTATCATTACAGAATTTAATTTCAAACAATAGAAGGCTGTGGGTCCAACCTAAAACCCCACTGCCCACGGACATCTACAAGTTACTTAACAATCTATATCCTTTACTTCACAATATGTAGAAAGACAGAGTGCATACAGAGAAAAGCCTAAATGATGCTTAGCTTACAGTATTTTAGATACTTGACCTCGGGTACATTTCTTAATAGTTTTCTTCTGATTTTCTATTCATTCGTTTACTCATTTGGTATCTCACTTTTTTTTTTTTTTAGATATTCTGCAAATACATGTTGGATTTCTTATTCTCTACATGCCAGTTTTTCATCAGTAATGAGAACCATAATTTTTTAATGTTTGTGGCAGCTTTAAGTGTATGTTTGTGTGTGTATCTGTTTACATTGGATACATGCATGTTATGTGCAGGTGCCAGAGTGGACCTGAAGTAGGAGTCTGATCCCATGAAGCTGGGTGTGCAGGCAGTTGTGAGCCACCCAACGTGTGTGGGAACAAATACAGGTCCTCTAGGAGAGCAGCACCTGCTCTTCACTGTGGAGCCACCTGCCCAGGACTGCCACCCCACCCCCCTCCCAACTCCACCCCCACCCCACCCCCAGTTTATCTTCTATTTAGACTTTTAACAAATACTACATATGAGTCACTAAGCCTCTAACAGATCCAGAACTGAATCGCATATAAGTTCATAATAGTAATGGACTCACTCCGCTGTGGCAATGGCCATGGAGTAGCCGTAGAGGTTGTGGACATCATACTGCTTCCCCCAGTACTGAACTGCATCCATGCAGAGAGTCTTAGAGAACAACTTCCCGTCCAGGACTTCTGCAGCAATGACAACAACAAATAACCAGTCAGGTTACATGCCGATTTCTTACTTCTTAACTACAGTACGACCTGCAAAGATGGCTGCACTGGACAGGCCTTCATTGTGGTCATCCTACAAACATGCTGTGCTCTTATCATCAGGAGATCATCTAATTGATGTAATTTTCTAATACAAAAATACATTGTGTCTTCTGTATATATACCCTTGGTTCTCAGAGATGGACAAGAGGATCTAATTCAACTAGAATTGCCATCTCAAAAAAAGTTTTTTTTTTTAAGATGTGACTCAAACTATGAAGCATTGAGTGAAAATGTAATTTAACATCTGATTTCATTTGCCCTTGATCATATATTGCATCGAGAGATTCCTAGGCTTAGTCTCATTCCTAGATTCTCTGCTCCACCTGTACCACTGTGGTTCCCACAGAAATGGAATGTGTATTCTGTTTATTAAAATAGCTTCTTAGTAATTTATTCATTCTATGTTCAAGTGTAAAATTAATACTTCTAAAAATTAGTTGACAGTTCTAAAGCCCCTAAAAAACTATAAATAAATTCTTTCATTGAAAGAATATGTGAGAACATTTTGGACTCCCATCAAATCTCTTCAAGATTTAATTCTCACCTACATCTGCCTCAAGTTTCTAGTTTACCATCAGATTAAAATGACTATGGCTCTTGTCATCCTTGGAGTTTTGTTCCATTCTTGATGAAGATACGATTTTTCTTCTTGGCGCTGTGTCTTTCTTCAAACTACAACTAATACTATGGTTCTACTACCATATCCTCAGAGGTCTGACTGCATTTGACTATATAGCTCATGCCCGCACTTCAAGCTATGGACAGCACCAGAAGCATCCCTCAGCTAAAGATCAAGACTACCCTCCTGGTATCTCTTGTAAGTTCTGGCCTATGAGGTTCATCTTGAGAATGGCACTAACTAATGACTAGCCTCTGAAATCAACATCATGGGTGCTTTACACTTTCCCCTATAATAGCCTAGACTGAGCATAGAAGGAGTAGACTACCCTTTGAGAATTTATACCTCTTCAGAGAACTATGTACAGTATATCGAGACTCTTCCCTAGTTTATGTAGTACCCATATTTTCCTTTCCCTGTAAAGATTATGTTGACTCCCTTCTTTGTCCAATGGTTCAGGGCTAACCTTTTAAACTTAAAACATCACACACACTGCACCATGTCAATCAAGCTGACCACAATGACTTACTTGGTATGAATGGTGGATCATTCAAGTTGTTTTGGGAACATCCAGAAACTGAACCATCAACAAAGTTGGAGACTTCGTTCATATCCTACCATACAGAAAAGAAAATCTGTTAGGCAAAGTCGGATGCCATGTTTATAATACTAGTGTTATTCTTCTTTTCTGAGAAAATAGAAAAATTAGTATAGATATTTATTTCTAAGAGTACCCCCTATAAATATGGTAGAAATAGATGTTCTTGTCTTCTCTACCCACTGAAAATTTCACAGAATAATTCTTAGAATAACTTTGAAAGGATGCATATTTATAATTACTAAAAGTAAACAATTCCCAAATATATTACCAAAAGTTTCAGTTTATTGGCTGTCATATATTTCAACCTATAGTGTCTATGTGCCTAAATAGAACTGTGAGTCTATCTCCATATAGGAACATATATAAATAAAAGAAATGCACCAGAAGGGGGACAGTGTATCCATCTTTGGGTGCTATAATTTTACAGACATTTTGCTGTTATCTCTTTAACTGATTATATTATGTGAATCTTCTACAGTTCTTTTATAAATAGAAAATTTTCAACTGTAAACCTAAATTTTATTTAACATTTGTTAACGTTAACCTGTATTACATTCATTTTCATTTGATTTCTGAGATGTTACTCTTTAACACATCCAGATGCTACTTTGTGCCTGTGTACTGTGGTTCTGATTAATCTGTCATTATGTCAACATTTTAAAAAGCCTCAAATTGAAAATTGAACAGTTCAGGTACTTTATGACAATATAAAAGTATGGGACACTTATTTTTATTTATTATTTTTTGTATACTACATAGCCAGAGTTACACACTTTTAATGTCTCTATGAATAAAAGTCTTAAGACTCACAATCCAAACTCCATCAAACTCCACTACATGATGGAAATTCTCAAGTTCTTTTGTCCACCAAACAGCACAGTCGGGACTGGTGTAATCAGGAAACACAGTTGTTCCGGGCCAGACCTGAGAGAGACAAAAAGAGAAAACAAACAACGCACCAAATGAATGTAGAATAAGCGAAGAGCTTTACATAGGAATTCCTACTGTGATCATGGAAGCCACTATCTTCTCAGGATAGAGTAAAACTCTCTTAGAGAGTCAATCATTCTCAGGGGAAATGAAAAACCACCCAAGAAAATTAGTTTTTAGAATGTTGATTGACTATTTAAATGAATAAATCAAACGATGAAAGCATTGTTTAGTTGCTAGTCTCCAACTCAGGTCTGCATTCCCATGTTGCCTCCTCTACTTTCAAGTCTAAGAATTGAAAATGGAGATGTTATGGATGAGTTTCAATTGACCCATTGCAATCTATAGATTCTAACATTAGTTATATTTTTCTGTTCTTTCTCTATCCAATTCCTTTAGACACTATACTATGAAGGGTGGGCAAGGCTACTAAAAGTAAAAAAGATGATAATACCATCATGAATAAGAAGACAATAAAATATTTTTAAAGAGATTATATATTTTAAAGATTTATTTATTTATTTATTTAATGTATATGATTACACTGTAGCTGTACAAATGGTTGTGAGCCATCATGTAGTTGCTTGGAATTGAACTCAGGACCTCTGCTCACTCCAGCCCAAAGATTCATTTAATATTTTATGTAAGTACACTGTAGCTATCTTTAGACACACCAGAAGAGGGTGTCAGAGAATGGCTCAGCGGTTAAGAGCTGGGTCCGAAGGCCCTGAGTTCAAATCCCAGCAACCACATGGTAGCTCACAATAAAATAATTTTTAAAGTGGTAAGTATATTAATTTTGACAAGAAACTGAGTTAAGTGGCATGGCCCATATCCATTGAATTTTCCTAGTACGAAGTGATTAGTACCATTTGTCAAGGAGTGTCAGTGGAACAATGTGAGAAGGGGATGTGTAGTAATATAAGGGGAGAGAGTGAGGAGGTGGAGATTGTGTGAGTTGCCATTTAATGGGATCTGGCCAAGAGAAGCATGTAAGAGCTAGGGTAGATGGTAGGCATTTGGGTATAAAATACAAAGAAAAATGTATCCTCAGTATGTCTAAGTCATTCGAACGTTCACACTTATCCAAACACACTCACACCCAGCCAGACCCAGAACCACAGTTTCTCCAGTTACCTGTCCAATGAGTGCACTGATGCCATCAGAACTATTCACCCAGATTTTCATGTCTGAACCCCTGTCGTATGGGAGATAGGGATTATTGGAGAAAGAGTTGTTGGAAATGGCTGGATCCTAAGGAAAAGGAAAACATAATGAAAAACTTATTTTCAGCTAAAGGCTGGACTTCAAAAAAAAAAAGCCACCAATAATATAATCACATTCAAATATAACCAGTAAAGGCATTAAAATATTTTCATTTCTTTGGATGTCAAGGAGGGAGAAGGGCACATGATGAGAAGGATGAATGAACACCTGATTTCAGAGGAAAAGGGGAATTACGTACCAAAATGATAACAAGTTTCTGCCCATTATTGTGTAGCTCTTTAGCAAATTCTGGGAATCCTTTAAAATTCACCAGGTCATAAGTGAAGTCCTTCCTCTGGTCCATATAATCAATATCCGCATGCTGAACATCCTGAGAGAATACAGCATCCACAATTTAGCATCTGCACATTTCCCCATTAAAGAAGCCAGCAAGTTACAACCTTTGCTATTCAAGATAAAAGCCAACCAACTGCTGTGCTTGAATCTAAAGGCAGCATTGTCAGTCCATGTTATCCAAATGCACTTTTCCCAGAGAAGTTTGAGAAATGAATGGCTTTATTGTTTCCCTAAGTCTCAGACCCACCCCTTCAATCAGATCAACTGCATGATTTATGACAAATCACTGGTGTTATCAAGATAAAACTCACCCTATGCCCACGATAAAGAGAGGGAGGGGATTTCTCTTCTCCCTTCTTCCTCATTCACTATAACAATAACTGTTTTGTTATCACTACTACAGCGTATTGGCATCTATTCTTTCCTAGTTTTATATGAAAATACTGACACCCCAACAATGTTTAGACTGCATCTGTGACCAGGGCATGAAGAGGAAAAGAGAACAGAATTACTCTGGAGATTTTTTTTTTTAATTTTCTCTTCCTGTGTCTTCTTGATACCTAATTTCCCATTACAGCCTCTACTATATTAGGAATATTCAAAATTAGCCACTCAAAGCACAAACATTAAAGTACAACATGAACTCTATGCTTTATTGAACTTGTAAGACTGGACACCCATATGTGACTCTGAGTTATTTCAGTAGTTCCTTTCACACCTTACACCACTGTGCCACCGTAAATCCTATGCCTCCCTTCCTCAGATTACCCAGGAAGGAAGTGTCTGCCTGTATGTAAGAAGAACCATACAGAGCAGAGAGCAGCCATGGTGCTAGAAATCTGAACTTGTCCTGTTCTCTCTGCTAGCTACAGCTAAATGGATGGGATTTTGAAGGAAACACAGAAGACACTTGGCATTCTCATTACTGTATTGGCTATGCTTAATTTTTCTTAATTCAGTTCTGCCTCCACTGTTTCTGTCTATTATTCCTTCTCATCCCCAGAGACATAGTCCTAAGGACTGGAAGGCAAGAGAGGCCAGCCAGATCTTTGGCCAAAACAGACATGAGTCAAATGTCTTACACAACTCTAATTATTGACTTTGCCTACCATCCTGAGATTTTTTCAGTCTCACTTCTTTTTATGTTATATTTTCAAATTTTCTTCTCCAGTTCCAAATATCTACTGAAGTTCTACTTCAAATGCAAAATGATTACAGTATGCAGACAGGCAAATCCTGTTCACTAACTAATGAACAGCAGTCAAAACACCACTGCGAAACAAATGCACCTCCACCTTGTCGCTTGATTTTGTAAATCAACTTAACTATGAATTCTGTCGCCAACAAGCTAAGTAAAAGGTTAAAATCAAACTACATCCCTAATTTAACTTCAGTTTCTTATATGTGAAGAAAAGGGCCAATTTAGATAACTTGGATCTGACCCAATTTGTATTAGTGCATCTGCGTGCATGTGTGTGTATTTATGTGTGTGTGTGTGTGTTGCCTAACTCTCTGAAATCTAGAAATATCTCATCCTCTTTAATGTCCCCACTAAATATTTGTTAAAATGTATTAAACTGTAATGTATAGGGAGATGGAAGGCCTGAATTAGGCGTTACCTGACACAAAATCTGAGAATCACGTTTATAGCAGGATCTTAGAGTAAATGCATATCACCTTTATAGTCAACCTCTAACATATTTTTGAGCCAAAACAATCCAACTAATATATACACATTCACATTCACATACACATACATATATATGTGTATATGCATATATATATATGTATGTGTATATCAATATGTATGTGTGTATATATACATATATATCAATAAATCTGCATGAAGAAGCATAAGCTAAAACTTCAACTATAGAGAGAATTAACTTGAGAGCTCAAAGTTTAATTCTGTGAAAATTCAGTGACCATCATGAGCATAAGAAAAATGAACTAATAGAACCCACAACAAATAGTCAGAAACAAGGTTGCTGCCTCCTTTATCTTGTCAGTCTGTAAGCACCATTTCCAAAATGTAAACTACCATTTTTGAAAACAAGTTATTGATATGACAAATTCTCTAGTAGTCTAAATGCATAAAAATTCATTTTATTACCCAAAACAGAAGAAAATAAAACCTCAAAGAGACTGTTCCTGGTCTTTCCTCCTTAGATTTCAGGAAACTATGTCCAAGCTTACTTACATAAGGGAGTTGTGCTGCACGGTTTCTCTCCACAACTGCTTTCATATTATCCAGGGTTTTATAATCATACCGACTGAGGTGAAACCCAAGTGCCCAGTATGGAGGCAGAGTTGGCCGCCCAATGAGCTAAAATAAATATGTGAAATGAAAGTTAGCATGCATTAGGTAGGAGTGCATGTGGGAGACAGAGCTCTATGTAACGTGTCTTCCTTGGTTACTCTCTATCTTAATTTTAAGATCAGACCTCTCTCCCTTGGAACTTGGAATTCACTGATTGGTCCCACTGTATTACTGGCTGGTGAGCTCACCCTGTCTCTGTCACCCCAAAGAGATTTCAGGCACTCACCTAGCCTTTAACAGAAGTGCTGAGGATCTGAACGCAGGACTTCATGCTCACACAGCTAGCAATTTACCAATTAACCCATCTCATTAGCACAATACACTTTAAAGCAAAGCCTTTGTATGCATTGGCTTGGGGCACAAAATATATTCAATTGTCCAGTGTATTGATTCATTAATATTATAATGTTAATCAACTTACACATATACTCATAAGAGTAAGGCCACATTTGGGGTATCTTTATATCCTTTCACATTTTTTATAATATAAAAACTTTATAAAGAATTTTCCATTCCATAGACAAAGTCTGTCCGATGTCTTAAATGTATCAGCTCAGGTATGTCTAGCTCATATATCTGTTTAAACTTACATCTCTTAAATATTTGCTGCCTAGGATTCCCTTAGTCATAGCCATGATTTCATATTTACCTCTAGATATTCCTGAACAACTTGCTCAGGTGTGTTCCCCAAGAACACATAGAAGTCCAGAATTCCACCAATGGTGCGGTATGTGATTGCTGGGGTAGGCTGAAGGGTAACCTCTTAAAAGATTAAAATAGAAGGAAATAAAATTTCAAGAGTTATTCTATTAAATTGGATTTCTATAACAGAGCATAAAATTAATTATGAAAAAAGGTTTATGCAGACCTTTGGACGCTAAATCAATGCTTACTCTCAATGTCTGTATTTATCTTATATGGACTTGAAACTCTGTGTGAACCACACCTTTGAGTTAAACTGATATAAGCCAACAATTCTCAATTGGAGGGTAAGGCTAAATATCCTATGCCCACTATTAAGCCTGGGAGATGTTAATCTATCTTTACTTCCTTTATGGTGACTACACTGGAACTGCCAGTCAAGGTCACTTAATTAAGGACTAAGAGGGATCATGCTCAAGATCTTGTCTCACAGTAGATTACAGGAAGAGTTATCCTAACTTTGTAACAGCAAATATTCCAATACAAGCAACCAGATTCAGTAGCTGAAAAGCCAGAAGAAACATTTTGCACATAGATCCCATTAGGCAACAGGGTAAGGATGTAAAGCTAGACAACACAGTCATCCCAAAGTCATGCTTTAAAGGCTATGAAACAAATTCACTCATTTAAACATAGTGCTCTAAAGGGGGCACTGATACAGCCCATGCTCATTTGTTTGAGACTATTCCTTGTTCCTTTACCCATGGCATTGCTGTTCATCAGAAACACCCCAAAGGACAATCCACTATTGTCTTCAAGGCACAGGAAGAACGTCTGCACACCATACAAGTTGTTTCCTTCCTGTAGAAGACAGTTGAAACATAAACAGTTACAATTAGTCTAAGCATTGCATTGTGTTCAATGAAAATGCCAGTAAACTTTATGAGTTCAGATCTCTGTTCAGAGGATGTTAAGAAGTGATGATTCTAGAATCAATTCAGAGATCTTGACTTTGCTAAAATATGAAAAGATAAGAATTCTGAAATTACAGTTCATAGACTCTCTTCTCAAGGATGTCTTCCTGATCCCAACTTAACCTTATATGCAAGTGGTCTATTGAGTATTTATTTCTGACCACCATACAGAGCCCTAATGGAGCTGAAAGTCCCACTGCCCCTTGGTGTTGTTCATACTTTGCACCTTGACCGGCAAACTCTAAAGCTTCAGATTAGGACATCACTAGCTGTTACACAAACACTGCTCTCTCAACAGTTTCCACTTTTCTGATAACTTTTTGGCAGCAAGCATGTATTTAAGTGAGACAGGGTGAGGATAAGATGCTGTCTCTGCTACCTGAAAAACAGTCTACTATGGGGTCTTAACTTAATTTCAGTGGGAAATTTATTGAGCATGTTCTATGTGACATTTATTCTTCTAGATGCTATGCATGTTTCAGTCATTGAATCCTCACACCACCTATGAGGTGAGTATATGAACCTCATTTTAAGTTTCATGCCCCTAGAATGAGCTAGCTAATCACTTGTCATTACCCCAATTTTATAGATGAGGAATCAAAAACCCAAGGATGTAACAACTTGCCCAGAATCATACAGCTGAGAAGTAGAAGACTTATAAAGCAAAACAGCCTCACTCCAGACTCCCACTCTAAACTATATTATGTGACACTCAAGATTAAGGTTGTGATATTTAGAGGAAGGGGGCCTGAAAGCTTACCTCATTTGGGATTGTGTCTCTGGAAAACATGGACCAAGTTTTCCAATTCATATCATGCCGGTACTGCTGGTGGACATGTTCACCCAGACCATACACATTAGCGCTTGGCAGGTGAGTGGAGAGCTGCAGAAACTGGTCAGAGAAGAGGACAGGCCCAAT
This sequence comes from Apodemus agrarius, assembly GCA_964023405.1. Taxonomy (NCBI): domain Eukaryota; kingdom Metazoa; phylum Chordata; class Mammalia; order Rodentia; family Muridae; genus Apodemus; species Apodemus agrarius. The sequence continues at coordinate 65,903,150 of OZ030006.1, read as the reverse complement.
ACTTGAGTCAAACCTAAACATGAGAAGGAAACACAGACATGAATGAGAAGTAGGGAGAGGACAAAGCACATAGACAAGTGCTTTCCGCAGATCACTGAAACAAAAGTCCCTCTCAAAGCCTTGCTCTGATATGTCCCTATAGATACCAAAGAGAAAACATCTCCAGGCCAGGTATCACTGTGATGCAACCCTTACTTGTACCTTAGACACATTACAACATAACCAGAACACTGTATTCAAATCATCTTAGACCCTTAATAAGTTTGACTTTAGCACTCATGTGATTAGGTAGATGGACAAAAGGGAAAAGAAAAATGTGCAGACAGTAGGATGTAAAAAGAAGAAAGACCAAACACACACACACACACACACACACACACACACAAGTGTGCACTTGGAGCACAGTAAGGTCAGCAGTTTACACACTTCTCCTTATCATCATCTTCCTACTGTCACCCCCATGATAAGTTTCCAAACTTTTTTAAATTTAAATTTATTTTACTTACTCACTTTACAACCTGCTCACTTCCCCCTTCCAGTCACCTCCTCCCACAATCCTCTCCCCCTCCCCTTCCTTTTTCCTTTGAACAGGTGAGGGACCATGGGCACAACCCCACCCTGGCATTTCAAATCTCTGCAAGGCTAGATTCTTCCTCTCCCACTGATGCCAGACAAGGCAGCCCAGCTAGAAGAACATATCGTACATATGAGCAACAACTTTTGGGACAGCCCTCATTCCAGCTGTTCAGGACCCACATGAAGGCCAAGCTGCACATATGCCACAGGCAAATAGATGGAACTTGAGAATAAGTCCCGAAAGGACATGCCCAGTCTGTACTCACTTACAAGTGAATATCAGCCATAAAATATAGGTAACATGTTGCACTTCACAAACCCAAGGCAGTTAAACCAGAAGGAAGGCCCACGCAAGAAAGTTTGAATATCACTTCTAAGAAGGAATGAAATAGTCATAAGAAGCAGATGGAGGGAGGGAACTGGAATGAAGCAGGGATGGAGAGGGGAATGGGGAAGTTTAGGATCAAGTTGGGAGGGACAGGAGAGATGGCTACCTGGCCATGAAAATGAGTGGAAATCTGCAACTGACAGGGCTGAGGAGGTGGAGAGCATCTCCAGAACCAGACAGAGATCTGCGATAAGGGAGGTACCCAAGTTTCCAAAACTTACAGCACGCGGTTATTGCTGCTTCTGGTGACTTTGATGCTAAATGGCTCCTTGGTGACATCAACTTTGTAGTTCAAGGGAGAAGCAGCATCTTCAGCGAAGGGTTTCACATGCTCATGGGGCACTTCATACCTGTCCTTAGTTTGGTCAGTCAACTGAACAGAGCGAAGGATAGAAAAAAAACCCAAATGAAAACTTATCTATCTTTCAAAACCATCAGTGGCCTTTCCAACACCAGTACTTCCTATGCAGAAGGTACTGGAAAATTGGACAGTGGTCAAACTGGCATTATATCTAAAGTAACATGATTGCTACATTGCCAACTTCATACATTTGTTGTCTTTGGGGGGGTCTTTTATTTATTTACATTTCAAATGTTTTACTCCTTTCGGGTTTCCCCTCTGCAAGCCTCCCATCCCACTCTCCCTCCTCCTGCCTCTATGAGGGTGTTCCTCCATCCACTTATCCACTCCACCCTAACATCCTGCTATACTGGGGCATCAAGCCTCCACAGGACCAAGGGCCTCTCCTCCCATTGATGCTAGTCAAGGCCATCCTCTGCTACATATGCCAGCTGCAAAAACATCAGTCTTTAGGTAGAGGTACATTGTGATTTTGAGGACAGGGATTGCCCCTAGAACATTCAAAGCTGTGACATCATCTTATTTCCTTCTATACTTCCCATGGTATCTATGACAAATGAGTAAAAACGTAAGGCTCATTGGTAAACTCTATGTATTGAGGAAGTTTCAGCACGGAAAGAAACCTATTGAAGACCCCACACACACAAACCAGCTACACACATAACTACAGAATGTTCTTTGCAGGAACTGTAGTTATGAGACCCTTTAAAAGATTTTTTCAAACTCCAACCTTAAAGTGGAAGCGATTTGATGTCTGGTATTCTGCTGTAAGTAGGATATTTTCAATGGCATTTCCAAACACAGGTGCAGAAGGTAAGTTTTTCAGTGAGGCTGTGAATCCTAACATGAGGAGGAGAAAAAGATTTTCATAGTCGGTTCTCTAAATTTTCAAATAATGGCTACATAAAATTAAACATCTGGTCAAAGGGGTGGGGAAACAAACACTTTTGATTCTCAAAGAAGGGAATATATAGCTACATATGCCCTTATATACACATCTCATCTTGAACTGGACCCTGACACTAAGTTAATACCTTATGTACAATTCCACAGCCCCTTTCTATAAGAACTGAGTGAAAACACAACCCAAAGGACTAACATATGCTTCCTGCTCATCCGTCATCCCATGTCGATCTCACACCTTTATGTCCTCAGTTATTATTTTTTCTGTTATGTTCTCACTACATTCCAGAACCTCCTGTACACTGAAGTCATGCTCTCGGTTAAACAGCATTGAAGATTGCAGCCTTGAAGAACCTCACCTCATACCACAGTGTAGAGGAATGCCAGGATAGGGAAGCAGGGGAGGGTTGATTGGGGAAGGGGAGATGACTTGTGGGATTTTCAAGGGAGGGGGAAACCAGGAAAAGAGACAACATTTGAAGTGTAAATAAAAAATATACCTAATAAAAGAAAGGAAGAAAAAAAGAAGAGCCCCACCTCTTCTTTATACCAGAGGTGTCTCTGCAATGTACCCACTGTCACCCTCACCCCAGAAGAATCATCATGGTGCTCTTTGCTTAGGGGTAAGAAGAAAATTAGCCCATAAAGACTGACATTAATTAAGTCACTTCTGAAGCATGCTTTTAAAGTTGTAACTCTTTCCATTTCATAAAAACAACACCAGAATAGAGTCATAAGGAATCTTGGGAATTATTAACTTCAAATTCTAGACTTTAAAAATAATAACTTGAGAACAAAAATGGTCATGATAATTTTATGAAGTCATGATGGTGTATAAAAGTGAGGCAAAATCTCTGTATACATGCTCGGGTTGTTTAGCTTGGAGTGTTTGTTGGACATGTAAACAATGGGAGTGAGAGCGTCTCTGACTCTTTTCTGCTCAAGAATCCTTTCTCCTCCTACTGGGCTGCCTCCTACAACCTTAATATGAGGGCTTGTGCCTAGTCTTGTTTCATCTTGTTATGCCATGTGCAGCTGATATCACTGGGAAGCCTGCTCTTTTCTGAACTGAAATGAAGGAACAGTGGATCTGGGGGAGTTAGCAAGTAAGGGAAGGGCTGGAAGGAGGGGAGAGAGGAGAGCCTGTGGTCAGGATGTACACTGCATGGGAAAAGAATACAGAAAAAGAAAATAAGTCTTTATATACAAAGAAAAGAAATAAATATATACCAAAAAGTGAAGCCAGAAACAGAACACAATCTCTGAATTCCTAAGACAGAAGGTAATTACTCCTTGATGCCAAATAGGATCTAATTACTGAGAAGAGCAGAGCCTACATTTGTCACATGGGCAGTTTGGCAGGACTCTATGAGCTGCTGCGTGTGTTTCCTAGGAAGGAGCCAAGCCTCCAGGTCTAGGGTTCTGCATTTAGCATACCTGCCCTTGTGTTTACAGGGTCACTCTCCAGTCTGTAGCCATGGTTCCTGGAGTAGTAGCAAGGAACACTGATGGATCCCTGAGGATCCCAGCAGCAGCCACGCTCGTCACATGTATCCTGAAACAGAGATTAGACTGATCAGCTCCATTTGGTCATAGAACCTTACCTTTTAAGAACTACATGTCAGTTCATTTGAGATTATGATATCAGCAACTTTACTCTTACAAATGAGACCTCGGGCAGAATACCAGGGGACAGAACTTCTACAGTTTTCCTTGTCAGTGTTCTTTTGAAATGGTGTAAGCAATGCAATGTATGCTTCACACACAAAGGCTGGCAAAGATATTTTAAACTTCTAGACCATAATATAGTTTCATCACCAGTATCTAAAAATACAAATGGAGCCTCATATATATTACCTTTGAATTGCAAAGATAACAAAATATAAAAGGCTTTTCAATCGACTCTCCTCAGACACTTTCAAATCAAACCAATTTTGATTTGACTTTATATACTGTTTATTTACTTATGAATGGAATGCATAGGTATCAGCATTTGTTGGGTATCTCTATGTGTGAACTAAGTATACTCAACATACAAATGCAACAGCAGAAGTTGACATGTGAAGTCAAGACAAATGATGTCTAAGTGTGTCCTCAAGTCTATCATGTCTAAAGGTGTCCCCAGTTCTGTCTTGATGGAACTTCCAGAAGGACTAGGTAGAAAGACCATACTATTTTTTAAATAGTCCAAAAGAAGAATGCTTTTAAATCTATATACTACACATCTGTATGTGTAGTATATTCCACATGACAAGCATCTCAACTCCCCACAAGACAGAAAGTAGTATTTCCTTAACAAACCAAATAGAGTATTTTGCCTTAAGGGATGTGCCTACCTATACCACAATTGATTTCTGAGTCAAGTGGAAGCTAAAATGAGTATATTCCCTTTCCTCATGCACCTAATTTAGGAGAAAGACACACAGTAAACACTAACAGTGCAAAGAAACCTGTCCTCATATGTGTGGACTTGAGACTAGTGTCTTGCAACTAATAGGAAACAGTGGGATGCTGCTCCTTACTTCTGTCTGTGCTAAAAACAGAAGGTAGCTTTGGTCTTGCTCATTCTCTTTCAGTTTCTCCATTGGAGCCCCTACCATGGGAAAAGCAAGCTGTTATGTCATGAAAGGAACAATGCATCACGAACTCAAGGCAGGAGTCTCAGTATAACAGCTCCATAGGCAGGAACCATGACAACGACTCACATGGGTAAGCTATAAGGGTCAACATGATATCAGAAGACCCTTTCAATGTGGCTTCTGAGAATCTCAAAGGTAGAGTTACTCAACCAAACCAAAGACAGCCAGATTTTCAATATAGAAACCTTGAGAAAATACAGCTTGTTCCATTAAGCCATTATCTTTGGGGATAATCTGTTCCATAGCAATAGATGACTAATATATCCTGTCACATTGCTTTACAGATACAGAGCTCAAAGTCTACAAAGTGAAGAGTTACAGATAAATTCTGTGGACTGTATCTCAGGTACTCTATACTTTTTAACATCCACTTATTAGTGAGAACATACCATGCTTGTCCTCTAATAGAAGAGAAAGTGGGAAAGAGCCTTGAACACATTGGCACGGGGGAAATTTCCTAAACAGAACTCCAAAGGCTCATGCTCTAAGACCAATAATTGATAAATGGGACTTCATGAAACTGGAAATATTCTATAAGGCTAAGGAAATAGTCAATAAGACAAATCAGAAACCTACAGATTGGGAAAAAAAATCTTCACTAACTCCACATCTGATAGAGGGCTAATATCCAAAATATATAAAGAACTCAAGATACTAATCACCAAAAAACCAAACAACTGAATTTTAAAAATGGGGTATAGAACTCCCCATTTCACTCAGATTTCACAACCGAGGAATCTTGAATGGTTGAGAAGCACCTAAAGAAATGTTCACACTGAGATTCTATCTTATACCAATCAGAATGGCTAAGATCAAAACAACAGGTGACAACACATGTTGGAGAGGATGTGGAGATAGAGGAACACTCCCCCATGGCTGGTGGGATTGCAAACTGGTACAACCACTCTGAAAATCAATCTAGAGGTTCCTCAGAAAATTGGAAATAGATCTACCTGAAGACTCAGCTATACCACTCTTGGGAATAGACCCAAAAGGTGCCCCACCATCCTACAGGGGCATGTGTTCCACTGTGTTCATAGTGGCCTTATTTGTGATAACCAGAAGCTGGAAACAACCCAGATATCCCACAACAGAAGAATGGATTCAGAGAATATGGTTCATTTACACAATGGAATACTACTCAGCTATTAAAAATGAGGACATCCTAACTTTTGCAGGCAAATGGATTGAACTAGAAAATATCCTGAATGAGGTAACTCAGGCCCCAAAGGACAAGCATGATATGTTCTCACTAATAAGTAGATGTTAAAAAGTACAGATTACCCGAGATACAGTCAACAGAATTCAAAAAGTCAACAAGCTCAAGTGCCCAAGTGAGGATGCCTCAGTCCCACTTGGGAGGGAGAACAAAGCAATCACAAATGGGGAGGAAGGGAAAAACCTGGGAGGGAAAGTAGACATGGGGGGTAGGGAGTGGGAGGAAAGTACTGAAGCCCTGAGGGCCAGCATAAAGAATGGAAACATGCAACCTCTGGAGATAGGAGGTTGGAGGGGACTCTCCAGAATGTACCAGAGACCTGGGAGGTGAGAAACTCTCAGGACTCAAAGCGGGAGACCTTAGATAAAATGACTGAAAGTAGCGAAAGGGAACTTATAGAGCCCACCTCCAGCATGAAGACAAATAAGTGAGGGGGGCATCCCACAGTCATCAAGTGAGGGGGGCATCCCACAGTCACAACAATGACCCATAATTGTGCCTTTCTGAAAGAATTACAGGAATGGAAATGGAGAGGAGCCTGAGAAAAAGAAGGTCCAGAGACAGACCCAAAGTAGAATGCAGCTCAAGGGGAGGTCCCAAGTTCTGACACTATTACTGAGGCTGTGGAGAGCTCACAAAAAGGGACCGAGCATGACCACACTCCAGAAGACCCAGCATGCAGCTGAAAGGGTCAGATGCAGGTATTTGCATCAAACCAATGAACAGAAGCAGCTGGCCCCTGTTGTTGAATTAGGGAAGGCTGAAATAAGCTGAAGAGAAAAGCAATCCTGTAGGATGACCAGCAGTCTCATTTAATTGGGTCCCCTGAGATCTCTCAAACACTGGACCACCAAACAGGAACTATAAACCAGCTAATATGAGGCCTCCAACACACATACAATAGAGGACTTCTGGGTCTATGTTCATTCAGAGATGATGCACCTAACCATGAAGAGCTGGAGGCCCCAGGGAGTTTAGAAGTGCGGGGGTGATGGGGATACCCACGTGGAGAGAAGGGAGTGGGGAGGAGATACAGGATGTGGAACAGTCAGAGGGTGGACAGGGTTGCGAATAAAATATGTTGTGTAGAAAATTAATTAGTTAGTTAATAAAAAAAAAGAGCAATAGAAGATGTGAAATGAAGAAGTATTTCATACCAAAAGTTGATGGGAATAAAGAAGTAAAAGTAAAGCCTAATATTTTCAATATTGATATAAACCAGTGGATGTTGTTCATCCCACTGAGCCTAACTGGCTCATGATAGATTTGGTTAACAGACAGTATAATGCTGCTTCTGAGCCTGACTGGTAAGAGGAAAGGCAGACTTGCCCCAATCTCTTGCATCCCTGAGCTGTCGGGAAAGAAATACAATTGCCCTGGCCAATGAAGAATCTCTGCCCTCTAAGAGAGTTTCTGAGCCTTCACAAAGGGGTAAAAATCACCCAAGTAGAAGCATCTTCTCAGCTGTTTTGGCCAAGGTGGCAGATGCATGGATGAATCCATCTTGAATCTCTCCACCATAGTAGATCAGCCACCAGGTGAGCCTATAACACACCTGCAGCCAATAGCACTCAGCATAGAAAAGATCAAGTCAAACCCCATATCATTCTCAACCCCATAAAACTATGACTGGTGATACAGAAATTATAATTTTGTATCACTAAACTTGGAGTAGTAGTTTATCACAAACATATGGGGTGATGGGCCACTGCATAAAAAATCTTACTGTGCAGACATAAGGAATCCAAATCATCCAAAGCCACATAATAATTCAGGCATGGCCACATGTACGTAATGACTCCTGTGCTGTGTGGTCAGAGGCGTCCCAATACTGGGATTTGTTGGTTGCCAAGCTAGTTTTAGGTTCAATGAAAGAACCTGTCCCAAAAGAATAAGGTGAGATCGATAGAGCCAAGCCTGACATCCTCTGCTGGCATTCATCCACATTTACCACACACAAGATTACATATAGAGAAGCCACAAACTCAACTAAGAATACAAGGTTCAGTTCAATGTTAGTGACTCTTGTGTTCTGTTGATAGCATCTGCCCCAGAGTTCAGGGATTTCCAGTATGATGAAGTTAAGAGGAGGGGTCCCTAATCAGTGATCAAACATTGATGTCTTCACCTTCTGAATGGGATTCAATGCCTTTTTTCTTCTCCCCCTATGAGAATCTAGCCAGAGGGACTACATCAGCATGACTATTAACTTCCCAGCATCCAGAACTATGATAAGTAGACTTATGTTAATTACAAGTTACCCAGTCTTGGGTATTCAGTTACCCAAGCAACACAAGCTGTATTAAGATAATAATATTTCATCAAACCCAGAGAGTATAGGTTAGGTGATAAGCGATAGGCTCACAGTCACCCAGCACTTCTTGGGAGAGTAATGTCATTGAGCTAAGAGTATATTGCAGCCCCTGATTCACTCATGTCAGTGCTCCACTCTGCTATGATGACAAATTAAAACACTCTTCTTGTTTCTTGGCCTAGGATGACCTGATGTAAGCAAAAACATGGGACCAATGAATCTCTAAGGGATAGAAGTGTCCCATTTTCTAGTAAAAAGAGGAATTTTAGAAATTAAATTATTTAACAATAAAGGAATCCTAATTAGCATCTACTCACAAGAACAGTCCCTGGCCCTCTGTGTGCGCAGAAACTTTGCAAAAACTAAAACTAAACAGTCAATCTTGAGCTAACAAGATGACTCAGCAGATAAAAGCGCTTGCTGCCAAGCCTGACAACCTGAGTTCAATCCCTGGGCCCGGGTGATGATGGAAGGAGAGAACCCAGAGAACAAGGTGTCCTCTGACCTCCACATATGCACAGAGGCATGTAAACACCCAAAACATACACACATAAATAGGCATGCAAAATAAAATAAAATTAACCTCGAATCATGGAACTATTTGATGATATACTGTTTCATAATATGTTTCATTTTGAGTAAGGTGATTGGATCCAGTTTTGTAGAGAAACCGTGGGGGGAGGGGGAATGATTGGGGAATAGTTGGGGGGGAGAGGAATTATGGGACATAGGGAGGGGGGAACTGGGAAAGGGGAAAGCCTTTGGAATGTAAACATAGAATATAGAAAATAAAAATTAAAAAAAAAAGTTAATATGGTCGCTTTGTTCCACGTCAAAGTAAGATCTGATAGTAGAATTTTAAAGAAATATGCTTTCTCAGCCTTTTCGTGATCCAGACCTTCAAGTCTCCAAATCAAACTACAAGTTATTTTCAGAGAACGTGCCCCATGACAATCGAGATTGTTAGTGTAGAGTTTTTAATCAATATAGGGTGGATAAAGTGGCAGGGTGGGTGGTAAAGGAGGACATTAATTTGGGAGGGGATATAAGAGGAGATCTGAAAGGGGTTGGAGGGCAAAGTAAATGCGATCAAAATTATACATCTATGACATTCTCAACAGAGAATACATCTTTAAAGTGTTCATAAACACAGAGCACAATGCTGTTAAAGAAGCACTGCTTAACGAATATGTTTATCTGAACGTGCACTGTCTCATTGACTGATAGCTTGAAACAGTAGACAAAGGAACCTGGCAATACTCCACTCAGGGTTATTCAAAGCAGAGCCAGGATCAGAACCCAGGCAGAAGCTCTGCTTCACTGATGTGCTCAGGTCCCATGTCTAAACTTTGCACAACCTCAAGTCCATTTCTAGGACTTTGGAGCTCTCCCTAGAACCACCCAATGCCTATGATCTGGTGTTATGCAAATCCAGAGTGAGTTTTAAGTGGCCGCATATAATTATATTAGCAAAACTTACTGTAGTTGCTGAAAAGGCATAAAACCTGATCGCTTAAATACATAAGTAAGAAACCAGAATTTGGAAAAGGACAACATAAGCCAAATTGAGAATTGATAAATAACTTGCAAAGTGTGTATTCTATAAAATATAACAGCATTTTCAAATATTAAAAGTCAACCTTTCTAATATCATAAGGATTATCATGACTGTTTATGGAAAATACATGTCAACAGCTTTCATATTAATTGACTATCAGTGATTAAAATAATGGAAGATTATGTTAAGTGTGTAAATTTTTTCTCCCTTATAATCACAAAACAAATCTAACCCTAAAAACTTAAAGTGTATAATGTAATATTTAGTATCCATTTCCTGAGCTAAATATCTGGACATCAACTATACATTTCTGTTTTCTGCCATCAGTGAAATATGGAATTGGGGATAAAAGGCCACGTCAAGAAGGAGGGTGATGGTGCCCTGCTTATAAATGATGGACTTAAAATCCCTATCAAGAGCTGTCTCTAAAATATGCACATGGATTACAGAAGTGTAAGAAGGCTAACTGGTCTGCAATAATAGAATAATATATTTAGACTTGACCTCTACAGACTGGCCTGTTAAAAGTACAGCCGGGCACGTGCAGAAGCAGTTTTAGTGTATGTGTAAGTAGATTGAGAGAAGAAATTGAATTCAGAGATTAAAGGAGATTCCTTGAAGGTTAGTGGTGATTGATGCTGGGAATGGAAAGTCAGTAATAAAGGAAGGTAGCCATAAGCTGACTCATCCTGACATTCTGCTAATCTCATAGATTGGTGTCTTACTTAGCCATGACCAGAGAAGCAAATGCAGCACAGTGAGATTAGCTACCACACGTGTCCAAGAAACACGTGCAGCAGGCATCCACTATACATTTAATGCTAATCTGTTGTTTCACGTGAGTGGACTTTACTCAGAAATCTGTACTCTGTTTTCCTTTAGATATTTTGATTTGCTAAATGTGAATGGTGGGTCATGTGCAATGGCTTTATTATCATAATACTCCTGGATATGCCTAGGCTGGTGACTTAGAAACGCTGGACTAAAGGGCCATGTTCCTTTGCTCTGGCATTAATTACTTCCTTCCTTCCAAAGTAGAACTGCTGAAACTTTGTCCTTATGCTAAATCATGCTTTGGGCACATGCATGATACTTTATTGCAGATCCCAGATAATCTTTAGAAATGGCATGTTGCCAGCCACAAGGAAGGCCATGGGAGAGTTAAGGACTGCAATCACGTGCAGCTACATGAAAGATAAAAACACTTTCGCTATCTAATACCTTACGTGGAGCCTACTTACTCTAAAAATATGGTCATCACTACACTTATCTGAAATTCTGATACAACTTGGTAACCCTGGCAACTCAAGGGTATGTTCTAGCTCTTCCTCCCTTGAAGCTACATAACCCTACATATACGAGTACAGGTTTAGGTTATGTGAGCTCCACATAACCATACACACAACTTTCTTTGAAATGGGGCAGGGTGAGGAAGACAATAGAAAGAAGAAGATGAGGAGGAGAAAGATGGGGAGAGGAGAAAAAAGAAGGGAAAGAAGAAAGAGAATGAAGATAAGAATAAATTTCACCGTGACATGAATCCTTTAATGCAAACAAGAAGCATGACACAAACCTTGTTAGATGACTGGTCGGGGATGCAATTTATCCGCTCCGCCTCACTTAGCACTGGGCAACTGGGAGAGTTAATGGTGGTCCTGGTGATTGTAGTGTCTGGAGTTCCAGTTGTTTCAGCATCTACAGCTACTATATCACAAAAGTAGACAAAAGAACAGTTAGAATTGTGAGCACTGGCATTCAACAGGACCAGGTTCTCAGCACTTCCAACCCTGTTAACGCCTCTACTGGCCGTGCTCTAGTTCAATGTGCTTAAAATCCTGCAGTTTTACTTTGTAACACTTGGTTTTGTTCTTGTTAACTGTATTTGCCTCTGTGTATAGCAACATCATCTACCTCTTTGCTAGAGTTCTCCTGCACTATGGAACATACAAGAAGAAGATTCTATCATTAGATGCTTATAAAACTAGACATCAACTTCCCTTTAGACTAGGTGAGAGGACCACACCCTGTCGGTCAAATCAGGTAAAAATATGTGTCCAAAACTGATGTATTCCTGGAACATGAATGTACTAATTTATTGATAACTAATTTATGCTGCAATAGCAATAGTACACATGATAACAGAAACTGAATGACTCACAATCTGAAAACAGAAGGTCAGAGGACAGCCTGCAGGAGCTGTTGCTCTCTCTATCATGTGGCTTCCAGAAACTGACCTCAGATCATCAAGCTTAGCAGCAAGTACCCATTACTAACAAACTATCGTCACTAGCCCTGATGATCTAATACCTATTCTCTTGGAACCCATCCATCCTGGAGGTATATAACAGTGCCATCCTAATCATAGTGACTTCAATTGTGTTTTCCCAGATGATCCTAATCACTTAGGACACTTCCAAGTGGTCATATCCTTTGGAAATATAAACTCCTAAGGGAAAAAATTATAAAGGGATACACAAGTCTAGAAACTACACCAGGGCTACAAAACTTTGATTTCTAATTTAAAGACCAAAAAAAAAAAAAAAAACATAAAAGGCATTCTTGTTGCATTCTGAAATGGGAAAGAGGCTTTATTTAAGATATGGCCCTAATAAACAAACAAAGACATTATAACAAGAGAATATCTTTTTCTAATTGTTATCCTTTGCATTAAGGTTTTCATTTCAAAAATGATACATTAAATAAATTGTGTGTGTACCAGCATATGCATATGGCCTTAGCTCCCTCTTCAGGACTATAGAACTTTAAAAGTTAAATTTTTTTAAGACCCTTATTTTCTGAAAAAAGTGGGTATTGATGTAGCTTGGAGTTGAGTAGAAGGGACAAAATCGGCTTGTCTGTAGTCGTAGGCTGGCACTTCATTGCCTGGTTTCCACAAGAAGTGATTCTTGTGTGAGGCAGATAGGAAAGCCTGGGTCATTCCGCATGTTCTAGTTCTTGTTTTGAGATATAGCAGCTCACAAACAAAACACTTAACAAAAATAACGTGAATAGGTTATTAAGAACCAAATTTGCACCTTAAATAGTTAAGTTGATATATAGCAAACATACATATTTCCTTTTACACTCCATGTTGTTCATTATCAATATTCACAGAACTATAATTACTTTTATAACATTTGGGGAATGTATTTCAAAGATTGCAGAGCTGGATCCAGTGCAATAATTAAAAATGGAGATGAAAGTTTCAGAACCCAAACCTACTGTCTATCAGCCTACCGTGGTTTGTCTGCATGCGTTCACATCCACATTCATACATACATGAAGCAATATAAAAGCGTGCCGTCTCTACCATGGGTGGTGAGTTTGCTCTGGGATGGGAGAGACTCAGAGTGACTTGTTACCATTTTCTGGCGTTGAGTTGGCTAAGAGCACGATTAGAACCACCGCGATGATGAACAATACAAGCAGCAGAACAATGAGAATGAGCTCCAGGGTGCTGAACTTCTTAAACCTTCGTCTCGCCATCTGAGAAGACAGAAATCAGGTTCCGACTTACAAGGCGTTTAACTGGAGCCAGTACATTTGTAATGCCAAAGCTCAGCTGTGAGCAAAACCTTCCACACGAATTTTCAAAAATAACCAGTTAACGCCATTTTCACTTTATCTTAAGTCCCATTTAGTCATCGGCCCCTTGTTCCTGCATTGTTAGGAGGCAAATCTCAAATTTCATACATCTGATTTTGAAAATATTAAAATTTATTTTCAAAACGCAAGAAACTTTACAAAACAACCAGCAAAAGCACTATCGTCACTCCTATATGTTTTACAGTAATCCCTTATCGTTATCAAATACCTAACCAGCATTAAATTCACCATTTATAAACCTTTCAAATGACTTTTATAATTTTTAAAGTAGACTTCATATCTGAGTCAGGGTTTCTATGCCTGCACAAACATCATGACCAAGAAGCAAGCTGGGGAGGAAAGTTTATTCAGCTTACAGTTCCACATTGATGTTTATCACCAAAGGAGGTCAGAACTGGAACTCAAGCAGGTCAGGAAGCAGGAGCTGATGCAGAGGCCATAGAAGGCTGTTTCTTACTGGCCTACTCCCACTGGCTTGCTCAGCTTGCTTTCTTATAGAACCCAAGACTACCAGCCCAGAGATGGCCCCACCCACAAGGGGCTAGGCCCTCTCCCCTTGATTACTAATTGAGAAAATGCCCCCGCAGCCGCCAGATCTTGTGGAGGCACTTCCCCAACTGAAGCTCCTTTCTCTGTGATAACTCCAGCCTGTGTCAAGTTGACACACAAAACCAGTCAGTATACTTAACATAAACGTTGGGTCTAATAAAGGTAAAAGTAATGTGTATGTATTGTAATTAGTTTATATCTGAGTCTCCTTTCATCAAGAGGGGTTATTCTATAGACACTGCACATCGCCTGGCTGTCATTAATTGCATTCTCACTATGTTAGCGTGTTTCTCTTATATTTAAGATTACTTAATAGAATCCAAAATTTCCTAGATGTGTCTTGACGGGCTTTATCAGGAAAGGAGTACAGATGGCAGGGCAGCTTCATCAGGAAACATAAAATCCTGTTTTCTTCCTTGTGCTGTAGCAGCCTTTGTTATTTCCCAGATTTATTATCCCATTTGGAATTATGAAAGAACAGTACTGTGATTCTTTAGTCCTTTAATTGCTAGAGGAAATACTTCTACAGACAAAAATAATGCTGTATCTGCTGTTCAGTTCATAGGCCTGCAGTTCCCAGAGGGAATTCAATGTTTAGCTCCCTTGTTTACTACTTGTCAAAATGCTTGTTTTCCTGGTATCTTTCAAAGAAGACTGAATCTAATCTGTTTCTAATCGTTTTCATAAATTGGTGGGTTTAAGCACATTTAACTGCTACTAACCCATTGATAACATTAATTCTCGTGTCTTCCTATCTTTGCTTAGAGGGAATGTCCTCAAGTTGCCAAACCCCTAAGAACCTTTTGTAGTATTCTTCCTTTCTGGCACAATATGATATCCCTGGCTCCTCTTACACTTTCCATGCCGGGTCTGTAATTGTATCTCTGCAAGGATTCTGTTCTCTCTAATGGGTGTAATATTTAGGAGCAATACTGGAGCCGAGAGCTAACGACATACAGACTTAAGAATTTAGGATTCCAGAGCTTCATGAATCAGCTTATGTAGGGTCACTTTCTAAATGACACCTTTCTAAGGTGGTCCCCCAAGGAGTCCTTTAGGTATGCTATTTTAATTTATTTTAGATTTGTTTTATTTTGTATGCATAACTATTTTGCTTGCATGTGTGCATGTGCACCGTGTGTGTGCCTGGCACCTGTAAAAGTCAGAAGAGAGTTGCAGCTGCTGATGCTCTGGCACTGGAGTTACAGATAATTTTTTGTAAGCCACCATGTGGGTGCGAGGAGTTTAAGCCCGATCCTTTGCAAAAGCAACAATTGCTCTTGACTGCTGAGCCATCTCCCTAGGCCCCAGGAATTGTTACTTAAAAAAAAAAATACAGAAGTTACACATTTACTTTTCATCATGATTTGGCTGTATATGCCTCCTTCCTGAGATGCAACCTAGCACTCAGTGTTGTGGTAGTAAGAGATGGTGTCCTTGATGAAGAGATCATCCTGAGGGGTTGGAATGGAAGCAGTGATGCACATTGTTCTCTTCTTATCAGCATGCTCTAGTGTAGCCTTCTTATCTTCTGTTTTATCACCCTATTATCTGAGACACAGACACACTAAAGTAGACCCATGTGTATCAGTATCGCTCACTCAAGGCTATTTTCCTCCTCACCGCACCCATTACTTTTCAGGCTGCCTTTTAAACTATGCACTGTCTACTCAAATATGTCATAACTTCTTTCCTTGGACCTTGAGATATAACTCTGATATTTAGTTCCTATATCTTCATTCTCTCATCTATCAGCGTGTACTCATATGCCCTCTCCTCAGTCAGTTAGATGACAAGGAAGTGTCTTTTCATATACCAGTAAGAGAACACAGTGAGCATAATCGACTATTACTATACAAAAGGAAATAGAGCTGAAGGACCTTTCTGGAATACCTTGTGTTTTTCTAGATTAAAGTACCTAACCCTAGAGTTCCTGGCTATTATCTACATACAATACCTCACATTAGCACAAACTTTGTAATATTTTATAATCACTATAATTAATTTAACTAATAAGGCAAAAACTGATCCTATGTTCACGGTAGGAGAAGAGCTAGTAGCATGACATTCCAAGTAGCCCTGACACTTTCTCTTTGGTGACTACTTACAGCTACAATGCGGGAAGTTGTTCTTTACACTAGTGCTTTAAATACTATGATACATGCTATGTAAGAACAGCTGAACACACCATGGGCTCCATGATCATGGCAAAAATTTAAAGTTGGACCCATAACCCAGGAGTTCCATTTGTGGCAATTCATCCTATCAGTGCAATTGTATATTTGAGAAGCAATGTATACAGTGATGGTTTTTCATTGTGAGAACAATATACTGTCCACAAGGAGGCCTCTGGGTGTATGAAACAATAAGAAATAGAATACTAATTTGATCTTTTGAGTACAGGAAGGCTACTGATTTGCTTGAGTTGATTTTATAACCAGCCACTTTGCTGAAGTTGTTTATCAGCTGTAGAAGTTCTCTGGTGGAATTTTTTGGGTCGCTTAGGTAGACTATCATATCGTCTGCAAATAATGATAGTTTCACTTCTTCCTTTCCAATTTGCATCCCTTTCACTTCCTTATGTTGTCTAATTGCTCTCGCTAGAACTTCAAGTACTATATTGAAAAGATATGGAGAGAGAGAGAGGGCAGCCTTGTCTAGTCCCTGATTTTAGTGGGATTGCTTCAAGTTTCTCTCCATTTAGTTTGATGTTGGCTACTGGTTTGCTGTAGATTGCTTTTACTAAGTTTAGGTATGGGCCTTGAATTCCTGCTCTTTCCAAGACTTTTAGCATGAAAGGATGCTGAATTTTGTCAAATGCATTTTCAGCATCTAATGAGATGACCATGTGGTTTTTTTCTTTTAGTTTGTTTATGTAGTGGATTACATTGACCCAAGGACATACACTTGGCTTCTGGAGGAAGAGATGATTTAACTTGGAATGACTAGTATCTAAGTTCATTCACCCAGGAAAGAAAATAGTGGTGATGGTCCAGTGTTCTCTAAGATCTTGCTGTGGCTGGAAGAGATACCTCAAAAGGGAAAACAGGAGGCAGCCAGAGAAATGTTGACATACTGATAATAGCATATTCCTTGATTGGAAGGGCCTGGTAGAGAAGAAGCATCTAAACCAAATGAACAAGGCTGAGAGGGCAGGAAGTTAAATGTGCAAAACAGGAACTCTGAAACTTCCGATTGGTAAAGTTCTCAACCAAAGTTCTATCAGGCCACCTAAGAGCTTGAGTCAGGAATGAAATCAGAGTGCACTAGCCACTATGTCCCAGAAAAACAAAAAACAAAACAAAGAACTTCACCTAAAAATTATAAAACAAGGAAAGAGTAACAGACTTTTAGAGGCTTCATAAAAATTTTAAAAAATCAGTAGAAATCCTAAATCAAAATCAGGCTGAAAGTCAGACTACAGATATAGGAAGCAAAGCCAAGCAGTTTCTATGACCTCTCTTTGGCACCATGACTGAGGAAACAATACAAATGAAGATCTGGAACAGTAGAGAAGGTTCTCCCCAAGTGCCTGACTATGAGAATAAAGGCAGTGCCTAAAGGAGAGGAGAGGAAGAAAAATAGGAACCAGAGGGACGAGAATGAAATGGAGGATGTATTCTAACTGCTGTCGGAAGGAGGAGGAGGAAAACTGAAGATGTTCTAACGAAACAAAAGGCATGAAGATAGGTCTACCCAATTGGAGTAGCATAGGAATCACCAAGAGACTATGGAGACAGTGCCAGTGTATGATGAATATTCAATATGAGGGACGAGTCTGAGAAAACAAGGTGAGCAGAAAGTTCTCAGTCCCCATAAAATCCTACACTTTCCCTAAATACCCTAAAGATGCTGCCAGACTACTATTCCCTGTGGCTCCCACCTGAAGACGTGGGAGGGCGGAATAATAAGCATAGCTACTGATTGCGTCAGAGTCCTTAAAGCAGATCTGTGGGCTTTTATGACATTTGAGGGTGACAATATAATTATCGTAATGGAAGAAGCATTAAAAGTATGATTCCCGCAGACAATACTGCAAAGGGGAAGATCTGGGTTCACTTTCATCTGCATGGACAGGTGATGCTAACAAAGCCGGAGGAGCCTGTTACTTCTGTTTTACTCCTCTACATTCTTCCCCTCATCCTTTAATGCTGGCACTATAAATTCTGTAACCCTTCTGTCTCGCTCCCGGTACCGTAAATCCTGTAATATTTCCCCATCTTCTCAGCCTGTAAACATTGACTTACAGAAAATAATATTTTTGTCTACAAAGAAATAGAGACCCTAGGTTCTACTCAACTTTGACTTTCAGAGAACAAGAGGAAGCACTCTATGGGGAAAGACCATCTAACTCTGGGATTTGCCTACACTTTCCCTAATCCTAAGCCTACCCACCCCTACAGGATGAAGGCTTGAGAAAAAGAAGTCTCCTCTGTTTCCAAGCTTGCCCTTGAGTTAACCAGTTCCTTCTACCAAGCCCTATCCCTGTCCCCAGGTTTTCATTGGAGTGGCTTTCAGTTTTTGGTTTTGTGTCTTTTGAATCTAAGCACAAGATGACCTTTAGGTTCTGGTAACAACAGCTCAGGTAGAATGGCCAAGAAGTTCATGTGATCTTTTGTACAATCTGGTGGTACTGAACCTTTCTTCCATACACTGGGTTCTCTCTCTCTCTCTCTCTCTCTCTCTCTCTCTCTCTCTCTCTCTTTCTCGCTCCTCTCTCTCCCTCCCTCCTCCCCTCCCTTCTGCTGTAAATTGGGAAGAAAGAAGCCTTTGGTGATTTAAGGTGAAAGCCTCTTTACACCAAGGAGGCAACTGGAGAGCCTGCCTGTCACATGTGAGGCCTGGATTTCATCACCAGAACCACAAGTTTTAAAACTTTGTTTAAGAATAAAAATTTAAAAGGACTGAGAAATGAAAAAAATAGTTTTAACAGCTGCTGCTTGACAATCTGTCTACATTCGTTGAATATTTTTTGTTAAGCCAGCATATAATTGAAATTTTAATGCTAATGATAATCATAGTTGACAATGATTGAGCCAATGTACTAAGAACTCTCCATAATTCTCATACAGGTAGGATGAAAATTAATCTTCATTAGACCACATTGCCTGGCACACAGCAGATAAGGGGAGAGCAGGCATCTGAATGCTGCCCTTTGGACTTCATGTCCTTTCCCTTTCCTCTCTGTAGCCTGCGCTGTGGGGCCCACAGCACACCGGGTACAACAGCCTATGCTTTGTGGGTGATTGCAATTTTATCATGTATCCTCTGACTCATTAGCCAGGGCTGGACTGCAGACCACAGCTGCCTATGCACATCACACACGCATGAGTTTCTTTAGTTCTCATAATCATTGTCCAGTAGGAATTATTTTCTCCATTTGGCAAATAAATTAACTGAGATTTATACAACTTGGTAATCCAAAACTCATCCCTATAACAGAGCCAAGTGTCAACAGACAACCAGGAGCCAGTACCTACTGTATGCCACACAGGTAGAAAAACATGTATATCCATGAAAAAATACGTGATTTTAAATTAAGAGACAAAATGCATGAGATAAGCTTCTGCGTAAAGACAACCAGAAGGCTTACAAAAGGAAACAAGTTTTCTGTCATTTCTGTCTCCGCAGGAGCTGAGACATTTGTATAAGCACCTATAAATATCAAATCACCTTGGGTTTAGGGACCACAGCATATTCTCTTTGACTGAAGAGAGAACGGCTACCGATATCCATTGTTGCTTTGATTTATTCATCGTAAGTTTATCAAAGCTATGGTGTTAAATGGGGGAGAGAAGTGTGCCTGCAGTTTGTTTGTTTGCCACATTTATTAAATCCCCACTATGTGTAACCATTCTCACAGGAGCTGGTTATGCTCAGTGAACAAGACATAAAAATCTCTGCCATAGTAGGACCTACATCCTTGTGAATAGAAAAGCAAGACAACATACCAAATAAACCATACAGCAGATTACAGTACTAAAGGTCTGTGGGAAAGCAAGCAGCAGAGAGAATGGGGAGCAAGGGGGAAGAGATACAATGTGATGAAAGGGTCAGTCAGGGAAAACCTAGCAGAAAAGATAGGATTCTTACTGCACATAAATCATGTAGATCCAAGAGAAGTTTTCCATTTTGAATATATAATTGTTACGGCTCCTTTTATGGGCATCATTATAGCTATTTGAGCAAAGTAAATGAGTAAATTATTAAAATGGCCTTGTCAGTTAATATGACAGATCTGGATAACTCTCCTCTTCTCTGAAGGAAAGCCGGTGTCAGATCCAAGCTGTTCTTTTAAAGCTCATGTGATAACAGGTAAGAAAAGCTTTATAGAGAAGCTGAATGTGTTGTTTAGAAAGCTCCAACAAACGTGATTACTTCAGAGGTGTTCAGCAATATTTATCAAGTTTGCCTGTGATCTCCTAGATAATTTGAGAATAGAAAGGGTAAATTAGCTAAGTGAAGAAATCTAATCCTACCTGGGTGTGTGACCTCAGGGATGGGGGGAACACCTAACATGAGACCTCAGTTTTCCAGCATTCTTTGAAGAGGCTGTATCCTTCTGTTATTCAAGCCAGTGTGCACAAGGCTTTCTCTTCTTTATCACCCCTTCCATTATGGTCTGAACCAAGTTTGCTTGGAAATTACTTCTAAGTCCCTCTCATTCTTAGTGTTCCATAAATATGTAACTCAATAGCTCATTAGAACTCCAGGGAGAGGGAGTGACTGTTTAAAGCCAGGGTTATCCGTAGGAGTGAAATGGTGGTGGGCTTTCTTGAATGCAGGACACTGGAGAAAATGTCATTCCACTTCCTTCAGGCACCTTTCCCAGAACAGCAGACAAAAACCACTCCCTTAGCACCTAAGGACCTTACATTCCCATAAGTCCTCTCTGTCCTGTACTGTGAGGCCAGAACAACAGTTAGAGATCAGGAGTTCTAAGCACACTAGAACCACTGTTCACACTAATATAGGGAAAACATTGGCAGCTTTTCCAGTGAAGACATGGAGTTAGTCTCTTCCTTTCCCCAGTTGTAACACCTTCCTCCTTCTGTGGCCAATCAGAAAAGCTATACCCACTGTCTAGATAGCCCTTAACAGCTTAGTAATTATTAACTGTCACCAGGAAGAAGCCAGTAACAATCCCCTGCCGTCTCCTCTTCCCCTGGGCACTTCCATTCTGTGTCACATAGAATTGCTAGTGTAAATACACATGACTCCCTTTGTGACTTCCCTCTAATTGCACCTGAGATCTCTCCTAACCCCTCCTTCACCCTCTGGATAGCACTATACATGTAGTCACATCCCCTTAGCCTCTTCACTACAACAATTCTGTTTATGATCAATAAATCCACCAAGCCCATAATCGGTAGAGCCTCCCTTGTCCTGACTATCACGGATTCTCTAATTACCATTCCTCAACCATAGCTGCACACCCTTCCAGAAATGACTGTCCCACAAAGCTGCACACTCACCCCTGATCATACTCCTTTTCTTCATCTCTCCTAAGTTGTTCGAAGAATCTGAATTTCTGTCTGCTATCTCACCCCAGGTACTCTTCTTCGTTCCTCAACACCGTCATACACAAGTACATAGATTTATCTATAACCAGGCTTACAGATCCTGCATGGATCCAGAGGAATGCACGTAAACACACATGAAACGCAGGCTTACCCAGAGAAGAAAATAAGTGAGTTAAATTTTAAGAGTGTGCTTGTATAATTTGGGTGGCTGTTGGTTTTGTCCAAACAAAGTATCAAAGGCTCTTTGACCAAAGAAGGTTAGCACAAATTCATGCCAACTTGTACACACACACACACACACACACACACTTCACACTTGCACACAAGTCTGAAGTCACAAAGGAACATGACCCTTCATAGACAAACCTCATTGTCTGCTGCAGCTGATCCCAGTGGCTCTGCAGAATAGCCTAGCAATAAAGGCTGAGGAGAGTAATCCACAGAAAGCAATCCAAGGGCTGGTGACTGCTTTCTGGCCAATCAGGAAAATGTTAATGACCTTTGAATGCAAATCACACCCAAGCTTTCATTTCCAAGACCAGGACTGTTAATTAGTAATCAAGTCTTCCTCTAAGGCAACAGTTCTTAAGGTATGAGTGACAATCCCTTTGTGTATGTGGACGGGTGTCAAATCATCTTTACACAGAGATCATGGAAGAGGTTTGGAAACCACAGGAATTCGTATTATGAATCATAACAGTAGCAAAATTACAGTTATGTAGTAGCAACAAAAAAATAATTTTATGATTGGGTATCTTCACAACGTGAGGAACTGCATTAAAAGTTCGCAGCTTTAGGAAGGTTCAGAACCAGTGCTCTAAGGAGATCATCTCTAAGACCTTAGGGCAAGAGGTCAAGGCCATGACCCATTTTTTCCTCCTTAGTGAGATTGTTTAGCCCTCAGGAACTTTAAGGTGTATGTTAAAATAACGCAGAGTTAACTAAATTTGTAGACATTAAAAGAGAAAGAAAAATAACTGGTCTGGAATCAGAATAACTCTGGTTTCTCTCAGATATTATCAACTTCTCAGGAACTCATAGGCAAAAATAACTCATTGGTCTGCAGATTGTGATGGAAGAAAATTGTCTTGAAAATGTCATCAAAGTACTTTGATCTTAATACCATGAAAATGTTTTTAAGATTATTTTTGGCTATGGAGATCCTTTGGCAACCTCATATCTGAATATGCTTAGAGCTGTTTTTTAAATGTATGGGTAAGATATACAAAAGATATACAGAGAAACTCCTTGTAATGAGATGGTTACTAGATCATTTTAATTGCAATATAAATTTTAATTAATGATATTTTGACTGATGATATAACAATGGGCAAAATTATGATTGGTATTTCAAAGTAGTAATAAGTATAAATAATCTCTCAATATTATTTTAACCATATGAAGTAATATAACCTCTTGGACCAAAGTCACAAGTACTGCTTAATACTACTGTGGTTTGCAGCCAAGTTTGCACTGAAAAGAAATGCTAAACCTCACTTAGGAATTAACAAAGAATATGTAATTATCTCCCCCTTCCAAGTGCACCAAGATCTCTGGTTTATGTCTAGAGACTGCAAGTACAGAGCCCTCTTTTATCACTGAGTATGTTTTCTCTGGGTAGGGCAAAGTCCTCCCCAATGACTGCCTGGCATGTAATCCATAAACCTGGGATACCAGTCCTTGAAGAAATAAGAACAAAAGTCAAAGATGTGTAGGAAGGCTTTTAGAACAATATATCTGAGTAATTTGATGTCTATTGGTCTTAATAATTTTTAAGGGTGGATTTTATTTTTAACCCTGTTTTTTATTTTTAATTTTATAAATATCTCACTCTATGACATATTAAAAATTTAAAGATGTGAAGAAAGAGGAACATTCCTCCACTCCTTGGCATATACCCAGAAGATTCTCCAACATGTAATAAGGAAACATGCCCAATATGTTCATAGCAGCCTTATTTATAATAGCCAGAAGCTGGAAAGAACCCAGATGCCCCTCAATGGAGGAATGGATACAGAAAATGTGGTACATTTACACAATGGAATACTACTCAGCAATTAAAAACAATGAATTCATGAAATTTGTAAGCAAGTGGTTGGAACTGGAAAATACCATCCTAAGTGAGCTATCCCAATCACAAAAGAATACACATGAAATGCAATCACTGATAAGTGGATATTAATTAGCCCAGAAGCTCTGAATACTCAAGACACAATTAGCTAATCATATGATTCCCAAGAAGAAGGAAGGAAAGGGCCCTGGTCCTGAAAAGACTTGATCCAGTATCGTAGAGGAGTTCCAGAACAGGGAAATGGGAGGGGATTGATTGGGGAATGGGCGGAGGGAAGAGGACTTATGGGGCATATGGTGAAGGGGGAACTGGGAAAGGGGAAAGCATTTGGAATGTAAATAAAGAATACAGAAAATAAAATAAATAAATAAATAAATAAATAATAAATGTAAAACTTTAAATCTTTTTTTTTTTACTAAGCACCATTTCAAAGGTCCTGCTTTATCTCCCCTTACGCTGATCTGCTTCTGTGAAGCACTAAAGAGTCATGAAATATTGAGGCAAAAAAACAAATCATGATTATGAGCTATACAACCCAAACAAACCCATTTTACCATCTCTCGTCCTGGTCATATCAAAACAGCCCAGAACAATCAAAATGGAATCATTTTGTCTTTTTGATGAACTCAGTTTCTTATCTTTCAGTTTCTCATATCACCACTTATCGTGCAAATCTTGTCAGGAATCAACCTTCATCAGAGAACCCAATGACCAACAGCTAAAGAGCCTTCTATTCCAAAGACCTCAGGAATCAGAGCTTCATAAACTCAAGGATCTGCACAATGATGCCTTTGACTATTGGCCATTCTCCTCCCTGGAGAGTGTGGCCCACAGGGTTGTCTCCCGAAGCATCATCCTCACACTGGGAGTGCTTTATTCCACGATGGTCCCTTTAGCCGTTGCCACTCTCATCCTTCAAGAGTACCTAATTTTACCGTGTCATACACTATGCTCTCAATGTCCCATCTGAATTCATTCCACATAGAACACAATTACTGGGGAGTGGGATGGAGGCCAGAATAATATCCCATTTGTAACGTTTTACAAATATAGGCCCCTCCTATTATAGATGAGGAAACAAAGGCCCAGGAATGTGGTGAGGTTCGTTTTGCTGCTGACTGAAGAAAGGTCTAGATCTGAGTCCAAAGCCCAGGTCTGTTTGCTAAAGCAGGAGCTTGGGTAAGTAAGTTCGTTTCCTTAACTTAAATGATGATTAAAAAAAAATAAAAAGTGGTACCTAGTATAAAATAAAGTAATGCAGGCAGAAGTTGTTGTTACAATTGTTGTGAGGCTGGTGCTCTGCCAAGATGTGGGCTTCTTCTTTGACTGTGTCAACCTCTCTCTCAAGCATAACTCATGATTCTGAACACAGCTAGAAAAAGATAGAACATCTATTTAACACCAGGCCTACACTTAATGCTGGCATGTGTGACCTTGTCTGATTATAATAATAGTAAGATTTAGAAAATTCTGCTCCATGTCCTTGATTTAAAAGGCAACTCAGACAAGTCTGAAAAACAAGTACTAGGATGTTTTGAGTGGTCTTCTGCTGAGTGACATAGTCTTCCGTTGGCCTTAGAGATGTCATGAAAGCATGGCTCATTGGGAGCTATGAAGATCTTTAAATGTAAGAAATATGTAATAGGATAGGACAGTTCCTTCAGCCTATACTCTAAAGTGAGTACTTTTATCCCTCAAGATGAGAAACATGAAGTACCTACACAAACTTGCCCAACCATGTAACACAACAAACTTTTTTGTATTTAATTCAAAATATGATCTCTCCCTCTCCCGTGGTTCCCAGTAGTACAAATGTATCTGGATGAGGAAGCCTGGAAGATGTGCAAGGTCTGTCAGTTGACACAGTGTTAAAGTCTATGAGAAAGGAATGACAGGGCCCATGTGGCCATTAAACATAATCATATGTCATGGCAAGTACATGTTCTTGTTACTTCTCCTATCTCCTTTTACTCCAGGATTTCCTGCCCCTGGGTACCCATCGAAGCACTGTTATGTGGGTTTCTTCCAACTCACCATCACAGACAAAGCCCTAAATGGGATTAATCTGATACAGAATCCAGAGAGCCAGGAAATCCTGGTCTGTATTCATTTTCCTCCTTGCTGTCTCTTGTGAGCTCTCCTTTCTTAGATAAAGCCATTTTCTATAAGCATCGTTCTCATCAGTATATATTCTACCAGCTATGGCCTGAGGGTGACTGACAGACATCTGAAGGCATTCCTTCAGTCTGAAGCTGTTGAGTATAGCATTTAAATAAAAGCAAATCATTTTTTGAAGAGTAATTCAGTATTACATCACTACATGACTGTTTATAAGTCTCCAATTGGGATGTAGTGTCATAAAAAATCATGGGATTTGAAATGAAATAAGCCTATGCAAATGGTCTATATACCTTCTGCATATCTCAATCAGGTACTTAGAGTTTCTGAAACTCAATTTTCTTACCTATAAATTATGGGTTATAATATAAATACAATGTTTTTCCAACCAAACCTGAGATAGTAATGTCAATGATCTGGAATGTCAATTTCCCAGCCCCCTTTTGCTATCATCATCATCGTCGTCGTCGTCGTCGTCGTCGTCGTCGTCGTCGTCGTCGTCGTCGTCGTAAAATATTACTAAGCAGTATCTCAGCTGAAGTTCTATTAAGAATTGTTTTTCTCCAGTCTTCCTGTGGTGCACACCCATAAATCCAGTACTCAAGAGGAAGAGGCAAGAGATGACAAGCCTGTAGCCAACCAAGTCTAAATAGTGAAACCTTGTCTCAAGAAACCAATGACTAAGGGTCTAGCTCAGTGACAGAGTACATATCATGTGCATGGCCCTGCTACCAATCCCCTATATCTCAACACAAAGCTGTTTTTTCCAATTTCTTACCCTCTAAATAGCCCCCATTAAACTGATCTAAAAAAAAGGGATCTTTCCCATCACTGCAAACTGGAATAAATGCATGGAGGAGAATCATTATATCACACACTAAACTGATTCTACAGGATATTGGAAGAAAACTAAACGGAGGTACCATGTCCACACCCATACCCCCACACACACATCCACCCCCCCCCACACACACACACACACACTCACACACACACACACACACACACACACATTTGCTCAAGCCCATTCCTGTCTTCCCTCTGCTTATTAAAACAACTTCCCCACACACTTTCCACTGTACCTCTTTATTAAGGCTGAGATCTTTCCCTACCTTTGTTCCACATGGAAGCTGAGCCAGTCACATCACACGCTACCTGGACGGACGAGGAGAAAAGGAATTAAAATGAGAAGCAGTTTTCTCTGCCCAGAAATGTTAGAGGAAGGTGAGGATATAAAAAACACACAGAGATGGTTGCAGAATTTCCTTGTGTTGTGAAATGCCTACTGTTCCACCATTTTATACTGCCTTTGTCATTCCCCGCCCCTGGGCACAGATAAGAGCATGTACAGGCAGGAATCAAGGAGTAAGGCATTAATGTAATACGTTACCTAATACTCACGTGTTCATAATAAAACTCTACATCTGTACATGATACCTTGAAGCTTTGAGGACATTTAATCTCCATCATCTTTTAGATAACAACAGGAAAAAGCATCTGCTAAAGGTCACTTGACACCACACCCGCTGCTCTGATTTTAATTTAGTAATCCAAGGTTCATAGAGTCTACAGTCAGTAAATCTAGAAAAGTGTCTTTCAGATTAAAAATCAGTCCTTGTAGTCAACAAACTCAGCATGCATTTGTTACCAGGTCTCCAGAAGAGAAACCCATGAATTCTACCACTTATCAGCTTCTACTGTCAGTATCCAGAGATGGCTACCTCCCTCCAACTCACATTTTATATTAAAACTCCCATCATTATCTCTGTAGCTTCTTCACCCTACTGATATGTACACACACCCAGCCCCAAACAGTCCATTTCTGCAACCATAACCTTATGATCACAACCCAAACAACCGGCACTAAACAGATAAATCAAACTTCCTAAGTGGATTCTCCACCCAGACATTTGGAAGGGAGATATAAAATATGCATTGTCTGGTAAGTGGATATTAGCCCAGAAGCTCAGAATATCCAAGATACAATTCACAGACCACATGAAGCTCAAGAAGAAGGAAGACCAAAGTGTGAATACTTCGGTCCTTCTTAGAAGGGGGAACAAAATATCCATGGGAGGAGATACAGAGACAAACTGTGAAGCACAGACTGAAGGAAAGACCATCCAGAGACTGATCCACCTGGAAATCCATCCCAGACACTGTTGTGGATGCCAAGAATTGCTTGCTGACAAGACCCTGATATAGCTGTCTCCTGAGAGGCTTTGCCAGTGCCTGACAAATACAGAAGTGGATGCTCACAGCCAACCAATGGACTGAGCACAAGGTCCCCAATGGAGGAACTAGAAAAAGGACCCAAGCCGAGCGTGGTGGCGCACGCCTGTAATCCCAGCACTTGGGAGGCAGAGGCAGGCGGATTTCTGAGTTCGAGGCCAGCCTGGTCTACAGAGTGAGTTCCAGGACAGCCAGGACTACACAGAGAAACCCTGTCTCGAAAAACCAAAAAACAGAAAGAAAGAAAAAAAGAAAAAGGACCCAAGGAGCTGAAGGAGTTTGCAGCTCCATAGGAGAAACAATACGAACCAACCAGTACTCCCAGAGCTCCCAGGGACTGAACCACCAACCAAAGAGTACACATGGAAGGACCCATGGCTCCAGCTACATGTGTAGCAGAGAATGGACATGTCTGACATGAACGGGAGGAGAGGCCCTTGGTCATGTGAATGTTCAATGTCCCAGTGTAGGGGAATACCAGGACAGGGAAGCAGGAGTGGGAGGGTTGGTGAGCAGGGGGAGGAGGGATGAGATAGGGGAAACTAGGAAAGGGGATAACATTTAAAATGTAAATAAAGAAAATATCTAATTTAAAAAAAGAAATATGCATTGTCTTGCTGAGCAGTAAATCTGTGGATCCTGTGACACTGCTGAGAAACAGAAAATAAAGAGTTTAACTAAGTAATAGTTTGTCCCAAAGAATATTGACTAGATAAACCAGGAACAGCAGAAATAAGACAATTCAAAAATCTGCTGTGTGAAAAAACAAAACAAAAACAAAACAAAAAAGCAGCCGGGCGTGGTGGCACATGCCTGTAATCCCAGCACTTGGGAGGCAGAGGCAGGCGGATTTCTGAGTTCGAGGCCAGCCTGGTCTACAGAGTGAGTTTCAGGACAGCCAGGACTACACAGAGAAACCCTGTCTTGAAAAAACAAAACAAAAACAAAAATCTGCTGTGGCTGGGATATAATTTGTCTGGTAAGGGATGCTATTGTGCTCTGAAAGGAAGCCATGGGACCTGTTATAAGCGGAGCCTGGGGAGTGGGCCTCTGAGCATCAGGATACCTTTGCAAAGAAATAATGCACACCTCACAGGAGTCTGGCTAGTTCTGGTGACCGTTAGTACAGAAGAGTAACTGCCTCTTCCTTGGGCTTTGGCTTTCTGTCACACTGAGCAATTTCTCCTTCCTGCAAATCTCCTGCTGTCTGCCATGATGTAACGAAGCCAACCCAGCCCCCAACTCCCAGCCAGATCCAGCAGCATACTGCTTAGACTTTGATCCCTCAAAACTGTGAGCTAAATAGACCTATTTTTAAAATAATAATAATAATAATAATAATAATAATAATAATAATAACAACAACAACATTAACTTTCCTCGGGTATTTAATTTACCTACTGAAAACAGACTAGTATAAAAACCAAAAGCAGAGAGGAGAACTGCCAGTGTTTTTCTAATTTCTGTGAAGCTGATGTATAACCTTCATGGGACTCTTCTGATTCTTCATACAAACATTGCTTTACTTTGCTATCATTCTCATTAACCACAGTGGGAATATGTGTATTTCTGTTGCTGTTTCTGCATATTACCAAGTCATGTAAGCAAATGGTCCCTGCTAGTCCTCCTCTGACAGGCTCAAGAGGTCTTCTTCCACCCAGTACAAATATTTCTGCTAAAACTTTATCACTCCAGTTTATCCTGTGAACCACACATCTCCAGCTACTTGTGTTTTGCTGATATTATAGTCATCTGCAATGGTAGAACCTCCAAATCTCCACAAAAACCTATGAATTGTTTGGAGTGTGTGTTTGTGTGTGTGCTTGTGTGTGTGTGTGTGTGTGTGTGTGTGTGTGTGTTGCATATTTAAGGCAAAAGGCATGTGTCCATAGTTCCATAGTGGGAAGTGCATAATACACTCTCACTTGGATTCAATTTTAGACTAAGATTGCTGAAGAAAATAATATCAATCAACTTTGAATCACAAAAATATGATAGTAAATAGGACCATAAGTAAGTATGTATGGTTTAGTAGGAATAAATGGTCTTTGATAGTTGTACTTTCTTCCACTCTTACACCATGGATGGACAGCTAATCCAATGTAAAGGTACACTAAGTTCACACATGGTGTCTAACCACTACGTAAGCAGTCTGCCACTGTGTCCTTGTCTCTGACCCAGCCCACTTTCCCAGAGTGCCTCTCTCTCCCATACTTCTCTCTGGGACCCACCACTGCCACACTGTATCCTGCTTGACCTCAGTGTCAGTTAGACAAAGACATCTCAAAGAATGAGTGCTACAGTGTTCCCTCGCCTTTTACGTTACAATCTGTGAGAGACTTGGGTAGAGCTCCTAACCACGCATGGTCTTGTACCTCTATTAGTTTTAATAAAACCTCCTCCCTTTAGTTCATGGTTGTGTATCAAAGAGAAACTTGAAAAATGCCCAGCTTTCTTTAAAAGGAGTCCCTACCTGTGTGACAATGGACTGCCAAGAGACTTGGTAAGGTTAAGAGGGTTTGAAGCCCTGGGGCAGAACTTAACCTGCCTCTGATCACGTGATCACACTCCCTACATAGGAATGTGACCTATGGTCCCATAAATCAGAACAGTGTTCTCCACGCTAATGAGCTATCTAGAGGTCCTGAGGGTTTAGCCAATAAACTTCCCTTTCCGGACATTCCTTCCTGAAAGAGGTATTTCATCTCTGCTCCACCCTAAGGAGGTAGTATGAATCCATTTTCCATGATGTACAGTCAAGAACCGGGGAACGATGAGAACACCTTCCTCTAGGGAGCCAGAGCTTAAGTCTCCCTCCGAAGACCCTCTGTGCTCCCAATCACACTGCTGAACTAAGCCAGAGTTCCACATCCTTCCCACCCCTGGCCCTGGGCTCAGCCTCAGCCCATGGGCCTCTCCACCATTCTTGGCTCCCCTGGGACTTCCAGTAGTGTCTGGATTTCCAGGAGTCTGAGAAGCCCTGGCCCAGTCTCATAGCAGACCCCTGCCCCACCCCCCACTCTTCTAAGTGGTTTCCAGTGGCAACTGGATGCCAAGGAGTTAGGACACCCCAGCTTCTGTCTCTCACATCTTAGACTATGTTTTCCCACCCCCTGAGTGGTGTACTGGTGCTTCCTTTGAACCCAGCACCCTACTGTGGTGCAGGGTAAATGCAGTTTGGCTTATCAGAAGATTTTGTCTACCCAGCAGAGTTTCCACATCCTAGCAGCAGGGCAAAACATGGAACCACATCTACCCACAGCCCCTGCCAAGGAAAGTGAGTCTATTTATGCCCCTAATCATAAAGTTTCATGTTGGTATCATTACTGGCTGCATAGTACCTAATCTAAGAACACACAACGGAAGCCTGTACTGTGTGACAACTACACCATATCCATGCTATCTACACATGAGACCTCGAGAAATCTGGGAAAAGGATCAATTAGTAATTGGGGGTAAAGGACAGAGTAAAATAAATAAGAGCCAGTGGGAGAATACTTAGCCTCACAGCATACTAGTATGACTGTCCCTTTGACAGTTATGTGTGATGAAGTTAAATGCTTTAAAATGGAAGAACTAAAGACATCTTTTATTTCTACTCATGTTCCCCCTTTTCTGATTCATTGTGACAGGCAAACTTAGGAATCAAATTCATCTCATTCCATTTCCTGTTTTCACATGCTGTAATAGTCAATTAGATTTTGGATACTTCTTAAACACAAGGTACCTCTTCTTTCTCTCCTTCTACAAATATTTGTGCAATATAGAGTTCTCCTCTGTCCCTCCTACCCACCTCCTTCTTTCAATCCTTCTTTCCACTCTGAATGTTTGAGTTCCAAAGGCTAAATTGCATATCAGCTTAGTTAGCATTGGCATTCATCTTCCAGTAATAGTGACTCAAACATCATGGCTCAGAGACAGGGAGTTTTCAGGTATCATACAATGAAGAGCCTGGAAGACTCAACTGCATTCAGTTGCTTTGTGATCTGAAGAATCTAGGGTATTGGGGTGAGTGTTTAACATTTGTCTTTCCTCTCATGGGTGTCTCTGATCATAGCAGCCAAGTTTCTACACAAGAAGAAAGGTGTCAGGACTATCTAAGACATCTCACCTGATAATCTTTGCATACCATCAACTATTATGTGGAAGAAAAGAAATACATATCTTATTGCTAGTTGGGAAAGTTCATGTATCCAACAAACAAGGGGGTTGTCAGTAATGAAGCAGAGGGCTCATATCACACAGACACTTGGCTCTGCTCACCACACAGAACGGTAATCCCATGTGTGGACCCTGCTTGGGCTAACCATGTGCCCCAACCGTAAGTGCTGCAGGCTACTGCCTCAGCACTACGTTTGGTTAGACAAGAAAAAAACTTACTCCATCCCTTCACTGTTACATACCTCACAGAAAAGCAATAATGCAGAGAGCTTCTAGGACCCTGGGAACTATAAAATATTCAAAAACCAATAAAAATCCTTCAATTGCTAGCTGAATATCTATCTGTCATCTATCTGTGTCTGAATTTCACTGTAAAGCTCTGGATGGTCTAGAACTCACTGTGTCCACTAGGTTGGCCTGCACAGAGATATGCCTGTATCTGCCTCTTGAGAGCTGGGAATAAAGGCATGTATTACCACACCCAGCCAAAGTGATTTGTGTAATCATATTTATTTGTATACATGTATGACATGTATTCATGCCTGTATGAATAAATGCCACATGGATGTGAAAGAGAGCCCACAGAGGCCAGAAACAGGCTTGGAGAGACAGGTGGTAGTGAGCCACTTGACATGAGTGCTGGGAGACAAATTCGGGTCCTTTGAAAGAGCAAGTCATCTTAAACTGCAAAGGATCTCTTCAGCTCCATTGGAGCTCATTTTTTAAGCATTCAAGTGGACTAAAAATAATCCCTATGTCTAAGAACACAACATGGAGTCATTGTTTTTAATAGCTGTGCAGTACTCCATTGTGTATGTACCACATTTTCTGTATTCATTCCTCTGTTGAAGGACATCTGGGTTCTTTCCAGCTTCTGGCTATTATGAAAAAGGCTGATATGAACATAGTGGAGCATGTGTCCTTGTTATATGTTGGAGCATCTTTTGGGTATATGCCCAGGAGTCGTACAGCTGGGTCCTCAGATAGTACTATGTTCAATTTTCTGAGGAACCACCAGACTGATTTCCACAGTGGCTGTACCTGCTTGCAATCCCATGAACAATGGAGGAGTGTTCCTCTTTCTCTACATCCTTGCCAGTATCTGCTGTCACCTGAGTTTTTGAACTTAGCCATTCTGACTGGTATAAGGTGGAATCTCAAGGTTGTTTTGATTTGCATTTTCCTGATGAGTCAGGATGTTTGAACAATTATTTAGGTATTTTTCAACCATTTGAGTTTCCTCAGTTGAGAATTCTTTGATTTGATCTCTACACCATTTTAATAGGGTTATTTGGTTCTCTGAAGTCTAACTTCTTGAGTTCTTTGTATACATTGGATATTATTCCTCTGTGGTATGTAGGGTTGATAAAAATCTTTTCCCAGTCTGATGGTTGCTGTTTTATTCTCTTGACAGTGTCCTCTGCCTTACAGAGGACTTTTTCAAAGTCCCATTTGTTGATTCTTGATCTTAGAGCATAAGCCATTGGTTTTCTGTTCGGGAAATTTTCCCCTGTGCCCAAGGCTCTTCCCCACTTTCTCCTCTATAAGTTTCAGTGTATCTGGTTTTATGTGGATGTCCTTGATCCACTTGGACTTGAGCTTTGTACAAGGAGCTAAGAATGGACCCATTTGCCATCTACATGCCAGCACCATTTGTGGAAAACACTGTCTTTCTGCCACTGGATGGTTTTAGCTCCTCTGTCAAAGATCAAGCAACCATATGTGTGTGGGTTCATTTCAGGATCTCTAGTTCTATTCCACTGATCTTCCTACCTGTCTCTGTACCAATACCATGCAGTTTTATTACTATTGCTCTGTAATACAGTTTGAGGTCAGGGATGGTGATTCTCCCAGAAATTCTTTTATATTGTTGAGAAGAGTTTTCGCTATCCTGGATTTTTTTGTTTTTCCAAATGAATTTGCAAAATGATCTTTCTCACTCTATGAAGAATAGGCAAATGGATGGAACTAGAAAATATCATCCTAAGTGAGGTAACCCAATCACAAAAGAACACACATGGTATGCATTCATGGATAAGTGGACATTAGCCCAAAAGCTTGGAATACCCAAGATCCAATTCACAGACCATATGAAGCTCAAGAAGAAGGAAGATCAAAGTGTGGATATTTCAGTGCTTCTTAGAAAGGGGGAACAAAATATTCAAGGGAGGAAATACAGAGACAAAGTGTGGAGCAGAGACTGTAAGAAAGGTCATACAGAGAGTGCACTACCTGGGGATACATCCCATATACAGACATAAAACCCAGACACTATTGCAGATGCCAAGAAGTGCTTGCTGACAGGACCCTGATATAGTTGTCTCCTGAGAGGTTTTGCCAGTCTGACAAATACAGAAGTGGATGCTTGCAGCCAACCATTGGACTGAGCACAGGGTCCCCAATGGAAGAGTTAGAGAAAGAACTGAAGCAGCTGAAAGAGGTTTGCAACCCCATAGAAAGAACAATATTAACTAATAAGCGCCCCCCCCCAAAGCTCCCAGGAATTAAACCACCAACAAGAATACACATGGAGGGACCCATGTCTCCAGCCACATAATGTAGCAGAGGATGGCCTTGTCGGACATCAATGGGAGGAGAGACCTTTGGTCCTGTAAAGGCTCAATGTGTCACAGTAGGGGAATGCCAGAGTGGGGAGGGAGCACCCTAATAGAAACAGGGGGAGGGGGATAAGATAGGAGGTTTGCAGAGGGGAAACAGAGAAAGGGGATAACATTTGAGATATAAACAAAATATCCAAGAAAAAAGAATACAACATGGATCCTGAAGAAAGGTCCTGTGTGCAAGCTGCCACAGCAACTCTAGTAGGTTCTGTGTGACAGGTTCCACAGAATGGGGCATTAGACTCTAGAGAGAGGAAGTCTCCTGGAAAAATGGTTCTGGAACTCTCCTAGATAGAAGATAATTCTGAGCCATAGCTCTCACGGCAGTTTTGCTTTCAATTTCCCCTCTCCCTTTTTTCTTCCTAATAGCCAGGGCTAAGAGAATCCAAGCAAGTAAGATGTAAAAGAGTCCGTTCTTTGAAATAGAATCACTGGCCACAAACTCTTAGAACTGCAACACTTTGCCTCATAGTCATTTACATTATTAGGTTGATAAAATAACCTCCCAGCAACATGTAAATTTATATGGCTATGTAGATGAGGGTGGCTCTGACACTGTGGTATGAAAAGCATTGAAGTGAATCTCAATAAGTTTTTTTACAGACAGAATCTAAACATTAAATAAGGATTACTTATGGAAACTCAATAAGACCTAGGGAGTATGACCAAATGTTCTTTGAACTCTCTGAAAGTTTGTTAACTATGAGTGATTCTGTATCAGGAAGATTAATGTTATCTGTGATTGACCCTCTAAATCTGTTACACGGAAAACATTATACCTGACTGATTTTGCATTTCCTTGTGCCAAATGGTTATGTTAAATGTTCTTTGTGCTTGTTTTACTTGATACATCTTTTGAAATGGTAAATGCTGACTCCTACTTAATAAATCCTGCTTGAGAGCTGCAAAATACATTTAGATTCAAACTGCCTCTGTGTTTGTGTCTGTTTGTCACCACCTGAACCTGTGCCTTCCTGGATACCAAAGAACCCTGCTTTTTTCCCTCTGTTGTGACTCCCGGCTGGGTCAGTGGTCTGCAGCAGCAAGCCATGTCCTAGTTCCTGCAGAGTGAGTGGTCATTGCTGAGCTTCTTGTAAAATTCTTTCCTCCTATATCTTAGTGCTTTTCGAATGTAAGTGTACAGTGTACATCAGAATCTCCCAGATGGCTTACTAAATGCAGACTATGGGGCTGTACCTTTAGGTTTCTGATGTTGTAAGTTAAAGTGGAGACTAGCAAGTTCCACTTCTTAAGAATCAGTTTTTTGGATTCTAACTTCTTGAGTTCTTTATATATTTTTGGACATTAGCTCTCTATTGGATGTAGGGTTAATAAAGATCTTTTCCCAATCTGTAGGTTGCTGTTTTGTCCTATTGACAGTGTCCTTTGCCTTACAGAAGCTTTTCAGTTTCATGAGGTCCCATTTGTCAATTGTTCATCTTAGAGCCTGAGCCATTGCTGTTCTGCTCAGGAAATTTTCCTCTGTGCCAATGACTTCAAGGCTATTTCCCACCTTATCTTCTATTAGATTCAGTGTATGTTGAAATCCTTGATCTACTTGGAAGTGAGATCTGTACAAGGTGATTAATATGGATCTATTTGCATTCTTCTACATGCTGACCACCAGTTAGATCAGCATCATTATTTGAAGATGATTTCTTTTTAACATTGAATGGCCCTTGCTTCTTTGTCAAAGATCAAGTGTACATAGTGTGTGGGTTTATTTCTGGGTCTTCAATTCCATTCCATTGATTGATCTGACTCTCCGTAAAAACCAAATAACCCAATTAAAAACCAGGGTACAGAGCTAAACAGAATTCTCAGCTGAGTAATCTCAAATGGTTGAAAAGCACTCAAAGAAATGTTTGACATTCTTAGTGATCAGAGAAATGCAAATCAAAATGACCCTGAGATCCCACCTCACACCAATCAGAATGGCTAAAACTCAAGTGACAGCACGTGCTGGCAAAGATGTGGAGAACAAGAACACTCCTCCATTGCTGGTGGGATTGCAAACTGGTACAACCATTCTGGAAATCAGTCTGGCAGTTTCTCAGAAAATTGGAAATGGGAATATAGCTGAAGACCCAGCTATACCACTCCTGGGCATATACCCAAAAGATGCTCCACCATAGCATAAGGACACATGTTCCACTAAGTTTATAGTATCCTTATTTATAGTAGCCAGAAGCTGGAAACAACCTAGATGTCCCTCAGCTGAAAAATGGATACAGAAAATGTGGTTCATTTACTCAATGGAGTATTATTCAGCCATTAAAAATGAGGACATCATAAATTTTGCAGGCAAATGGGTGTAACTAGAAAATATCATCCTGAGTAAGTTAACCCATACCCAAAAGGTCATACATGGTATGTACTTACTGATAAGTGGATATTAGTTATAAAGTACAGATGAAACTCACAGACCACATAAAGTTAAACAAGCAGTAAGGCCCAAGAATGGATGCTTCAATACCACTTAGAAGGGGGAACAAAATAATCACTGGAGGAAGAGGAAGGGAAGGACCAGTATGGGAGAGGAGAAGAGTAGAGAAAGGGGGGGCAGGATCAGGTATGGGGGGAGACAGGAGAGAAGCCCAGAGAACCAGGAGAAAGAATGGAAATATGCAGCTGTGGGGAGTTGGGGATGGGGTAACCTCTAGAAAGTTCTAACGATCTGGGATGTGAGAGGCTCCCAGGACTCAGTATGGACGATCTTAGCCTAAATGCCCAACAGTGGGAAGATGAAACCTGAAGAGACCACCTCCAGGGGAGAGACGGGGGCCACCCGCCTATCTTCACATTTTTTGACCCAAAATTGTTCCTTTCTAAAGGAAATGCAGGGAAAACATGGAGCAGAGACTGAAGGAAAGGACATCCAGTGACTGACCCCACTTGGGATCCATCCCATGAGTAGGCACCGAACCCCGACACTATTGCTGATGCTATCTTGTGCTTTCAAACAGGAGCCTAGCATGGCTGCCCACTTAGAGGCTCTACGAGTGCCTGACTCATAGACAGATGAAGATACTTCCAGCCAGCCATTGGACTGAGGCTGGGGACCCCTATGGAAGAGTTAGGGGAAGGATTGAAGGAGATGAAAGGAATGGCAACCCGATAGGAAGACCAACAGTATTAACTAACCCAGACACCTCAGAGCTCACAGAGACCAAGCCACCAACCAAAGAGCATACATGGGCTGGGTGCCTTCTAATAGCTGCACAATAGCTTAGTTCCTAACCTAATTGTTAGTTCCTGACAGACATCTGAATTCAGCTATGGCAGCGCTATACCCATTGTGTAAACAGAAGGATGACAGCAAAGAAGACGCAGGTCGTCCAGAAGAGGCGATAAGAGAAGACCTCATCTCAGATCTGTGTGAAGGGAACCTGCAGAGTTTTCTTTCCAGTGTCTCATGTGACTAATGCCTATGCTAACCCTGCATGGGGACAAGCATGTTGTTTCAGCAAGTCTATTGAGGTTCTCCCGCTTTTTTCCTCAGCCATAATAATGGTCTCTTGAAGAGATGTGAGCCTACCCAGACTCAGTCTTTCCAGCCCTCCTGAGAACTGAGGTGAACTATCTCTCTCCTTCCTCTGCTTCCCTGATGTTGTTTCCCAATAGTTTGTTTGCCATCTGGACAGTCTTCACCCATTTTTAATACATATTAAAAATGGACTGAAAGCAAAGAATGCTGCCGGACGCCCTCATCCTCTCAAGGCAGGGCATCCTTCTCACTTGGACAAGGAATACCAACCCTGAATCCTAGCTTCTCGCATTTGTGTCTGGTGACTTGGGCCAAGATATTTGAACCTTTGACCTTTCTGAAGCCTCTGCTGTCTCATTAGCAAATTAGAAGTAGAATTTGCAAGGAGATTTGAAATTAAAGAAAATTGAATGAACCATAATACATTACGTGGAGTCCAGAGTTTCAGTTACTTAAAATATAGAAGCACATTGTGACTGTATTAAAGGAAATGCCTGGGCAAGCACAGGACCAGAAAACTGGGAATTCTAGAAGTCACAGTGGTCTGGCGCCACCTAGTGGGACTCACCAATGTTAGCCAGACTTTGGGCTTGGCTTCCTGCAATCGGGAATGTCCTGGCAAGTGGCAGGATTATGAACTATTTTTTTTTTTGTTTGTTTGTTTTGTTTTGTTTTTGTTTTTGCCTTTCAAACTTGTAATTAAAATTTATAAAACTGTATAAGTTAGATAAACCAAATACATAGTTTGAAAAATACATAATATATTTCATTTAAAACGACAGAAATAAAATATTTAACTTATTTCAAACTTTATTTTTCACAATAATTTATTTTTATTAACTTTATATCCTGATGGCAGCACCCCTCCCTCTTCCCCCTTCTCCTCCCTAGCTGAGACTCTTACTAGTGGCTGGATACGGAGGCTGAAGTGGTCACCTCCCATAGCCAGGCAGAACTTTCAGTGGACTGAAGGGGGCATCAACCCACCCACGAAACCTTCAACCCAAAATTTTTCCTGCCTTCAAGATGCACAGGCATAAATATGGAGATTTAGGGAATGACTCACCAATAATTGCCCTAACTTGAGACCCACCCCAGGGGAGAGAGTCAATCCCTGACACTCTTAATGATACTCCGCCACGCTTGCAGACAGGAACCTAGCAACTGTATCCTGAGAGGCTTCATCAAGCAGCAGATGAAAGCAAATGCAGAGACCCAGACCCACAGCCAAACATTGGGCAGATCCCTGAGAGTCATGTGGAAGAGTGGGGGATAGACTTGAGCAAGCCGGAGGGGTCTAGGATAACACAAGACCTACAGTCAACCAACCTGGGCCCAGGGGGAGCTCACAGAGACTGAACCACCAACCAAAGAGCACGCACGGTTTAACCTAGTCCCCCTACATATTTATAGCAGACATGCAGCTTGGTCTTCATGTGAGTCCCTTAACAAGTAGAGCTGGGGCTGTCTCTGACTCTGTTGCCTGCCATCAGATCCCCTTCCCCT
Source organism: Apodemus agrarius (assembly GCA_964023405.1). Taxonomy (NCBI): domain Eukaryota; kingdom Metazoa; phylum Chordata; class Mammalia; order Rodentia; family Muridae; genus Apodemus; species Apodemus agrarius. The sequence continues at coordinate 65,863,318 of OZ030006.1, read as the reverse complement.
AACTGGACTGCCTGGTTGGGCCTCAATTGGAGAGAATGTGTTTATCCCTGCTGGGACTAGATGTGTCAGTGTGGGGTGGTACCCAGCGGAGGCTTCCCCTTTTCTGAGGAGAATGGGAGGGGCTAATGGCGGAAGGGGTTTGTAAGGGAGAGGCTAGGAGGAGAGGATTATGAACTCCTAATTTTAGTCCCTTGTATTTGTGTGTGTGTGTGTGTGTGTGTGTGTGTGTGTGTGTACATTGTGATTATAACAGGAGACGGGAATTAACTAGTCATTTTAAGCGCAGGGAACTAAAAACTGAACAATTCCTTGTTGTTCTTGTCCAGAAGCATGAAATGTCCTTGTTTCTCGGGGCAGGAATGCTGGGGGCGGTGTGTGTGTGTGTGTGTGTGTGTGTGTGTGTGTGTGTGACACTTTGGTTTATCTTTTCCTTGTTTGGCAGCACTACATGACCATGTGACTGAAACTCCAGACACCAACCACTTCCAGCAATGGCTTTGCAACTAGGTCTCTGGATGTTCATGGTGGAAAGAATTATATTCATTTCCCAGTTTCAGCCATCTCCTGAACAGTATTAGTGTCGCCTCTTCAGGATGAAGACTGTTATAAAAGCCTTGGTCAGAATTCTGTTGAGGGCTACTAGTGAAAAGCTACGTCTTCCTAGTCAAAAGAATGAAAGCTACCTCTGCCTAAACTACATAAAACATAATTCAGCCACACCTGTCAGCTCCCCAGGAGAAAGCAGCTCCTGGGAAGGCTGACTTACGTCCTCTTACCAGAAGAGACTGGAGGAATAATTATTTCTTTAATAATATGATGTGTTTTTTCCTCCCTGCCCTGATTCAGTTTCAGCAGCTTATAGAGCTATAACCATGTAGCTAGCTGGCTTAAGCCTGACTGCGTTTCTAACTCGGAAATCTGTAACCATTTTTTCTTCTTTTCTTTGCTCTTTTTCGTTTTCCTTTCTTTTTATTTCTTTATTTCTTATTTATCTTTCTTGGATACTGGCTGTGGCCTGGGCATGCGTTCCTGAATACTCTGAGCTCACTTACTCTTGTCATCCGAAGCTGTTCACCACCACCATCTTCCACCGCGTGCTAACAAAGGGCATAGTTTTCTCTTCCTCTTCTCCAGCTTCCTTAATACAACAGCTCCCTGCTTGGGGGGGGGTGTCTTTTAAATCTAATAATATTGTCCTCAAGCTTCCTTCCGAGTCCATTCTTACTCTCTTATTAAAGAGACTAACAATAAGAGGGGATCCCAGTTTCCCGGGTATCGTGTGGTACCCCAGGTAGGGCTGAGTGTCCCCACAACAGCAGAGGTGCAGAGATTGCTTCCCGGTCTTCATACTTGCTGAGAGAAGGTACTCCAGCCTTTCCCAGGAGTGTGACCCATGCCATACCACATCTGCCTGACCCTAGGGAAATGACAGAAGCAGATCTCCATGTATGAACGGGGAAGAGTTAGAAAGAGAGCCAGTCACTGGCCACTTTATATTTTAAGTCACACAAAAAGCCAAAGAAGTCATTTTGGCCCCCCGCATGGCCTGAACTCTTCCGTCCGGTCTCACTCCCTGCTGCAGGCCAGCCTGGCTCCCTCGGATTGTAAAACAACCTCTTCTTCTCTACCCCCTTGAAGTGCTGTTCTCTGCCTCACGTGCCCTCCACCACGGACCTCCTGTCTCCTCCAGGATGCCACCACCCTGCCTGTTTACTGCCAATGCTCTATCCTTTTCGGATCAAGTTGTTTCTTTCAGCTGTTTACAATCTGTGGTCATTTGGTCATACCCTCTAAGTAAAATGACCTCTTCCACTAAGGAACATATTCTGTTTACAGACGAACAGCAGTTTCCATATAATTTCCTCTGGGCTTTATGGTGACTTTCCTGCCCTCTCTTCACCTCTACCCTATTGATTTAATTCTTTTTTTATTGGCTATTTTATTTATTTACATTTCAAATGTTATACCTCCTTCCCAGTTTCCCCTCCACAAACCCCCTACCCCTTACCCCCCTCCCCACTGCTTCTATGAGTGGGCTCCCCCACCCGCCCACCAACTCCTGCCTCACCACTTAGCATTCTGCTATGCTGGGGCACTGGGCTTTCACATGGCCAAGGGTCTCCCTTCCCATTGACGCCAGATAAAGCCCCTTCAGCTCCTTCATTTCTTCCCCTAACTCCTCCGTTGGGGTCCCCGTGCTCAGTCTGATCGTTGGCAGTCGGCTGTACATTATGGAGGGTGAGGATTCAGAAGTCTTGGGGAGGAACATTCACGTGATCATATTAAAGTATGCTTGTGGTAGGTCGGGCCTCAGTTGTGAAATGAGAAATGCAAATGTGAAGAGACCCCATTTCAAAGCCTAATTCACTGTTTTTGCCTACAGGCAGTGTCCCTGGGCCCATAAACAAATCATTCTCTTCTCTGTACCTCAGGTCCACATGGGCATGTAAAACCAGACCCTGCCCGATTAGGGAACTGAAACTCAATCTGGTTTACATTCCCGTTGCTGCAATGTGACTTGGGGTGGGGGTGGGGCTGTAGAGGAGGTAGCACCTGGGTTTTTTCAAAGCTTCCGCACCGTCCAAGAGGTAGACACATCATGGCTCCTCCCTTTCCGTAAGCTTTCATGCCAAATCACAAGACACTGTAAAGTGACAACACTCCCTCCACTTTCCCTACTGGGGATGTCTTTTCTAGGCGGGAAAAATCTGGGCAAGATTTGGATTCCTTGCGAAGGAAAACTTTCGGTTCAAAAGATAGCCTTTCCTGCTCTGGTGTGTGAAATCGGAGTTTTGGGTTAGTTTATCAGAGAAGGGGCATCATGTTGACTCTGACTCCCGTCTTAACCGTGTCCTATGAAGCCAAGATTTCATTCCTGTTCCTTTCAGTCACGGAGTTTGCAGTGGGAATCCTGGCCAATGCCTTCATTGTCTTGGTAAACGTTTGGGATGTGGTGAAAAAGCAGCCGTTGAACAACTGTGACATCGCCCTGCTGTGTCTGAGCACCACTCGGCTCTTCCTGCAGGGCCTTCTGCTTCTGGATGCTATTCAGCTCGCCTGCTTCCAGCAGATGAAAGACCCGCTGAGCCACAACTACCAAGCCATCCTCACTCTCTGGATGATTGCAAACCAAGTGAGCCTCTGGCTTGCTGCCTGCCTCAGTCTGCTCTACTGCGCCAAGATTGTCCGTTTCTCCCACGCCTTTCCGCTCCACGTAGCAAGCTGGGTCTCCAGGAGATTTCTCCAGGTGCTTCTAGTTACTCTTCTCTTCTCCTGCATCTGTACCGCCCTCTGCTTGTGGGACTTTTTTAGCAGAACTCACTCCATGGTCACATCCATATTGCACAGGAACAACACAGAATTCAACTTGCAAATTGCAAAACTCAATTTCTTTAACTCGTTTATCTTCTGCAATGTGAGCTCCGTGCCCCCTTCTCTAGCTTTCCTGGTCTCCTCTGGAGTGCTGGTTATCTCCCTGGGAAGTCACATGAGGACTATGAAGTCGCAAACCAGAGGCTCTCGTGACCCCAGCCTTGAGGCCCACATCAGAGCCATCATATTTCTGGTCTCCTTTCTCTGTTTTTATGTGGTGTCCTTCTGTGCTGCTGTGATCACAATACCCTTACTGGTGCTATGGCACAATAAGGGGGCGGTGATGGTTTGTATAGGGATGATGGCAGCGTGTCCTTCCGGACACGCAGCCATCCTGATATCAGGCAATGCCAAGCTGAGGGGGGCCATAGAGACCATGCTACCCTGGCTTCAGAGCAGGCAGAAGTGAGAAAAGTCCACAAGGTACTTCCCACTGCACTCAGAGAAGTCATTAAACGTGTTCCTCACAAATACACTTCCAATTCTTCATGAATCTTTACAGTTTCTTCCAGAAAATGTCACTCAATATAATCCATTCTCCCTGATGTCAACAGACTCTCTAATAATGGTAGAATAAAGCAACTAAAACTATGTGGTCTAAGGAAATATAAGAGTGTTGGCTCCTTAGATGTGTTTGGTAAAATGAACCCCCACTCCCAAAAAAATGAGTGCTTCACTGTAAATCTTTTCTCCACTGAAGCTCATTATTGATTACAGTGCCCCATGGGAAGTCTTTTTTTTCTAAAAGAACACGTACTTAAATCACATATGAAAATAGTTACTGCCATATCGATCATTCAGGCCCCAAGGTTTCCATGGAAACAGAGATGAGAAAAAGGAAACTGCAGAAACAACTACGCCATATCCTCTGCTTCAGCATGTATTATATAAAAACTCTAATGGTACCCATGACTAGGGTTCATTCTGAAAATACGATGAATCCAAAGTGTACTTCTACATGTTTCACAGACATGCTCAGCCTGAGCTCTGGATTACAGGACGTCAGCTGTACCTCCTCCTGACTGCCCAGGTGCCTTCGTCTGTCTGAGCAGGCAGTCTCCCAGAGAGGCTGAGTAGCAAGGCAGGTCTGAGAAGATCCAGCTCTCTATCTTCCTGCATAGGAGCGGAACCAGGAAGGTTTTCCAAAATTCAGATCTAGAGATTCAAGGGAGAAAGTTATAGGTCAGATATTGAAATCTATCAGAGGGGTCAGTCCACAGATCTCCCAGGAAGGAAGGTTTTCCTTTTGTGTGGATGCAATTGAAGAGCATTTTCTCTTCTCAGGCCTCTGTTATTGATAGATGCGATTCTTATGTTTTTTACAAGCAAACAAGCCTTTTCTTCAGCTCCAATGACCAAGACTTCCTTGGTGGAGTGGACATTGTTTAAAGTTCTCTTCACCATCTCTAACCCCCACTCATTATTCCAAGGATAATCACTTGAGAAACTATAATGAAACCCCATTGCCACGCTTTAGGCCAGCAAAATCAAATATTTGAAGATGGACCTCGATGTCACATTTCTAGAGCTCCCTCAGCAATCTATGGTACAGCTAATATCAAAACCCTCTGCCCTGGGTCCCCTGTCGTTTGAGTTAGATGGTGTGATGCCCTCAAAGTGCATCACTGCCTTTTGGCCCACATCTCCCTACTGTACTTGTGGAATATCATCTGAAAGGGGAGAAGGAAGGGTAATCCCTCCTTTTTTTTCTTTCTGTTTCTATTTGAGTATTATCCGAATTATGTTGAATTATATTATCTTTGTGATGGCTTATTGTTCTCTGTGATTTCTTAAAGGGCACCATTTGAAGCATTTTGAGGCCACAGGAAAATACATAGCCAAAATTATACAGCACATGCAGCCTTTTGAGGTTTGGGACTTTCACTTACTATCGACATCTGAGGTTTTTCTGTCTTACGGATTGGCAGCTCATTTCTTTGTGTGCTGTGGGGCACCTGTGAGCTTAGCTCAACACCCCCAGCTGAGCTGTGTACACAGGTTTCCTGAGAGCAAAACATCCTGAGGCTTAACTTGATTCTTGTTTTCCTGCTGGGTGGGGAAGGGACTTCCCAGGTGCCTCGCCTATGGCTATGATTGTTTGTTCCTGTTGTTCTTCCTGGCCTCTAGTATATATTGCTGGTCTCTCAGTAAAGCTTTGGCATTCTCCTTACAGAATGATCTGTGTCTGTGTTTCCTGTCAATCCCCCAGGCCTATGCCCGGTTCTTGGTACTGTGGCAGTGTAGACGCTGTCAGTGTGCTAGATCATATTCTGTAGTCCGGAGGAGCCACCCTTGATTCTTTCACTTACTGAAGAATGGCTTGGCTGTGTCTGAGGCTTAGCTATCAGCAGTGATGCAGCAAGGAACATCTGCATGCCAGTCGTCTCTATGCATGAGCTTCTGGTTCTTGGATCAATTCCAAGGAAATGGAATTCTGGATTCCATGGTAAGAATGTGTTCAATTTTGAGAGGACCTCCCAAACTCATCCTTTTGCTGTGCCACCGCAGTGAGTGACAGTTCCTTTTGCTGTGCCTCTCTGAAGATGCTGTGCCTACCCTGGACAGCATTCTGACAGCTGTGTAGTGCATCTTATGTCTTTCACTGCTGTTTCCCTGAAAACACTAGATGTGCATGATGTACATCTACTACATCTTCTTGTGTGATTTTCTTTTGCACAAAAGTAGTTTTGGAATATTTCTTATATTTATTTATGGTAAAATGAATCCCAACTTACCTTTTATCTAAAAGTTTTTACAGCCAATATAGATAGATGATAGATAGTTAGGTAGATAGATAGATAGATAGATAGATAGATAGATAGATAGATAGATGGATTATGTTCTTCCCCAACTCCTTCCAGATCCTCCCTACCTCCCTAGCCACCCAACTTTATGTTCCTTCTCGCTCACACTTTCTCAAAAAGAGCCATTAAACAACCAGAATAAGCAGAACTAGTAAGACAAATACTAAAACCACAATTTATTGTTTCACTCTAACTGATGCAGCACTTTATATAGCTAGCAGATTTTATTAATAAAGTTTCTATAAATATTCTTGAATTTATCCTTTTGCAAGCAAAGCTTTTGTGTCTCTTAGATAAGTAAGTGTGAAGTTGCTGTGTTAAAAAGTTAACTACAGGGCTAGAGAGATGGCTCAGTGGTTAAGGACACTGACTGCTCTTTCGAAGGTCCTGAGTTCAAATCCCAGCAACCACATGGTGGCTCGCAACCATCCGTAATGAGATCTGATGCCCTCTTCTGCAATATCTGAAGACAGCTACAGCGTACTCACATATACAAAATCAATAAATAAGTCTTTTAAAAGAGTTAACCACAAGAATTTGTTCAAGTTTTCTGAAGTGACCCTAGTATTTGACGCCACCCACCACAATATAGGGAAGTCATTCTCTGTTCTCAACAATGGAAACTTACTACTTCTAGTCTCAACTTGGATCATTAAAGTGAGACTGAAATGTCTTTAATTTGCATTTCTCTGTTAACTGCCAATATGGACCACATCTATGCATTTCTTGGCTACAGTCTTATACATTTTCTACTACAAACAAATTTGCATGTGTTTTATCTTTTTATTATTGATTTTTAGGACTTCATTGATCTTGACATTTTGTACATATATTATATATATGCTATGCAACTCACACATATAAATACACATGCAATTTATAATTTTAAGAGTTCCTTTTTACTTATTATTTATATTTTATGTATGTATACATAAGTTATAGACACATGCTTCATATTTGCATATGCATCTATTCCAAGTATATTCCAGAATCCATTCATATGAAATTTATTCATGTGAAATATAGCTACTATTTTAACCCAAACTATGGTTTATCTTTACATTTGCTTGATCATACACTGATAAGCAGAAATTCTATTATACTTAATGTTTGTACTTTTATACTTAATGTTTGTGCTTTTTTGTATTTCCTCTAAGATATAGCTACTTGCCTCTAAAAGACTTCATTGGTCTTCTCTGAAGTTTTAATAGGCTTCATTTTTATGTTTAAGACTAAAATTCAGAACTGGGCAGTGGTAGTGCACACCTATAATCCCGGCACTCTGGGAGGCAGAGGCAGGCAGATTTCTGAGTTCGAGGCCAACCTGGTCTACAGAGTGAGTTCCAGGACAGCCAGGGCTATACAGAGAAACCCTGTCTCGAAAAAAACAAATCCAAAAAACAAAAACAAAAAAAAAAGACTAAAGTTCATGTTTAATTAATTTTGAAATGTGCATTATGTTGCACATTTGTATTTTCTTTGTATTCCATCCATGTCACTCAATATCATTTATCAAAATCTTCCATGTCCTTCATGTCTTCATTAAACTAACTCTAATGGATCCATATGTATTGATTATTCACTGGTCCCAATGTTTCGCTCAATCTATTTTTCAAAGTTTCAATCATAACACTACTTTTGTGATTACTGTAGGTGACCAGTAAGGTTTGAAATCAGACAATGTGAATTTAAATTTAAATTTAAATCCAAATTTAAATATCTAAAATTGTATATTTATATATGTGTGTATACATACATATATATGAATACATGTATATATGCACATATTCATACACAAAGCTTTGTTGGGATTCCGGGTATTATTGTACTAAATCTAAATATCAACTTGAAAGAATTCACTTCATAAAAATATTCAGTTTGACCGAGTGTGAACATGAATATCTTTGTTTATTAACATTGGTAATTTTCCATATGTTTTATGATTCTCAGTAAAATCTCTTGTAAAATTATGTCTAAATACTAAATATCTCAGCAACATTCCTGCATTAGGATTTTAACATGCTATTTGTTTTTTATTTTGGGGTATTCTTTCTTGTTTGGTTTTTGTTTGTTTGTTTGTTTTTTTGCTGGTGTAATTATTATTTTTTAGATTTTTTAATTGGATTTTTTTTATTTTCATTTCAGATGTTATCTCCTTTCCCAGTCCCCCCACCTCTGAAACCCCCATCCCATCCCGCCTTCCCCTGCTTCTATGAGGGTGTCCCTACATAGCTTGCATATCAATCATTATAACAGTCTACTTAGAGTTAATATTCTACAAAAGGGCCAGTAAGATGACTCAGTGAGTAAGGGCACTTGATACCAAGCCTGACAAGTCTGAATTCCATTCCCAGGTCCCGCATGAAGAAAGAGAAATCTGGCTTCTGCACGTGATCATCTGACCATCTCTCTCTCTCTCTCTCTCTCTCTCTCTCTCTCTCTCTCTCTCTTCTGGCCCCACCCTGCTCTGTGTGTGTCCACATTCATCTTTCTGTTCATCTGTCTGTCTGTCTGTCTGTCTGAATTAAAATGCTGAAGTACATTTAGGTTATTGTGATAGTTTGTCTATGCTCTGCCCAGGGAGTAGCACTATTACAAGGTGTGGCCCTATTGGAGTGGGTGTGGCCTTGTTGCAGTAGGTGTGTTATTGTGGTGTGGTTTTAAGACTCTTGTCCTAGCTGCCTGGAAGACAGTCTTCCACTAGCAGCCTTCAGATGAAGATGTAGAACTCTCAGCTCTGCCTGCACCATGCCCGCCTGGATGCTGCCATGCTCCCACCTTGACGATAATGGACTAAACCTCTGAACCTGTAAACCAGCACCAATTACATGTTGTCCTTTATAAGAGTTGCCTTGGTCATGGTGTCTGTTCACAGCAGTAAAAACCTAACTAAGACAGTTATTTTGAGACTATTGTGAATAGGGTGCCAGTGAACACTACTGATCAAGTATCTGTGAAGTAGGATGTCAAGGTCTTTGGACATATGCCAAGGAGTGGTAGAGCTGGGTCACACTGTAGATTTATATTTGGTGTTTTGAGGATTCTTCAGGCTGAATTCCAGAGACTGACCGCACCAATTTGCATTCCTGTCAACAGTGAATAAAGGTTCACTTTTCTACAGCTTCACCAGCATTGTTACCAGTTGTTTTTGTGATCTTGGGCATTCTAATTGGCATGAAATAAAATCTCAACAATGTTTTAATTTGCATCTTCCTGACTGCTAAGAATGATGAACATCTTTGAGGTGTTTCTTAGCCATTTTTATGTCTTCTATGGAGAACTCTCATAGCCATTTTTAATTGGGTCATTTATTTCCTTGACTCTTTGTTTTGGATTTCTTGTATATTTAGGATATTGATGCCTGCCAGATTTAGAAATGGCAAAGTTTCTCTTCTATTTTGTGGATTTCTTCTTCACTTGAATATTTGTTTTCTTGGTCATAAAGAAGCACTTTTCTATGGGGTCACAGTTTTCTATTGTTGACCTTAATTTCTGGGACAAATGGAGTTCCATTCAGAAAATTCTTTCCTACACCTAAGTCTTCTCAGGTATTATCTATGGGAATGACCTAAATGTCCTTCAACAAATGAATGAATGACAAAAATATGGTAATTATCCACAATGGAATAATATTCAATTGTGAGGAAAACAAACTCATTGCAAGCAAATGGATGGGCCTATAAGACTATATTATGTGAGCTAAATTATACCCAGAAAGACAATCAGATGTTTTCTTTCATCTGTGGCCCCCTAGCTCCAAGTCCTCAGATATAAGTATAGCTGCATCTCCTATCAAAGAAACTATACAACAAATGGAAACTATCACAGAAAGCCACAACTTAACACAATGCAAAGATCAGTGGCTCATAGTGTGCTCAGCCCAAAACAATACATCTACAACACAGCTCCTGCGTCTGTGGTTTAGGGAGCATTTCAGAAGATGGGGAGGAAGGATTATAGGCTAGAATACTGGGATGTCTGCAGTGAGACAGTAGAAGCTCCTAGAAACGGCTGAATAATGGCAATATCAATGAATATATTAATGTGGAAGAAGAGAATTTTTTAGGCATCCTACCATTAGACAAATAACTCTATTAACCTCTTTCAAGGATGTTGGTTGTCCAATGCAGAGTTGTCAGACCTGAAACCACATACATACAAACAAACGCAGTCATATTTAGATATCTGTGTATACATATACACACATACGTATCCATGTATATAACAATAATAATCAAAAACAGGTGATCAATTAGAGATTGGGAAGAAAGTGGAAGGAGTTGGAAGGAAGGTTCCTGAAGGATTGGAAAAAGAAAATGGATAGGAGGCAGTGATATCATTCTATTTTAATGAAAAATATATTAAAAATTAAACATAATAAATGTTTTTTGCAAATTGTGCACAATTTATTTGCAAAAATAGTAACATTCCTCATCTTTTGTGCTCGTTTTTAAAATTACATTCAGTACCAACTTACGATATAACATTATCACTTTTCCCCATTTATCTTTTTTTTTTCAAGTGGAAGGATTTTATTGTGTGATATCACGTAAGAAACCATCTTTCCAGATGTGGCGTTGGTGAAGATCTTATCCCAATTTGTTGGTTGTCGTTTTGTCCTTCTGACAGTGCCTTTGCCTTACAGAAACTTTGTAATTTTATGAGGTCCCATTTGTCAATTCTTGATCTTAGAGGATAAGCTATTGATGTTCTGTTCAGGAACTTTCCCCCTGTGCTTATGTCCTCCAGGGTCTTCCCCAGTTTCTTTTCTATTAGTTTCAGTGTGTCTGGTTTTATGTGGAGGTCCTTGATCCACTTGGAGTTGATCTTAGTACAAGGAGATAAGAGTGGGTCAATTTGCATTCTTGTGAATGTTGACCTCCAGTTGAACCACCACCATTTGTTGAAAAGGCTATCTTTTTTCCACTGGATGGTTGTAGCTCCTTTATCAAAGATCAAGTGCCCATAACTCTGTAGGTTCATTTCTGGGTCTTCAATTGTATTCCATTGATCTCCTTGCCTGTGGTTGTACCAATGCCATGCAGTTTTTAACACAATTGCTCTGTAGTACTGCTTGAGGTCAGGGATATTGATTCCCCCAGAAGTCCTTTTATTGTTGAGAATAGTTTTAGCTATCCTAGGTTTTTTGTTACTCCAGATGAATTTGAGAATTGCTCTTTCTAAATCTACAAAGAATTGATTTGCGATTTTGATGAGGATTGCATTGAATCTGTAGATTGCTTTTGGCATGATGATGATTTTTTTTTATTTTGCTATTATGTTTATTCTCCTCTAAAAATAAAAAATACTATTATATTACATTTTAATTACGGATTAATTATGACATTCTGCCTTAATTAGTTTTTTTTCTTTTTTTTTATTTTCTATATTCTATGTTTACATTCCAAAGGCTTTCCCCTTTCCCAGTTCCCACCCACCATAGTTCCCATAGTTCCTCTCCCCCCCAACTATTCCCCAATCATTCCCCCTCCCCCCTCGGTTTCTTTACTAAACTGGATGCAATCTTTACATGCCCAGGGTCCTCTCCTTTCTTCTTCTTGGGAATCATTTGACTTGCTATTTGTGTCTTGAGTATTTAGGGCTTCTGGGCTCATTAATATCCACTTATCAGTGATTGCATTTCATGTGCATTCTTTTGTGATTGGGTTAGCTCACTCAGGATGATATTTTCCAGGTCTAACCATTTACCTACAAATTGCATGAATTCATTATTTTTAATTGCTGAGTAGTATTCCATTGTATAAATATACCACATTTTCTGTATCCATTCCTCCTTTGAGGGATATTTGGGCTCCTTCCAATTTCTGGCTATTATAAACAAGGCTGCTATAAACATAGTGGAGCATGTGTCTTTATTGCATGCAGGGGAATCCTCTGGGTATATGCCCAGGAGTGGTATGCCAGGGTCCTCTGGAAGTGACATGCCCAATTTTCTGAGGAACCGCCAAACTGATTTCCAGAGCGGTTTTATCATTTTGCAATCCCACCAACAGTGGAGGAGTGTTCCTCTTTCTCCACATCCTCGCCAGCACTTGTTGTCTCTTGAGTTTTTAATCTTAGCCATTCTGACTGGTGTGAGGTGGAATCTCAGGGTTGTTTTGAGTTGCATTTCCCTGATGACTAATGATGTTGAACATCTTTTAAGGTGTTTCTCGGCCATCCGAATTTCTTCTGGTGAAAATTCCTTGTTTAGCTCTGTGCCCCATTTTTTGATAGGGTTATTTGGTTCTTTGAGGAACTCAAGAAATTAGACCTCAAAGAACCAAATAACCCTATTAAAAATGGGGTACAGAGCTAAACAAGGAATTTTCACCAGAAGAAATTTGGATGGCTGAGAAGCACTTTAAGAGATGTTCAACATCATTAGTCATCAGAGAAATGCAAATCAAAACAAACCTGAGATTCCACCTCACAACAGTCAGAATGGCTAAGATTAAAAACTCAAGAGACAATAGGTGCTGGAGAGGATGTGAAGAAAGAGGAACACTCCTCCACTGTTGGTGGGATTGCAAGATGGTAAAACCACTCTGGAAATCAGTCTGGCGGTTCCTCAGAAAATTGGGCATGACACTTCCAGAGGACCATGTCATACCACTCCAGGACATATACCCAGAGGATTCCCCTGCATGCAATAAAAACACATGCTCCACTATGTTCATAGGAGCCTTATTTATAATAGCCAGAACCTAGAAGGAGCCCAGATGTCCCTCAAAGGAGGAATGGGTACAGAAAATGTGGTATATTGATATAATGGAATACTACACAGCAATTAAAAATAATGAATTCATGCAATTTGTAGGCAAATGGTTGGATCTGGAAAATATCATCCTAAGTGAGTTAACCCAATCACAAAAGAATACATCTGAAATGCAATCACTGATAAGTGGATATTAATGAGCCCAGAAGCTCTGAATGCTCAAGGCAAAATTAGCAAATCAAAAGATTCCCAAGAAGAAGGAATGAGAGAACACTGGTCCAGAAAAGACTGGTTCCAGTCTTGCAGGAGAGTACCAGAACAGAGAAAGTGTTAGGCGGTGATTGGGGAATGCGTGGGGGGCCAGGGGGAGGACTAATGGGACACATGGTGAGGGGGGAACTGGGAAAGGGGAATGCCTTTGGAATGTAAACAAAGAATATATAAAATAAAATTTAAAAAAAACAAAAACAAAGCAAAACAAAAAGAAAATAAAGTTCATCAAATATTAAAAAAAAAAAAAAAAAAAAAGAAAAGAAACCGTCTTTCCATCCGCTAGCCACCCAGGACACATGAGTCAGCCCTACTGATTGACACACTCATCTTGAATTAAGGAAGTATGATTTTGACTGCATTTTCCAGTATAATTTGCAATGATTAGAATTAGCATGTTCTCTTACACTTCTGTACTGAGCCACAGATGAGTAGGTATAGTTCATCCATCGGAACTAGAGCTGAAAAGCTGACAAACCTTCCGGTCATCTCCCATCTCTGCCGCCACATCGGCCCCCTCCATCACTGCGCTGGACCCTCTCATCCTCCACATCATTTCCAGAACCTCAAGGCAGTCTGCCTGTTTGTTCCCTTGAAAGAACATGGACAAGCTCTACTCCCCCATCTCCATCCCGGCCTCTTGACATGTGTTTCGTTGCGGCAGAATAAGTAAAAATACTAGTAAGACTTCGAGAACCTAAATTCTGGTTTCCTTCCATCATAAACTACAGACAACTCCACTGTGTGTTCTGAAGACACTCAATTTAACTACAAGACTTTGTATTTACCTGGTCTTTTGTCATTGATCTTCACTGTTGTCCTGGAATTTACATAAGGCAGTTATACGTTTATAGAAATTCAATTTCAGAGAGGTCAAACAATACAGCCAAGAGCCCACAGGTATAACATGCCAGAATGAGCCAAACTCATTACCTCATCTGAGAGTCTATTACTGGAATGTGTCATGTTCTGGGGTTTAAGTCAATGAATCGATAACTTTTTAGGTCCCTTCAGGGATTTTCATACTTCTCTCATTTCTAAATTTAAAGGAAGCTATTTGTTCAAATAGTCTTAAGCATTTGTCTCTCAGAAAACTTTTTAAGTTACCTATTTCTGTTTGTCAAAAGAGAGACAACTAACATGTTACAGACACCACTAATTCTTCTAAAAAGTTATTTCATGTTTAAAACCAACTTAAAACATTAAAAAACCCTCATGGATTTTTATTCTGTAGAATAGTAATGTATGGTTTTCTTCCTCTGCATTCAGTTTCCTCTGGGAAATATAGTCACTGTGTCGCCCTGCCGATTATCTGTCCCTAACACAATGCCAGTCTTCCAGGAGTCGGGGGCTCTTGTTCTCAATGCCTCCTACAAAGAACAAACTGGATGATCAATACTGCTAACATAGACCCAGGAACTACATATACATAAATTTAAAAAAAAATTATATGAACAATCCTGTAGAGGTCAAAGAGCTCTCAAAGTTATGGCCCTCAACTCTCAGTAACTTGTATAATTTAATAGACAAAAAAGAAGAACTCGGAGCTTGGGAGCACACATAGGCAATTGTTTTGTGATTTTCTTCATTTTGATTGTATTGCTTTCTTTTCTCCAGGAGGAAAGACTTTGACTTCAAAAGTAACGAAATATGGGACAATAGGGAGGGGGGGGAACTAGGAAAGGGGAAAGCCTTTGGAATGTAAACATAGAATATAGAAAATAAAAAAAAGATAATAAATCATAGAGCATGGAAAAAAAGTAACGAAATATTTGAGAAGGGAATTTACATCCTTCAGTTCTAAATGGTAGTGTTGGGCAATCCTCTCAGCAGTCCATGTTTCTGGAGAGAGTTTATGGTTATTGAGAAGGGTCAATGCTTCTACAACAGTAATCTTGCCTTTGGGGGTGTCCATGATATTCTTATCAAAGTGATCTATCGGTGGTCTGAATTCCTTTGGTTCTTGGTGTGGTTCAACTTCTTTTACCCGCAAGGAAGGCACCGGATCTTTGGAATCGACATATACATCTCTTAGTAACGACAGCAGCTTGTTATCTTTTCTAGAAACTTCTTCTTCGATTTCTGGATACTGACTCAGGTGCTCCTGCAGGAGGTCGCGGGTGGAAGGGTGCTTGGGTGCCATGGAGGGCTTCCTCTTGCTGATCTCCAGCTCCGCTCGCTGCTCCACGTTGAAGTTCCGTATGGCGCGGGTGCGAGCCCCCATCTCTACATCATGATACCCTTAGTTCGCCACGCACGTGGGGAAGAGACCGGCGCGGGTGACCTCGTGCACACGGAGCATGCGCACACCCCCCATTTATCTTGATAATTAACAATTACATAATCTTACGTACAAAATGTTGTGTTGGAATATGTATATATTGTAAAATGACTAAATTAAGCTAACCAATTAAATTGCCCAATGTATCCATTTTTCCTAATATGAATACTTATAATCTACTAAATAATTCTTAAGAATGCAATATATTATTTTTAATCATATTCACTATATTTTATGATAGGGTTCCTGAACTCTTCCATTTTATGTTTCCCTAGAATTTTGAAGCCTTGACGAATATTTCTCATCTTTTCCCTTACTCTAGTCCCTGGTAACCATCAATACAATCTCTATTATTATATTTTTACTTTTTAAAATTCCACATATAATTTATACCTAAAATAATCGATGTCTTTTGGAGACTTGAAGGTGATTAAAAAAAAACTTAAAGCTACTAACACTAAGCATGCCTAATGTGCCCCAGCTCTTCCTGCAAATCAAGGGTATTATTTATTTTCATTTTTCTTCTGCCTGGAAATATCATTTAGTTAATATTTTAGTTCAACTATGCAGACTACATAGCTTGCATTCTTATATATACAAAAGAATATTTGTTGTATACTCATTGTAGAAACCTATTTACAAAATTTCAAGTGTTTATCTTTATAGTTACAGGGTTCAGTAATTATATTTATAGAATTACAATGTAACATGCTGGATACAAAATTAACTCAAAAAAAATCAGTAACCCTCCTTTACACAAATGATAAATGGGTTGAGAAAAAAATTAGGGAAACAACACCCTTTAAAATAGCCACAAATTCTTAGGCAAATGGTTGGAACTGGAAAATATCATCCTAAATGAGGTAACCCAATCACAAAAGAACATACATGGAATGCAGTCACTGACAAGTGGACATTAGCCCAGAAGCTCTGAATACCCAAGACACAATTAACATATCAAATGATTCCCAAGAAGAAGGAAGGAGAGGGCCCTGGTCCTGGAAAGGCTTGATGCAGCAATGTAGGGGATTACCAGGACAGGGAAGTGTGTGTGTGTGGGGGGGGTGGTTGATCTGCTGAGGGAAGAGGGCTTATGGGACTTATGGGGAGGGGAGGAACCGGGAAAGGGGAAATCATTTAGAATGTAAACAAAGAATGTAGAATTAATTAATTAATTAAAATAAAAGAGCCACAAATAATATAAAATACCTTAGTTTAACTCTAACCAAGCAAGTGAAAGATCTATATGACAAGAACTTCAAGTTGCTAAAGAAAGACATTAAGGAAGATATCAGAAGATGAAAAGATCTCCCATGCTCATAGATCAATAGGATTAATATAGCAAAAATGGCCATCTTGGCAAAAGCAATCTACAAATTGAATGCAATTCCCATCAAAATTCCAACACAATTACTTACAGACCTTGAAAGAGTACATCTCAACTATATGTGGAAAGACAAAAAAAAACAGGATTAGCTAAAGCAGTCCTATATAATAAAAGAGCTTCTGGAGGTATCACCATCCCTAGTTTCCAGCTATACTACAGAGCAATGGTAATAAAAAAAATAGTATTGGCATAAAAACAGACAGGCTAACCAATGGAAGAGAAGAGGGCCCAGAGATAAACCTACACACCTACAGACACTTGATTTTGACAAAGAAGCCAAAACCACACAATGGAAAAAAGAAAGCATCTTCAACAAATAGTACACATCTAACTAGCTATCTGCATGTAGAAGAATGCAAATACACCCATATCTATCACCCTGTACAAAACTCAACTCCAAGTAAATCAAAGACCTCAACATAAAACCTGACACACTAAATCTAATAGAAGAAAAAGTAAGAAATATCCTTGAACTTATTGGCACAGGAGACAACTTCCTAAACAGAACACCAATAGCTTAGGCACTATTGGTACCTAGATCAATAATTAATAAATAGGACCTCTTGAAACTGCAAAACTTTTAAAGACTGAGAACACCATGACTATGGTAAAACAGCAGCCTACAGAATGAGAAAAAATCTTTGCCAGCCCTACATCTGACTGAGGGCTAATTTCTAAACCCATCAGAATGGCTAAGATCAAACACTGAAGTGATAGTATGTACTGATGAGGATGTGGAGCAAGGGGAACCTTCCTCCATTGCTGATGGGAGTGAAAGTTTGTATAAACACTTTGGAAATTGGTTTGGTGGTCTCTTAGAAAATGCTTCTACCCCAGGACCCAGCTATACCACTCCTGGGCATATGCCCCCAAAATGCCCCATGATAGCACAGGGACAATTTCTCAACTATGTTCATAGCAGCTTTATTCTTAATAAACAGAAACTGGAAACAACCTAAACATCTCTCAAACTGAATAATGAATAAAGAAAATGTAGTCCATCTACACAATGGAATACTATTAGCCATTAAAAACAAAGTCATCATGAATTTTGCAGGCGAAAGGGTAAAACTTGAGAATATCACCCTGAGTGACACCCAGAAAGAAATGTATAGCATGTACTCACTTATAAGTGGACATCAGCCAGAAAGTTCAGGATAGCCATGTTACGATCCACAGAGACACAATTCTCTGAAAATTTCTCAACTGAAAAAAATCTCAAAAGGCCGAAAAGCACCTAAAGAAATGTTCAACATCCTTAGTCATCAGGGAAATGCAAATCAAAACAACCCTGAGAGTCCACCTCATACCAGTCAGAATGGCTAAGATCAAAACCTCAGGTGACAACAGATACTGGAGAGGATGCGGAGAAGGAGGAACACTCCATTTTTCATGGGATTGCAAGCTGGTACTGAAGAATAAAAAATTAATTAATTAATAGCTATCTGTAAGGACATGGGCTTGTCACCTTTTGTCACCTTGGGCCCCCGCCCCCTGCAGGTGGCGGTTTCCGGAACTCTCTAGAGAAAAACAACCCCCCCCTTCCTGGGACTCTCTAGAGAAAAACAACTCTCTTGAGGAAAACAGCTCCGGAATAACCACAGGGGTCCCAACAACTTCTATGGAATGTCCCAAAGCCCCAGGACTGTCACTTAACACATAGTAAATAGTAAATGTGTGACTTTAGACTTCCCCTATTTCCTCCCCAGTCCTCCCCCTCTTTTATGGTTTTTGCCTTTATAAGCTTGTCACAAGTTCAGGTGGGGGTCGAACTCCTCTACCCCTGAGTGGTGTATGAGTCTCGACCCCAGCATGCTGGCCTGAGATCTCATTTAATCCCATCTTCAATAAACTTCTTCCTGTGATCACAACGAGTTCGGTCTCAGTGCCTTACTGGGTGCGCGCTACTCCAGAGACTTGAGTGAGGGTCTCCCTTCGGGGGTCTTTCATTACAACCACTGTGGAAATCAGTCTGGCAGTTTCTCAGAAAATTGGACATAGTACTACCTGAGAACCTAGCTATACAACTCTGGGCATGCTCCAACACATAACAAGGACACATTCTCCACTACATTCATAGCAGCCTTATTTATAATACACAGAAGCTGGAAAGAACCCAGATGTCCTTCAACAGAGGAATGGATACAGAAAATGTGGTACATTTACACAATGGAGTACTACTCAGCTATTAAAAGCAATGACTTCATGAAATTCTTAGACAAATGGATGGAACTAGAAAATATCATCCTGAGTGTGGTAACCCAGTAACAAAAGAACACACATGGTATGTACTCACTAATAAGTCGATATTAGGCAAAAAGCTCAGAATACCCACAATACAACTCACAGATGATAAAAAGCTCAAGAAGACCAAAGTGTGGATGCTTCAGTCCTACTTAGAAGGAAGAGCAAAATAATCATGGAAGATAGAGGGTGGGAGGGACTTGGGAGAAAGAGAGGAGGAGGGGGGAAATGGGGGCAGGATCGGGTATGGGAGGAGATGGGGGTGGTCTACAAAGGGTCAGGAAATTGAACAGAGGTGTGTAGCAATAGGGGATGGGGAACTGGCGGTAGTCACCAGAAAGTCCCAGATGCCAGGAAAGCGAGAGGCTCCCAGAACCCAAAGGTGATGACATTAGCTGAAATACCCAACAAAGGGGACAAAGAGCCTGTAGAGACAATATCCAGAGGCTAGGCACAGGCCCTGGTTGAGGGATGTGGCCACCCGCTCATCTCCAAAATTTTAACTCACAATCGCTCCTGTCTAAAGGAAATATGGGGACAAAGAGTGGAGCAGAGACTGACGAAAGGCCATCCAGAGACTGCCCCACCTGGGGATCTTTCCCATATGCAGACACCCAGACACTTTTGCAGATGCCAAGAAGTACTTGCTGACAGGAACCTGATATAGCTGTCTTCTGAGAGGCTCTGTCCGAGCCTGACCAATACAGATGCAGATGCTCGAGGCCAACCATCTGACTGAGCATGGGGACCCGAATGGATGTTAGAGGAAGGATCTGAAGGGGTTTGCAACTCTATAGGAACAACAATATCAACCAAACAGACCCCCCAGAGCTCCGAGGGACTAAACCATCAACCAAAGAGTACACATGGAGCGACTCATGGCTTCAGCCGCATATGTAGCACAGGATGGCCTTGTCTGACAGCAATAGGAGAGGAGGCCCTTGGCCCTATGGGGTTCCATGCTCCAGTGTAGGGAAATCCTAAGGAGGTGAGGTGGGAGTGTGTGAATGGGTGAAAGAGCACCCTCATAGAAGCAGGGGGAGGAGGGATGGTATAGGGGCGTTGCAGAGGGGAAACCAGGAAAGGGGATAACATTTGAAATGCAAATAAATAAAATATCTAATAAAAAGGGGAAAAAAGGAAATAAAATCAAGTTCAAATATACTTTAAAAATTTAATATTGTGTAAAAAAAAATCCACAGTTCCAAAGAAAGTGGATAGTAAGGAGGGCTTATGGGAGCATTTTAAATTTCCCTCAAAGGGGGAAACAAAATAGTTATCAGAGGTGGATGGAGAGAGGGAACTAGGGAGGAGGGAATGGAGATGGCAGTCAGGTGTGGGGAGAGGGGGCAGGATAGGGCCGGGAATGATAATGGTAATTAGTGGAGGGCATCTCTGGAACTAGCTGGAGGTCTGGGCCAGAAGGTTACAAGGAGTCTAGGGGGTGGCCCTAGCTGAGATTCCTATAAGCAGGAGATATAGAGTCTAAGTAGGCTACCTCCTGTAGCCAGACAGGACTTTTAGTGAAGGAAGGGGTACATCAACCTACCCATAAAGCCTTCTACCCAAAATTTATCCTGCCTTCAACATGTGCAGGGCAAAGATGGAGCAGAGACTGAGGGAATAGCCGACCAATGACTGGCCCAACTGACCCATCTCATGTGAGAGAGCCAGTCCCTGACACTATTAACGATACTCTGCCCTGCTTGCAGATAGGAGCCTAGTAACTGTGTCTTGAGAGGCCTCATCCAACAGATGCGGAGGCCCACAGCCAAACATCTGACAGAGCTCAGGGAGTCTTGAGGAAGAGTGGGGACCGAACTGAGCAAGCTAGAGGGTCAAGGACACCACAGAAAGATCTACAGAGACAGCTGGGCCCAGGGGAGCTCACCGAGACGGAACCACCAACCAAAGAGCATGCATGGGCTGGACCTAGGCCCACTACACATTATGTAGCAGATGTGTAGCTTGGTCTTCATGTGAGTCCTCTAACAACTGGATCAGGGGCTGTCTCTGACTGTGTTGCCTGCTATTGAGTCCCCTCCTCCTACTTGAACTACCTGGTTGGGCCTCAGAGGGAGAGGATGTTCCCAGTCCTACTGGGAATAGATGTCCCAGGGTGGAGTAGTACCCAAGGGCTGGTCCCTTCTCTGAGGAGAATAGGAGATGGTAATGAGGAGGGATTTGTAATGGCAGGGATGAGAGGAGAAGAGGGAAGGGGGCTGTGATCAGGATGTAAATTAATAAAAATATATAAATTATTGAGAAAAAACAAGTTAGCATGCTTTCTTAGTTTTTCTTCATTGCTATAAAGTCATCTTTTCATTGTTTTCCAGCCTACAGTACTTTTGGATCTTCTACCTTCCTGCTTTTAATGTGACAGTTTTCTATAGTTGTCTTCAAAATATTTAGTTTTCAGTAAGCTGACCATGAACCGTGTAGATATGAGTTCCTTTGTATAGCCTATCTAGAGTGTAATTACCTTCCAGGAACTACAACCTGAGTTAATAAAGTCTTGACGATCAAACCCAGGACCTCACATGAGCTGTAAATATGTATTACTTCTGAGCTATATCCCTGGCCAATTCAGTACAAAAGTAGTAAAAAGGACAGTAGTAGTAAAAATTTTGTGTAGACTGAACTGACCTCAAAGATTTCTCATTCTGATGATTTACCCATCGTATGAGGCTAGACTATTCTCTCCAACACAAGCTGTTACACCCCTGTTCTCATTTTAATCTTCAATTCAGTGAAGAATTAAAACTGAATTCTTCAAGGATCTGATTTGAAAAGATAACAACATTGACTTTGTCTTGTTTCATCCTTTGAGCCATTACTCACATGGGGGTTGTTCTCAGCCATGAAACTTACTTTTTCTTTCTAGGCCTCTTTAAAAGATTCTTAAGAGAAAATGTCTCAGTGTGCCCCCATCTTGAGCTTTATGTCCTCAAGCATTTACTAAAGAGATTTACCTTAACGAGGGCTTGGTGCAGTGGCAGAGCTGTAACTGAGTGGCTGGGGAACTCCAGTGGAGCCCTCACTAGGCACAGAGACTATCAGACTCAGCCAGTACTTGATTAGTAGTTCAGAAATATATACATGCTTACAGACAACAATAAAATGATGATAGGGTGCTTCTAATTTAACCATAGTTTGGATTAGAATTTACGTAAATGATATGGAATAAAAGGTTTAGATGGATGAGCAGCACCAAGGTTTAACTGAGACTTCTCATATTAGTGGTTATCACAGAACCTAAGATACAGAAGTGACATGATTATGACAATTATTTTATAAAGACTGAAATGACAATGTTGTGTGGGATTATTTTGAAAGAGTGAAGGCAAAGTGTTTGGGTCATTTGCACCTCAATCATACTCATAAGAAACAAGTTTCCTGTTTCAGGATGTGGTAGTGGAAATAGAGAAGTTAGAGGAGATCTAAGAAAGCTTTGGAAAAGCAGCATCATCTAGTGTGTAGAGAGAGTGGTCAGTAGAGAAGGATTTATCATGGCTGATTCATTGCTGGGTGCTGCTATAATGCAATTACCAGCAGGAAGGAAAGGAGTTGGGAGAGGTTCGCTTCCTCCCTTCCACTGAGGAAATGCTAGTGTAGCTTAGGACTTACTACCACAGGATTGACAGCAGGTCACTGGCAGAGGTTTAAAAGTGAGGAGCACCCAAGTCATGTTAGATGTCAGATCTAAAACTGGACTCATAATCAAAAGAGAAATTTGTCTTTTCAAATGTAGGCTTGGTGTTAGGTTGAAAAGGAGAAGGAAAATGTTGGCAATGTTGGAAGAGGCCATAAAGTCTTTTTTATTATTATTATTGGATATTTTATTTATTTACATTTCACATGTTATCCCCTTTCCTTGTTTCCCCTCAGGAAATCCCCTGTCTCACCCTTCCTCCCCCTGCTTCCATGAGGGTACTCCTACACATATACACACACACACACACACTCCCACCTCCCCACCCTGGCATTCCCCTACACTGGAGCATTGAGTCTTCTCAGGACCAAAGGCCTCTCCTTTCATTGATATTCAGCAAGGCCATCCTCTGCTACATACCCAGCTGGAGCCATGGCTCCCTCCATGTGTACTCTTTGGTTGGTGGCTTAGTCCCTGGGAGCTCTGGCGGTCTGGTTGGTTGATATTGCTGTTCTTCCTATGGATTGCAAACCCCTTCAGCTCCTTGGGTCCTTTCTCTAAGTCCTCCATTGGGGAACCTGTGCTCAGTCCAATGTTGGCTGTGAGCATCTGCCTCTGTATTTGTTAGGCTGCTGGCAGAGCCTCTCAGGAAACAGCTATATCAGGCTCCTTTCAGCAAGGACTTCTTGGCATCTGCAATAATATCTGGGTTTGGTTCTGTATATGGGATGGATCCCCAGGTGGGGCAGTCTCTGGATGGCCTTTCCTTCAGTCTCTGCTCCACACTTTGTCTCCATATTTCCTACCTTGAGTATTTTTTTGCCCTTCTAAAAAGGACTGAAGCACCCACACTTTGTTCTTCCTTCTTCTTGAGCTTCATGTAGTCGTGAATTGTATCTTGGGTATTCTGAGCTTTTTGGCTAATATCCACTAATACCAGTGAGTGCATACCATGTGTGTTCTTTTGTGACTGAGTTACCTCACCAAAAGCAAGAAAGTAATCTTCTTTCAACAAACCCAAAAGAAAATAGCCGCACAAACAAAATTCCACCTCTAACAACAAAAATAACACAAGGCCATAAAGTTTTGAGAGGAGCAGGTGGGTGAGAGATAACAGGGAGAGTTGGATTATCATGTATATTTTTTTCCTTTTTTTTCTTTGTTCCTCTTTCCCACATACCCTGCCTAAGGGTGGCTGATTGTCCTTACATACCACCAAGAGCCTACCCTTTATCATATTTAATAGCTCATACTAGACCCATAGATACACATTCCTGAGTCCTTTTTAACTTAATCTAAGAAAAGTTTGTAATTCATGATGTCCAGCAGATTCTTATGAGCATGCCCCTTGTCAGGATGCTTCGCACACACAGGAGTGAGCAGAGACAAGAGGCCTAGATTTATTTGCCTCCTGATTTTGCAGAGGTCCACTTATACCTTAACCCACTTTGGTTTGCATGTTTTGTTTTTGTTTGTTTTGCTTTGTTTTGCCATGAGGCTGAGCACTGACCCTAGAGCCTCACACATGCGACCGGCCACAGAGTCACATCTCCAGGTGCATCTTCTCCTGGTTTAGTTTACACTGTTTCTTTTGTTTCTTTTCTGTGTTCTAAAGGTGGACCCCTGAGCATGTTAACTGACCCCATCCCCAGCTTCTTCTTCATCCACTTTGATTTAAATCTGGGGCCACTTATATCCCATGAGCCACTCTGTCCCTGTCCCTTAAATTTTCTTGAAGCTCTAACATTGCTGTCAAAGACCTGAGATAAAGTATTGCAAAACCACTTGGGTGGGACAGCTAAGTCTATGGACAGACAGACAAGGGAAGGAATAAACATGTAAGTCTTTTATGGATTAAGAAAACAGTCTTTAAGAATTAGAATGACCTAGTTCAGAGTTAAGGGAAAATGTGAATAATGGAGGATTTACCTCAGTAAAATTAATAACAACCTCAGAAGGTCCGGAGCAGGTTATTGGTAGAATCTATTCAAAGTATGTTTTATTCTATTAGTTTACAAAGCATATGTCACTCAATATCTTTATGGTCAAACTTAAGTAAGGCTTTTCAGTCACTCTCTTAAATACATCCTGCAAAGGTGATATATTTTAAAAGAGCACAAACAATACGGTCGTATTCAGCTACTGTGAAGAAAAAAATCGTCTCACATCTTAGATGAATCTAGAAGATATTATGTTAAATAAAATAATTTAGACACAAGAAATCAAATATTATATTATTTCCCTCATATGTGGAATCACAACAGTTGTTCTCATAGAGAGAAGACTGGTAATTTCCAGAGAATGAGGAGGTTTGGGGATTGAAGGAAAACAAAGAGAGCTGGTTTAAGAACTACGGTACAGGCCGGGCATGGTGGCGCATGCCTGTAATCCCAGCACTTGGGAGGCAGAGGCAGGCGGATTTCCGAGTTCGAGGCCAGCCTGGTCTACAGAGTGAGTTCCAGGACAGCCAGGACTACACAGAAAAACCCTGTCTCGAAAAAACCAAAAAAAAAAAAAAAAAAAAAAAAAAAAGAACTACGGTACAATTAGATAGGAAGAAATGGATCTACTATACAGCCAAGTAAACCATGCTTGTATCATATATTTCAACACAGCTTGTTGGTTTTGAGGGTCCGAGGTCATGAAAGTGGTACCTGCACTGATTTCCTCATTATACATTATTAACACATACCAAAACAATACATTGTATCCACTCTGTACCTATCCTAGTTTGCTTTTATATTGGCATGATAAAACACTGACCAAAGTAACCGTCGTCAGAGAAGCTTCCTCCTCAGCAGATGGAGACAGATACCGAGACCCACAGACAGACACTACTCTGAGAGAAATCCCTTGGAACACCAAGCTCTAGGGATGCCTCTATCAAATCCCTCCTCTTGGAGCTCAGGAAACCCCACAGAAGTGGAAGTGGGGAAAGTATAAGAACCAGAGGGGATGTAGCCACAAGGGAAACAAAGCCCTCTACACCCACTGAGCAAAGGCCATATGAATTCAGAGACTAGAGCAGACAGCACGGGGCTGGCACAGGGCTGCATGAGGTCCTCTGCAGATACATCATAGCTTTGAGATGAGCATTTTATGGAGCTCTTGAATGAATGGATCCCCGAATGGTTGGGTCTCCAATTCCTGTGGTTTCTTTTGGGACATTTTGTTGGTTTGCCTTGTCCAACTTTAGTTTTTTGTTGTTGTTTTGTTTTGTTTTGTTTTTGTTTTGTTTGTTTTGGTTTTGGTTTTTTCGAGACAGGGTTTCTCTGTGTAGCCCTGGCTGTCCTGGAACTCACTTTGTAGACCAGGCTGGCCTCGAACTCAGAAAACCACCTGCCTCTGCCTCCCAAGTGCTGGGATCAAAGGTGTGCGCCACCACCGCCCGGCTTTGTCCAACTTTAGTGTAATTTTTTTTTTTGTTTTCCCTTATTATGTTTGATTTAATTATGTTGAAAAGGTTGCTTCAAAATGATAAAATTGACATATAAAAAATGAAACTGAATGGATAAAATGAAACAGAAAAATGAATAAAAAGAAAGAAAGACATGCCCACACAAATGCCGGGCCAATCTGATAGAAGCAGTTTCTCAGCTGAGCTTCTGTTTTGCCGAAACCACCCAGCTTTGGATCAGGCTGATGGCTGAAAGTATGACAAGAACACATAAATAGCTTTAAGATAAAAATGCTTATGATATTTCAAACTTAGGCTTCACATACAAATTGCTACTTACAAAACTTGATTTTCTGAAGCTTATACTTGACAGTTTTGCCAAAAATCTTAGGCAAAATTTTAAGAATATTTCATCTTCTATTTCCTGTGTCAATTTAGTAATATAACATGGTTTGTAAAGTTTTGAATTGTTACGGCTTTAATTGGTGCTGTTCTTTATTATTGTATTTCATGGGATCTAAGATGATATAAATGGGATGATTCCTCATTGTATTATATAACACTAAGAAATAAAAATTAAAATATTAAAATATAATGAACAAATAGCCATTTGTATAAATGAGTTTTTTATTTGTAAATTCACTCGTCAATCGAAAATACTTTTAAAAATTACATTTGTAGAAATCTAAAAAGCATTAAAGTGTATAAGAGAGTTGCATAGGTTGTTTGCAAAATGATATCTTTTGCATAAGCACCTTAATCACCCCTGATTTTTAGAATATGAGGTTGGGAGAGGTGGTTCTTCGTGACTATAGAGTACTGTATTAACCAGACTTTGATTGCTGGAACAGAATACATATCCTAAAGGAGGTAGAATTTATTTTGGCTCCTGGTTTCAGATGATGCAGTCCATGGTTGGCAGGTTCCATTGTTCTGTGGTCATGTTGAGAGAAGGTGTCAGAGTAAAGGGAGTGAGTGATACAGTAGAATGACTCACTACATGATCGCCAGAGAGAATAAAAGCAGGAAAGGGCCAAGGCAGGAAATAACCATTAGGGACATTCTCACCACTTCTCAATGATCTACTTCTCTCAGCTAGGCTCGCCTTCCACTGTCCTACAACCTACTGATTGTCATTCAAACTTAAAATCCTCTGATGAGTTAAGTCATTAATGAAGGCAGATGCTTCTCAGAGGCCCCTCTTCTGAATAATATTTATATACATACATACATACATACATACATAGTCTTCATACATAAGTCATTGGGACAAATAGTACATATCCTAATTATAACATGGGCAAAACCTTCTTATTGTTGGATAAGAGATATTCCAAGTGAATCTTAGAGCCAATTAATGTGATACGCTTTAAATCTGCACACAACCACACACACACACACACACACACACACACACACACACAAACACATATATCTTGTTCATTCTAATGTTGATAATACATCTTGTGCTATAAATCCAATTCATTCTCCAAAGCTCTAGGATTTGTATGATTCCAGACATTCAAGCCTGTATAGTACACAGCCTTAGTTACCACATTCATGAACATATTAACACAATGTGTTTCCTGACAAATAGTGCAATGAACATACTTCAGTTCTTTGTCATTGTGAAAGGCGGCCACAGTGGTCTTAGTTACTGTTAAGCATGACTTTAAGATGTTTCACACAGAACTTCTGTCTCATTATGCTTACCAATTTTCACAGTAAAATGCCAAGGCTTTCTCTAACATAAAAATAAATCATACCTTGATATTTTATACATTATAGGAAAATTCATGGTACAAAACTGTTTATCAATACTATAAATTAATATCACTAACTACTCACAATTGTTATTTATATTACTTATATCTTTATAGCTAATTGTTGTCTCCTAAGGCCTGATCCATATTAACTATCTTCAGCAACTGTGTGTCTAGGTAGAATAGATTGCACACTGGATTTTACTTAAACAATGTGTTTTTCTTGCACTCAGTAGACATCCTTTGGAAACTATGTGATCTATAAAAGAATCACAATAGCATCATGAATTTACTTGCAATGGAAATCCTAGTTCTTTTCTTAGTTAATTTAACTTTCATCAGTATCTTTTATGTAGGGGAGTTTTTCTTTAATTTACTTTATAATAGTATCTCTAGTTGTATTTTCATTGGATCCAATATTAATGTCTCTATATTTATTCTCTAATTATTGCTTTTTCTCTTTTCTTCTGACTTCTGAATTGCTACCTTAGTGATAGCTTCTGACTTTCTCATTCTTTTCCTATGGTAACTAATGTACTATTCAGAGCCTTTCATCCTACTGTTCATTGCTTTTTAATCATCTACTAAACCTCCAAGTGACTCTTGTCACTTTAATGGCATTTTCCTTATACAGAATCAATGTTTTCTAACATCTTTCCAAAAGCATAGGTGAGGTGTGGTCTAGTATTTCCTGTGTCATAAAGCTTATAGCTCAGAGATGGAAACTCAGTCTTTCTTTATAATCCTTACTTCATTTTGAGCTATATTTACATATTCATGTATTTATTTTTATTTTTCTTAAACTTTTTGGGGGGATGAGGGACAGATTCTGAGACAGGGTTTCTCTGTGTAGCCCTGACTGTCCTGAAACCAGCTTTGTAGACCAGACTGGTTTCAAACTCAAAGATCTGCCTGCCTCTGCCTCTCCAGCACTGAGACCAAAGGTGTGCATCATCATGCCCAGCCTCCTTTACATTAAACTTTTAAGTGAGATATGAGAAAGTTTTACCCATATGCACATCTGTAATGGCTCCTGATAGACACTATAAGAGTCAGATCTTGCAGGACTTAATGGAAAAAGATGGAGGTTATATTTTTAACAACTATTTCTGGTTTTGCTTAAAGATATATGAGTAAGAAGTCTGTCTTCTGAGTATTGTGCTACATCTGTCAAGAACTAAAACAGCTTGTTATTAATGAGGTAGTTTCTTTAGCATCCAGCAAGAATGATTCCCTTCATTAGGACTTGCAGTTTATTCATTTGGTCATTACAGTAAGTAGGAGACAAGTGTGTTTCCATGATATCTCGGTTCCAGGTAGACTGCAGACCTGAGAGCCTTACACTGGCTTTGAACCACCCCTGTCCAGGCCCCACACCTTCCCCTCACCGCCATTTCCTAACATATCAGTTTGGTTATATAATGGTGTTCTATTAGAAAGCATGTCTATTAATTAAAAACAGGATTTTTTTTCTATGAACTCTGAGTTGCTATAAAGCTGAGTGGCAATTTACATTAAAATCACATACTATTTGTAATGTGAGTTAACTTAGTTTACAAACAAGGGGATGGATGGTTAGTTATCATTCTGAGTACTGTCATTACAGTCTACTGTCTATGGGTTTTAATCAGGAATCTGAATGTTTGGAAGTGCTCTAACATCTACATTATCTTTGAAAACCAAGGCAACCAATTCATCAACTTGAATAAAAGGTCTTACACAAAAATCAAGGACCATAAATATTTGTTTTATGGGTCTAATGATCAAGTACAGTGATCCGAGGGCTGTGGCTGTGCCAGGTCGACAGCTGTGAGAAGTTCAGTCTGGATTGTTTCAGAGTGTGGACATTATAGTGCACAAGTAGATAATCATGCAAAAATTCTCCCAAGAACAGGCACTGAGTATTATGGTAGTAGGAAAGGGATACCTAAACCCAGCAAGCAAGTGGAGGATTAGCAAAATAATTTTCCTGAAGGAAGTGAGGTCTAAGAGATACACCAGAATTATGTAGTCAAAGAGAACATCGAGGAGAACATCTGAGATATATCTGTTGTATATCTCAGAGAGAGTGAGCTGGGGGAGAGGGAGAGAAGGAGGGAGGAGAGGGAGCAAGAGAGATCAACAAAGGTGTGTCATGTGACTATGTGATAAAAACATGACACCAAAGAGAAAATATATAAAAAAGTTTCAGTTGGGCAGATAAGACCAGAGCAGATTAGGTACAGAACCACCACATGAATCCCAGGCTAAGAGAATATCTAGCATGTGTCTGAGCACTTAGCAGCCATGAAAGGAGTATGCAAAGATTTATTTACTACACTGAGGAGCCAACTCTCATCCTACAAGCAAAAGAAAGTGAATAGATAAAGGGTAAGTCTGTGCTGGGGCATGTGGTTTTCCAAATCCCTCTAGAAAGTTTCCCCTGAAAGGAACCTTCCTCCTACAGAGATAGAGGTTCCCTTCCCCTTTTTGCCCCGCCTGCTCCTTTGCCAAGAGCACTGAACAGGAAGAAGTGTGTGCTAGGACAGAGAGGCTGTGAACAAGGACATCACCCATTACCCAAGCAGGAGGAGCATCCATCCAGAAGACAAGGAACCCTGTTCGCCACAACAAATATTAACTTATCAAAAAGACTCCTCTCTGTATTCCAACCTGGGCTTCCAGAAAGAGGTCAGGTAAGTCAGTCTTGTCTGTCTGTCTGCCTGCCTGCCTGCCTGCCCTCTGTTCATCTGACGCATGCCCCTGACACAGCTGAGACTGCAGCTTTTGTAAGTGAAATTAGCATTGCCAAGACAATAAGCTTGTGAGCAAGGGTCATTTCAACTAAATATTCTTGAATTGTGGGTCAAATTACTTAATAGACATGATTTATGAAAACACAAATGGAGATAATGTTAAGACCTAATGCTAAAGTCTCTGCGAAGGAGAGAGTTTCCTATCAGTGTTCTGGACATGAATGGGTGGCCTCCTTCCACCTATCAATAAAAGTCTTCTCTTCCAGCTCTCCCTTGAGTACTCTGAGAAAGACACAAGGCTAACTAGAGCCAGAAGCTTCACCCCCCAGATTCTGATGATGTAAATCTTATCCCCACAGGTCCCTGAATCCCCATCATCATGAACTGGCACATGATCATCTCAGGGCTTATCGTAGTAGTGATCAAAGTTGTTGGCATGACCTTTTTTCTGCTGTATTGTGAGTATGTGTTGAACTTTCTCCCTAGCATCCTTATTGCTTTATTCTGCTCAGAATGACAGATTGAGTGTAGTGTTCAGTGCCCAAGTTCTTCACATTGTCTTCCCACACTCTAGCAGAAGTGTGGGGTCAGGTTCCACGCTCTACAATGGAGATAGACAACTGACTGTAAAAAGGATAGAACCCTTACATGAAGCTTTTTACGGGAGTCTTCACTGGATAATCTAAACTAGAATATTTAGTCTAGCTTTTTATTGTTGCT
Source organism: Apodemus agrarius (assembly GCA_964023405.1). Classification (NCBI taxonomy): domain Eukaryota; kingdom Metazoa; phylum Chordata; class Mammalia; order Rodentia; family Muridae; genus Apodemus; species Apodemus agrarius. The sequence goes on along the minus strand of OZ030006.1, from coordinate 65,831,975 downwards.
GTAATTTTAAAAATTAGTTTCAGTTCAACCCAATAAAGCTGTCTGAAGAGCTAACTTTAAGAACAAGATTTAACAAAGGAGAGAGAGAGAAAGAGAGAGAGAGAGAGAGAGAGAGAAAGAGAGAGAGAGGTGTACATAAATTCTTCTCAATAAATTCATTATATAAGCAGCCTCATAGCCAAAGATTTAGTTCTGAAGCCAATAGGAAGACGTGAAGGAAGGCACTGTGGGTACATTGCAGCAGTTGGGTAAGAGGTATTTTCCTTGTGACCCAATGTGAACGTGTAATAACTATAACAGGTGCAGCACAGATACACAAGTAGGTAAGCGAAGTGTGGATATGCACACCCCCACAGAGGCAGAGAGCTCAGTGCTTCCTCCTGTGGTCACAGTTTCCTGGCATCCCCTGTGGCTCATTTGCTGCCTTTATTTGCAGTCACACTGGGGCTGAACCACTAGCTGGTTTTCTTTGCAGTCCCACAGGTTTTTGACAAAAGTAATGATGGATTCATCCCCATGGAGAGCTATGGAAGCATTAATGTGCAGAATGGTGATCTCTCTAGCATCCAGCTTCTATGTCCTGAATTCTAACCGTTCCTATGAATTTGCATACAAACCCTACTACACAAAAGTCGTGTTCTCCTTTACAAGTGTGGAAATGAACAGCAAACCCATTGATCATTTTCTCTTCCTGATTTTCTCCCCTATTAGTACTAGGGATCAAATTTGCATCCTTGCTCATAGAAAGCACAAAATCTAGTGCTGAGCTACACACCCTCAGCCCATGTATAAAATTTATGATCTTCAGTTTTCCTCTTGGGCTTGAGAATGATTTGTGTAGGACTGCTATAATGTATTGTAAGTGAATTTCATAGATTCTTACAAGGAATTGTTACAAACCAAATTCTATCCAGGTGTGGTGGCTCACACCTTTAATCCCAGCACTCAGGAGGCAGAAGCAGGTAGATCTCTGATTTTGAGGCCTGCCTGGTCTACAGAGTGAGTTTCAGGCCAGCCCATGCTACACAGAGAAACCCTGTCTGGAAAAATAGAAAAGAAACAAAATTCTGGCATTAGAAGATGGTTTGAGCCAGGCAGTAGTGGTGCATGCCTTTAATCCCAGCACTCAGGAGGCAGAGGCAGGCAGATTTCTGAGTTCGAGGCCAGCCTGGTCTACAGAGTGAGTTCTGGGACAGCCAGGGATACACAGAGAAACCCTGTCTCAAAACAAAACAAAGCCGGGCGTGGTGGTGCATGCCTGTAATCCCAGCACTTGGGAGGCAGAGGCAGGCGAATTTCTGAGTTCGGGGCCAGCCTGGTTGACAGAGTGAGTTCCAGGACAGCCAGGGCTACACAGAGAAACCCTGTCTCGAAAAACCAAAGAAAAAAAAACCAAAAAATAAAACAAAACAAAACAAATAGAACATGGTTCTTTGTTAACGTTCTCTTTGTTAACGTCTCTTCACGTATGAGGACCTGAGCATAGATCTCCAGCACCGGAGAACAAGTCTTTGTTGTGTGTGTGTCTGTAACAGCAAGACTGGTGGATGGAGACAGAGATGGGAAGATCCCTGGTGCTCCTTGGCCAGTCAGTGCAGCTGAATTAATGAACTCCAGTTTCAGAAAGAGATCCTGTCTTAAGACATGAGATGCACAAAGATTGAAGAAGGCACTCAGTGTCAGTCACTGGTCTCCTCACACACAAATGTGAACACATCCTCACACACATGTACATACATCCACTCAAGCATGTACATATAACACATACACAGAAACACATGCACATGTAGGCGTGAGCACATATACACATATACACACACATACATACACACACATGAAAAAAGGCATGTTCCACAAAAATAGGACTAGGCATCATTTTGTGAGCTAAACATTATGCTAGACCCACTGTGGGATAAAAACAGGTTGATAATCAAACCGCATTTATAACACCAAAAAAATATGTCAGATGTTTCACATACAGAGGCCATGGTGCTCCTAATCCCACCTCTCTTCTTTTATTTGATTTATTCATTTTTATGTGTGTGAATGATTTATCTTCATGCATGTATGTGCACCATAGGCATGGGCTACCTATGGTTGCCAGAAAGACACTGTATCCTCTGGAACTAAAGTTAGCATGGGGGTGCTGGTAACTGCACCATCATTCTAGCCCCAAGCCCACTCCTCATGCAGCTTTCTGCAAGAACTCCCTAGCACTGCCTCTTAAGATATGGGTTACTATTGACACCTTTAGGACCAAAATTGACACCTTTAGGACCAAAAAGGTAATTTCTAACTTAGCAAAAATAAAAGGTCTATCACAATATCAAAGCCTCTGAACTAGGGAGTATAATGAAATATGAATGCTCATGTCTGATTTACAAATAAGATTTTAAGCGTCTAGTTGGCCACTGGGTAAATCAAAGTAGTCTTAAGCATAAACAACAAATAACCAGGGCCCCTGAGGGGATATTTCAAGAGCCTATGGAGCCACTGTAGCAGCTGCTCAAACAGCCAGTGCATCCAAGGAAGAGGAGCCCCTCGGGACAATTAATCTCCACATTTTATATTTTAAAAAAGTGAACTTCTACTCTTAGAGAAGTCTCTAGATCAGTTTACCTATTTCCTTATCTGCTGTACCTCCCTGAATCCTGGATCCACTTAATCAATTACCATCCATGGAGCTGAGGAAATATTAATGAGAAAAGCATCTAAAGGTTGCCCAGGATAATAGCCTCTCATAGAGGGTTCAGACTCCAGAAATAAAGGCAACAGCCAAACTGCTGGGTGGAGCCTGGAGTAAAAGTATGTAGGCAACAAAAAAAATGGACTTGGAATTATTTATTTTTCCCCTTCTTTTTTCTTGGAAGAGTGAGCCTGGGGGAACTGGGAAGTGGATGTGATCAGGGTGCCTTATGTAAAATTCTCAAATAATTGATAAAAAATATTCCATTGGATAAAACCAAAATAAAGTGCTTTAAACAGCTCTCTGGAAACAGTGTCAAACATGTATATAAGAAAGGAGTGAGAACCTCCCTGGGCGCTCGCTCTCTCTCTCTCTCTCTCTCTCTCTCTCTCTCTCTCTCTCTCTCTCTCTCTCTCCTTAATCTCCTAAGCATTCCACATCTACTACCATAATGGGGGATGGATGGATGGGTAAGTAGATAGATAGATAGATAGATAGATAGATAGATAGATAGATAGATAGACAGACAGACAGTAGGACTTGAGTAACAAACATAATAGATTGTGGTAACAGATGGATGCTTCAAAGACAGTATTTTTGACAATTCTAGTACAGAGTGGCCAAGGCCCTTGTCCTCTCCATAGTATCTCTTTCAGCTTCTTCCTTTCTTCACTTCTTCTCTCCTTTCCTTCTTCCCTTCTTCTTTCCGTACCTTCACATCTCAAATCTGCCTGACCCAAATAGGATTTTCATCAAGGACGGTGGTTTTTCTTTCCACTCCTGGATCATCTAGAAGATCAGGGATGTTTAGAAACAAATACTCAGAATTCATCCACCCACAGCTTAATGACTGCTGTGTTCCCTGTATAGTAACCATCAGGATTTCTTTTTATTTCAGTCTCACAGATTTTTGGGAGAAATGATGAAAGTGCCATTCCTACAACGAGCTCTGGAACAGGTACAGTGCGCAATCCTAGGCTCCTCCCACCCCCTTGGTATTCACAAGCTGGACTCTCAAGAGCCTTTCTCAATACCTCCTTTCTTGTGGGACTTTTGCTCAAAGGGACTATGAAGAGCTTTCATTCCCTTTATGTTAGGGACAGGAAAGAAGACTAGAATGGTGGAGTTTCTTCCTGTATTGGGAAGACTTTATATCATGATGTAGTTAAAAAGAAATGTGCCCCATCATTTTATGACTCTGTTCCAGGGATCACACTCTAAGCCACTAATCATGTGTAATTTTTCTCTGCCTCTGTCTCTGATCCTTCCTTCCCCAATCTCTCCAGTCTGCCCGAAAGACTGGGATTTTCACCAAGGAAGATGCTTTTTGTTCTCTACCACTGAATCGTCTTGGAAAGACAGCAGGGATTATTGTTCAACAAAAGGATCCACATTGGCAATTGTCAACACTCCAGAGAAGCTGGTAAAGCATTGAGATGGTATAAGAAAATAGTCTTCCCTACCCTTGCTGCAGTTTGTGGAGTTTATGGAACAATCTGGTGATGTAAGGGTAGGATGATGGTGAGGAGTAGAGATGCGCCTAGCTGGGAAGTTCACAGTCCTTGTTGTAAACCTGAGATTGGAAGGTTCTTCATTTTCATCTAGACTAGAAATCCAGATCCAGATTGTCTTCCCTATAAACCACAGCATCAGGCCACTACCCTAGGGATGGACCAGGACATTTAAGTGCAAGAATTGACCAAAGACCTGAACAAGTAGCTTAAGGACTGAGAGGATAGTTCAATTGGTAAAGTCATGTGCTACCGAGCCTGTTGACCTGAATTCAATCTTAGAGATCTGAGATTCACATAATACAAGGAGAGAATTAACTCCCACAAATTGTCCTCTGGTCTCCCCAGAAAGACTGTGCCACTCACATGTGAGTACATACATTTAAATACATGCATACATACATACATAAATACATACATAGTCATAGGAACCTATAAGATGGCTTAGCAGATAAAGGTTCCTGCCCCTGGGCCTGGTGATCTGAGTTCAATCCCTGAGACTCACATGATCCCAGAGAGAATCATCAATTGGTCCTCTGACCTTCAAAAGTGTCACATGTATGATTGTATACATAAATATATAGACACAAGCTCAAAAAACACGCAGGCACAAAAATGAGTGAATGAATGGATGCTAAATATAATAAAAATTTAAGTTACTGAAAAATTACAGAATATTTTGTAAGATGTTAATGTATAGAGTAAAGGAGGAAATATGAATTTCTAAGATATGAATGTATCATTCTATTGTACATAAGAAAATTTTGATATGATTAGTAATGTGAAAAAGAAAGAATTAGATAATAGTTTGCAGTTTACCTTTGTGATAATGAAAATAGACTAATACTATGTAGCAGCTTTGTTTATTGTATCCTTTTACCTTGTGGTGATATTATTATGCATATTTATGCATATGCAATGAGGAAATTAGAGAAAAGAAAAGTAGTGTTTTAGTGTGTGTGTGTGTGTGTGTGTGTGTGTTCTTGTGGGCACACATGTGCCACAAAAAGCATGTAAATGTCAGAGAACAGCCCCACCTTCAATCTTGCTTGAGACAGGGTACCTTATTATTCACCGTTACATAGCCAGATTAGCTGCTCCCTTCCCCCAGTCTTCCAGGGATCCTCCTGTCTCTGCCTCTCATCTTGTCATAGGAGAGCTGGGATTACAGACGTTCATTGCATCATTGGACTTTCCCATGGGTTCTAGGAATCTGACCTCGGGTAGTCACACTTATACAGCAGATGCTTCTCTGAGTGATAGACCTTCTCTGCCAAAATAAGTTATCTGACCAAGAACTTATATATAAACAATAGAACATTATAGTCATCAATTTATGGTTGTCTCTTCTTCAAACCTTCGCATTGGTTGGATGTTAGTTACTAGGCAATACACTATTCATGTTTTTCTCCTCTATCCCTCCCCAAAAACCATCCTCTGATGGGGCAGAATTTTCAAGAAAGCTGCCCCTGACAAGATGATCAAGGTCAGCAATCAGAATCCCACAAATTCTCTAGGATGAAGCACTCAAGTGGAAAAGCAAGATGTTTTCAGGTAGCAAGAGGGAAGCAGAGGATGGGGAGAGAAAACAGAGGGTGAAGAGAAGAGGGAATGAGAAAACTTGAGTCCTTCATTCCCTCTGTTCCCCATTTAAGTTTTGGTGTGTCAGATTCCCACCCACTACTCTGCCCAGCCTCCTCTGCATATTGACCACAGAAAAAAGATCGCAACATTGATGCTTTGCTGATAACTCTCAATACATTTTTTTTTTACCTTATTCAACTTAATTGGGAGTGTGACATTTTCTGGAATGATGGAAATTCCTACAAAGAGAAAAATGCCAGACATAAAATGTGTATGAAATGACCTGTTTTTGACTGTGGCGTCTTCCTTCCCCGTTCCTTCTGCTTGACTCAGAAAAGCAATACTGGCTTCACCAGGATATTTATCAATAATGTAAGTCCTTCATCCTCTACATTAGATCCTATGCACCAGAAGCCAGGCACTCCGTGTTTGGTCCAGATATCCAGGTGATCTTACTTCCTGCAAGGTTTCAGAACTTCTAAGGGATTAATGGCAAGTGTGATGTCAGCTGGCATCTAATCCACGGCTGCCTTCCTGATTCGCAGAACCAGGCCAACCATTTTTTTTCTTAATTTTTTTTTTATTTTCTATATTCTATGTTTACATTCCAAAGGTTTTCCCCTTTCCCAATTACCCCCCACCATATGTCCCATAATTCCTCTCCCCTCCCCCCTGCTATTCCCCACTCATCCCCCCCCCAACGATTTCTCTGTTCTGGGTCTACAATACTGGATCCAATCTTTACAGGCCCAGGGTCCTCTCCATTCTTCTTCTTGGGAGTCATTTGACTTGCTAATTGTGTCTTGAGTAATTAGGGCTTCAGGCCAACCATTTAACACCAGCTTGGAACACAGCAGTGAAGAGCTCACTGATGAGCTTCTTTTTTAATTTCTAGAAGTTTCTTCAGGACATAGCTGGTGCTGAGAATTACTTTATTGGTTTGATACGAGAGCCTGGACAGAAAAAGTGGCACTGGATCAACAACTCTGTATTCAATGGCAAGTATGTGAACCGCCTGTGTTTCTCTAAAGATTTTTGCATAAGACAAAACCTGAGAGTCAAATTAGAATAGCTCAGAGGCTTAGGCTAGACTCTGTTCTACTTTTCTAGTTGCTTCCAACCCATGTCTTTACTATTTAACTTTTATTCTTTTTATTTATATTATATTATTTTATATTCCATATTATTGTATTAATATATTATAATGTTATATCATTATATTAAGGTATATATTATATTAATATATTATTATACATAATATTATAATACATATTAGAGCTGCTACTGTACCTTATATGATATTTCATAGGCCATTAAACTATTTGTCATGTAATTTCCCCAGATATTGCTCCTTCAAAGTTTATTATATACCTAAGCCTTATCTATGCCTCAAAGTTGAACCTGTAACCCTCAAGAGCCCTTCAAGGCATCACTCCATGGAGTCAAGTTTGCAGGAGATGGAAATATTCTGAAGTTTGCAGGCAGCTGTAATATTCCAGTATTCATATGGAAATGATGAGTCAGACAAGGACCAAGTTGGGTTTCCAACCTGTAAATGGATTTCCTTACAGGGGGAGGAAAAATTGATATCCACTCAGTGTCAACTCTCCATCAGGCACTGTGCTATGCTAAGCATTGATTACCTCTTGGTGTGTTCACTGGGAAGCTATGGAGAAAGCTTTTATTTCTCCCAAGATATTGAACTGAATGTGAGAATGGTTCATATACCAACAGGGTAGAGTTATCATTTGGCTCCACAGTCCCTTGATCCAAAATAGCATGCAACTTTTTCATGAAATGAGACTTTGCAGTCAGCCCAAAAGGATCTGAATGACAGAAAGGAAGTATAAGATTACCCACAGTTGCCTTCACCAAGTTTTTCCTAGAGCCAGCTCAAATCTGGGAAAGGATTTAAAAAATCCCTTTCCTCCTGCCTTGGGTCTTCCTGTTATAAACATGCATCCAATACTAAAATATGATTAGGATAACAGCACATGGGATATTTTCAATCTAATATGAGCAAGTTAGACCTAGATTCTTAGAATCTGTGAATGTTCACAGGAGAGCAGAGAAGAAGCAGTGGATATGGACTGGATTGGGGACAATGTTTTGATAGGCAGGGAACTAAGTCGGGATAAAGACCCAGTGCCAAGGAGGAGGGTGTGTAGTTGCATGAAGCTGCATTCCGGTCATGCACAGCTCCCATGAGAACCTCACCTCATTAACAGCTGAAGTCAGAATAGAAACCAGGAGCCTAACCAAACTTTCTCTTTTCATTTAGTGTTACCAATCAGGATCATAACTTCGACTGTGTCACTATAGGTCTGACAAAGACATTTGATGCTACATCATGTGATGTCAGATATCGCTGGATCTGCGAGAAGAGTGCCAAATGATCTTAGATCTCTACAAGAGTGAATCTTTGAAGAGCCAGCAAAAGAGATTAGTTGTGAGTGAAACCAGTCCAGGAAATATGGAGCATCAAAGACTTTGAGCATCTTCCATAGGTGGAGTTCCCTAATGAATCCTCTAAGTCAATATGTTACTCCCTTTCACAGACATCTTCACTTGGTAAAACTCCTTTTCGGCACCAGGTATTCCCAAAGACCACACTTCCTGTGAAGGCAGACTGGATTCTAGTTATCTCCAGACAGGGCCAGGTTTCTGGAGATGAAATCGATATGGAAATTCAGTCTGTTTCTATAGAGATGAGCCTTTTGATTAATCAGTAAAGTTTTGTCTGTTGATAGAACTACTTCATCCGTAGAGAACATGCCCGCACCACTGAGGAGAAACTGCTTGGGGAACAAATATGAGAACTGTTAGGAAACACTATGGGCAGAAGAATATAAACTCGCGGCTTCACATCCTCCCCCATTCCCAAAAGCCTCCCATTCCCATACTCCATCTTAGAAGCGGAGGCCCTCCTGAATTGGGGGAGGACCTCTACAGCTAAACTTGGACCTGAACAAATATTCATGGAATGAAGAAAGCTCTAAGTAGGACAGAGATAAATGAGGAGGATAAGGAAAGAGATGGGAAGAAAAGGGAAGTGGGAAGGAGGAGGAAAAGGAGTGATGACAGGAGAAAAAAACAAGAGGGGCCAGGAAAAACACTCAAGCTAAAATTTTTCAGGTTTTGGATAAAAATCTATTATGACATATATAATACCTTTTCATTACAAAAGAAAAGGCAAAATTGGGAACAAATGGAAATCATGAGAGATGAAATGGAGGTTTATTTGATCACAATGAAAGAAAGGCAGGAATGAAGTAGAAAACGTCTTGGGCACTTTAACTGCTATCACAAGAAGATATAAGCTGTATAAAGTATAGGAGAAAAGAGATGTATTGGTTGTTTTAAGTAGCAATAATTAAACTACAGAGAAGCCTATAGAAAGCTAAAGGAATTAAAGCCACTCAATAATCAATGCATTATTTTCAACTAATAACAATATGTATGTGCTTCACTAGTCAAAATAAAGTATAAATTCTGTTATTACTATGTTGTTATTTTTATAATTTCTAGATTTCATATTTGGTATATATTAGTAGATTTATATTTTTAATGAAACAATGTACTACCTATTAAAACCTGCTTGAAAAAGGCCATCAGAAATAATCTAGTAGATACTGAAATTACATTTGTACCCAATGAGCTGTGTTCTCTGATGGTCTTAACACATCAAAGCTGGGACAAGGTGGGCTGAATCTATGGTAGAGAGAAGCAATTGGGTTTTAACCAAAGGTAAGACCTAGAACTCAGACAACAGAAAGGAAATCTTGGTCCTTTTGAGAAAAGGGAACTTTCATTGACACACTTCCTGTCTTATGATAGAAGAGTTGCAGACTCTTAGGGTCAGGAAATTAGGACATCTAGTGATTTCTGTGGTTGAAGTCTGACTGTCCCACAAGATGGGAAGTTACTCACATACAGGTTCTTAAAGAAGCCTACAGAGGGACTGACGTGAGAACGAATATTCAGAGAAGGTATTAGTCAGAGTTCTCTAGAGTCAGAGTTTATGGGAAGTCTCTATATAGTAGGGGAATTTCTTGGTGACTTAGAGTCTGTAGTCCAACTCCCAACAATGGTCAGCAGCAGTTGTGAATGAAAGTCTAAGGATCTAGCAGTTGCTTAGTCCCACAAGGCAAGCAGGAGAAGAGAAAGTGAATCTTCCTTTTTCCAATGTCCTTAGGTAGATCTCCAGCAGAACGTGTGGTTCAGATTAAAGGTGTATGCCACACTCGCCTGGATCTGGGAGTTGCTTTGTCCCAGATGACCTTGAACTCAGAGATTTCCCTGTCTTAATCTTCTGGGACTCATAGCCATTAAGCCTTAAGATCTCCAAGCCAAGATCCAGGTCAGAAACTTGTATCTCCAAGACTTCCAATTCTGGATTGTAGTTCATTCCAGATATAGTCAAGTTGACAACCAAGAATAGCCACTACAGGGACTCTGTGTATATTGTTTCAGTTACTGGGGAAGGGACTCATGGAGGGTAGATAAATACGGCGTTTGTAAGGGAGTAGTGATGTGAGTTTTAAAATGGACTTAGTAAGACATCTGGGTTGGAGTTTTGACTTTGCTTCTAATATGCTTTCCCTTACATATCAGGCACAGTAGGTGTAGTCTTTATAGCTTCATTGGGATACAAGCAACATGTCCAAAAATTTACCCATTTGAAATATACAGCTCAATAGGTTTGGTACATTCACAGTAGTTTACAGTTCACCTCACAAAGAAATCCTGTAAGCATTAGGTATCACTACACCATCTTTGTACTCCTCTCAGTCCTATGGAGCCACACTGGTCTACTGCCCATCTCTACAGAGTTCCCTTTGCTGGGTGTCATACGATTAGAATTATACAAAATATGCCCTTTTTATTGTTTCTTCTGCTTAGAATAAGATTCTCAAGATTCACCCATGTATTTCAGCAAATAGCAGTGCTCCAGTCTGCATCTTCAGTATCCCCCATAGGTCAAAGGCTCCTTCCCTAGAATTGTGATATTGGAACATGGTAGAGCCTTTAAACTCCTGGAATTTATTTAAGTCCCTGAGAGTGTGTTTTCTATGAGGGCTGTACTATCCTCAAACTTTTGATTTTGCTCCCAAGCCAAGAGTGGTTGTCCTCTATGCATGCTTTTAACATAAAGTGTGGCCAACTATTATGGATTGAAATCTCCAAACCCTTTGGATTAGTTATTTATCTCAGGTATGTGTTACAGTGATACAAAGCTTGTTATCACAATCTGTATTTCATTCTATGGATGGATACTATTTTATTTGTTTATTCCTTCAAAAGTTGATTGGTATTTTATCTTTGTACCTGTCAAGTATTATAACTATTACAAACATCTGTTTTTCAAGTATATACCCAGGAGTGGGATTGCTAGTTCAACTTGTTATCTGATACATTATTTAAAGAACTCCCTGTCTTTGAAAGCTACTGAAATGTTGCCCCTTCCCATCAAGAATGTGTATGAACTCTAATATTTTCCACACCCTTGCCAACATGCACTGCTACCTAGCTGCCTTCCTTTATGCAAATGTGTTCCCATGGTGATTTCGATTGATATTTCATCTCCATTCTTCATCATCTTTCTTGTACTTTGAGTAACCTCTTCTGCTGAGAATGATGTTTTTGTTCATATTGGACTTTTTAACTTAAGACAGAAGGAAAGGATATGGTCATATCAACACGTCTTATTTTATTAATAGTCTTGAGCTCTCAGCTTCTATGTAGAGATCTGGAAGTACATCCATAATTGTGTTTTTAATGACATGTTGAAGATGAAACTCAGCACTTCCTACATACTATGCTGCCTTTTTAGCAATAAGCTAGAGTGTCCTTCCTTTGTTTTTTGTGGGAGATTTAAGTAAATTTTATTATTAAAAACTTGTATATAAATAAAAACATTACACACCAAAATCAACCAGACCCAAAATCTATACATTTAAATGAATTTTATATATAATTAGAAATGGCATTTGAAATGGAAGCTGTGTGAATGTAGTTTAAGCACTTATCTACCACTCAAGCCAAAAAAAAAAAAGACAGAATTAGAACTTTATAAAACAAAAGGCTTTATGTCCTCTTTTAAAACTCCTTTGTTTTAAGATAGGCTTTTGCTACACAGTTGATGCCAACCTAGAAATCAATGTGCAGCTCAGCATAGCTTCAGGTTTACAGTCCTCTTCCCTCTGCCTCCTAAGTACTAGGATTATAAGTATGCATCCAAAACTGTTCCCCAAAATGCAATGATTTAACATGCGTAGCCATCAGGACTACTTAACAAAATCTGTCTTTACTTGGACAAATGTATGTGTGTGTGATGAAGATCTCAGGCCTGTGGCATATATTAAAATTGGATTGGAGTTTGACTTTGCATACCCTTTCAGACAAATAAGAGAGGTTCAATTATTTTATTTTGTACAGGAAGTTTTATTTATGATTCATAATACAAATTAGTATGTGTTTGCAGAAATAAAAAGAATATTAAAAGGTGCACAGTGCCAAGTCTTTCCTTCCTTCATGCCCATTGTCATAATTTCAGGACAACTAGTTACCACTTCTTTATGCTGTCATCCACAGCAGCTGTGGCTGTGCAGCCACTTATATTCGGGACACTCTGCTTCCCTTGCTTAAGAATATAGAGCTTATACCATTTCCAGCCACTGCAGAAAGAACATCATGTTCCTGCACCTTCATAATAGTTCATTGCATGGATAAAATGTTATTTAAACAGCTCCCTATGGACAGCCCACACAGCATCAATTTGTAGCTTTTAAAAATGCTACAGTGGGTTGTTTCACAAAGCAGCCAAGACCAAAGAAATGGAAACAGTGACTAGGAGCAGGGTGGAGCCCTCGGGAAAGAGGGAAGTCAGACATGAGAGCAACCCTGGAGACAGCTGGACAACTGAATGGAAAACTTTTGATTATTTTGAGTAAGGGAAAAATGAGAACCCAGGAGTACACTGTAGAACGTGAACCACTGAAAGGGGAACTCGGGGGTGAATGGGGAAGCACGGCAGGAGAGCAGAAGCGAATGAAGGGCAGGAGCAAAGGAGGCATTACAGACCTGCCAAAGGGAGGACTGAGCATCCCGGAGAGGAACAGAGGTGGCCTTTTCTTCAGCCCTGTGCTCTGCACCCCTCAGCCTGGGGCGATGGGAAGCCCAGCCCTCTTCTCATTCTATCTCCATCACCTAACTCCTCTGTGGCAGCAGTAGGATCTGGGTGGTAATGTAAGAGAGTATACCTTCTTCTCCAGCTCTTCCTCTAACACCTCAAGAAAACTCTCCAGTGAGGGAGGTGATTGCTCGGTCTCAGGCAGTCCATATGACTAGGAGTGAGCTCATGCTGGAATCTGCAGGGATTTCTGGTGACTAGATAAAAGCCAGCATGTCTCAGGAGCTTGTAAAAACTGATTTCCATCTGCCTGAAGGAGTCATTTCCCTTATCTCTGGCAGAAGGGACATATGGCTACCCGTAGGTGCATATAGGGCCCATGCTGGACTCCAGATTCCCTCAGTCCCCATTAACAAGTGCTTGTATGTTTCAAAATCTACACAGGTCTCCTCGTCCTTCCCTCGCCTGAGCAAGCTCGTCCTTCTCATACTCCACATGATTCGTCCACCATCCCACACGCTATCTTGGGCCATCCTCTTCCTCTCTTACTATTCTCTCTCTTTCTATGCCCAATTCTCCGTCTCCTGTTATCTCCACTATGTTCGCCTACTTTTCTACACCTGGCTTGCCCCATCTGTTTTCTTTTCTCTCTGCCCTGGATTCTTCCAGGTACCAGATATATTCTTTCTCTCATTCATAATAAAAACAACTTCCCCCAATAAATAGCTCTATTAACAATAATAACTTTATTAATAATAGCCTTGTCAGCAATTTCCTTGCTATACCCTCTCGCTTGGTTTTAAATTTTCACACACACACACACACACACACACAAAAAAAAAAAAAAAAAAAAAACAGGGCAGATATACAGATGAATATACAGATGAACTCACAGGGAATGTGGCAGAATGCAGAAGTTCAAGTTCAAGCCAGAATATAAAATCCAAGCACAAAGGAGGGGAAATGGACACAAGTTCCCACTCTTAGCCAAGAAGCTATTTGCAACTGATAGCTTCCTGGAGAGGGAATGTTGATTTTCTCCAAAGGAGTGATGCTTGGCGTATCAACCACACTCCACAGAAGGCACTAAGCTTCGAAGTAATTTATCAGCACAGATAAGACATGGTGGTTCTTTAGTAGATTTTATTGTTGTTTTTAACAGAATGAGAATACGAAGATGGGTAGGTAAGGAATGGGGAGGATCTGGGAATATAATAAACGTGGTCACAATTTAGTCTTTGAACACAGATTATTTGATAATGATGGTGCAGCTCAGAGGATGTTCTTCTCAGATTAGTCCAGGATCCGTAGCATGTGTTTGGCCATGTGGATGCCTCAGGACAAGGCTAGCTCTTGAATAAGTGGTAGCAGCGTTTCACGCCATCCCGAAGGGCTTCTATGACTTTGTCATTCCGGAGTGTGAAGATGAAAGGGTTGAGGAAAGGAGTTACGATTGAAATCATCAAGGAAACCACCCTATTGTAGTCGGCTGCCTGTGTCTGCTTGGGCTTCACATAGAGGAACAAGCAGCAGCCGTAGCCGATGACCACGCAGGTGAAGTGGGAGGCACAGGTGGAGAAGGCTTTCCTCCGGCCAGAGGCTGAGGGGATTTTGAGGATTGTGGCAATGATATAGGTGTAGGAGACAATTGTGGGGATCAAAGAACCAAAAAGAACAAAGACTGCCATTAAAAAGAGGATAAACTCTATGAAAATAGTATTATTGCAGGATAATTTGAGCAACTGTCCTCGGTCACAGAAGAAATTGTCCACCACATTTGATTTGCAGTAGTTAAGGTGAAATGTGGCGTAAACTGGCCAAATTTGATAAAGGAACCCAAATACCCATGACACAATTACCACAGAGTTGCAGGTGTGACTGTTCATGATTACGCTATACCTCAAAGGGTTGCAGACAGCTACATAACGATCCACCGCCATTGCTCCAAGCAGAGAAAACTCTGTGGTCCCCAGAGCAAGTTGCAGAAAGAGTTGAGCAACACACCCAGCCAAAGATATAACCTGCATTCCAGGGAGCAGCAGCCCCCAAAGCATCACAGGCACAATAACGGTGGTGACCAAGATCTCCAGGATGGAGAGGTGAACAAGAAAGAAATACATGGGGGACTGCAGGCGTTTATCAACACAGACGATCACAATGATGACCGTGTTTCCCACTAATGTCACTAAGTAGAAGAAGCAGAAGGTAGCAAAAAGGATGTGGCGTAGTTTCTCAGAGCCAGGAAAACCAACAAGATAAAATTCAGTGGTGCTAGTGTGATTCCCCAACATCTAGTTCTGAGTTCTTGTTCCTTGTGAAACCTAGATGGCAAAAGCGAGAAGAGGTCAATGTTTCTCACCCCAGAATTATTAAAGCTACTACCAAATTCAAGAAACACCCCCTTGAGTTCCTTAACTCCAAAATATGGTTATTATTTCTATCCAAAGTTGTTGTTAAATGTTTAAGGAATCCCATATGTATGAATTCATATATGCAAATAGATGTGGATACATAATAGAAGTGTGCAGGTTCAAATGGATAAGTGCTTATCATCAATACCACAACGTTTACATCATAAACAGGGAAAGTCGCCCAGTATAAATAACCTTTGTCTCTCAACAAGATAGAAATCCTCCTACATTCTGCTGTGATCAGTCGTCACACGATCTCCATGATCATGGTCTGCTCAGTTACAGTGTTCTTTTTCTGCAATTGTGTCCCAAGCTTACAAGTGCCTGCTGTGCTTCAGTGATTTTAAGCATTGGTCAATCTGACTTAGACAGGGCTCTTTGTATCCTTTACATGCTCCAAACACGGGCTCCATTTCTATTGTGTTCACTTGAAAGTTTCCGCCTCTGCAATATGGATCAGTTATGGGGTGTGGCTGGGAAGTAGAATCTACACAGGATACTGTCATAAGACATGGCTTTTCCTGAAAGTATTATATCCTCCTCTGACTCTGGGCTTGCTCCCTGAAATAGCTTGCACTCCTCCACTATATTTTTTGTATGATGAAAGGTATTCTCACCTCTTACCTTACCTTCTACAAGCAAGCAAGGAAGAAGCCAGACTGTGTGAGGAGGCTCAAGCTTTAATCTTCAATTTCCATCTGTCCTGAGAAGTCTCCACCTGGGACCCGTAGGCAAGAAAATAACTGGAGCAGAGGCAGCATCTCCTACATCCCTTCGGTCTCCGGCTCTGCTTTCCACGGGAGCTAGAACCTCAAATGACTGGTGTACTAGTCTAACTCAGCACTGACTCAGGCCCACCAAACAGCTTCAGAAATGGCACATCAACTCTACTGTGACTGCCCGTTTTCTCCACAGTTCTGAGGGGAAAGAAAATCACCAGAATGCATCAATGGGTAGCTTGGGTCCCTTCTCTCATCTCATTCAGATCTTTGCACAAATGCCTGCTCCTCCCAGCCTTTTGTTCAGAGAAACCCCATTTTCTCAAAAGCAGCACAGCACACCTCTGTACCCTCCACTAGGCTGTAACCCTCCTTACCATTGCTCTTATTGGTAAGATCTACCATCAAATCATGTTCGCCTGCTTACAAATGCAGCCTCAGAACCCCACATTTAATTAACACTACCCCAGCGTATCCTTCCTTCACTTTCTCTCACTGGTATTGCCAGGGTCAAAAAAAAGTTTGATGCCATATGAACTCAGAGGATTTTTAATGAGTGTCCCAATGATTAGAAGGGAGGACATGGGGACTGAACAGAAAGAATGGCATGATTTTGTAGATCTTCCTGTCCTAGAGCTCTACGGAATGGCGGGCAGAGAGAAGAATGGGGAGAAGAGAGATGTAGGATTTGGGAACAAGGCAGCACTTTGTACCAACCCTGCACAGAGCCAGATAGATGTGTTTTCTGCAAAGGAGGAAGATGCGACTCCAGGCTCAGCCTTTGTGCGGCTCCTCCGTTTCTCTTCAGTGTATGTGTGTCTTTAGAAGGTGACAAGTCAAGCATTTCTATGATGGCGTTTTACCATTCTGTAGCTCACAGGCAGGAGACCCTGGAAGACATTCCAGACAAGCGACTCAACTAGAAAGTTCATTGTCTTTCCAGGGATTACCCACACTGTCAATCTCCTGGCTAGTCCAGCCATAAGGCCGTAAGGCAGAGCCAGCAGCTCCTTTCCCCATTCATAATGGAGAACACTGTCCACACACAGTGAGGCTTAAGCGAACATCCAGAGATCATATTGTTACGGAAAGTTCATTTGTCTTCTGTTATAGTCTCTGCTTCCTTCTATCTTTCTTATATCTGCCCCCAAGGATAGTTAGTTATCCACTAAGGCACAATTTCTAAAAGTTCAAAGATACACAAGGGATTCTGGCAAAGAAAAGCTGAACAGAACCTGTATCCTTCTCTCTGGAGGCTAATCAACTTCTGGAACCCTGAAAAGTCATTTAGTCGGGAAACTTGAAGCTTCCCTCATCAGGAACTTCTGAATCCCCAGGTTAGTTTCTCTCAAGTTCTAAGTTATGAAAAAACAGCCAAGGATGGGAAATGGCAAAGTCCTCATCAGATCTGCACCTATCCTTGATGCAGTTCAGCCCAACAGAACCCCAGCCACCCCAGGCTAGTGATCTCACTACGGGCTCCTACAGGAATAGCAAAACCCAAAGTCACAAAATGAACTGCCAAGGATTGCCTCTGGGTCTCCATGTTAGGAACCCACGTTCCCAGCTGATCTCCATCTTCTGTCAGATCTACTCTGCCTGAAGTTCTGGGAATTATAGTAAGAAAAGACGAATGGGGGAGAACTTTCCCCTATTTAAGCATCCTAGTCTATTAGTGTCAGAGGTCAGTGGGTCTCTCCAGCATGCACACTTTCCAATGGAGGCCACTCAGCTCAGCCATGCGTTTTGTGAGTCTTCTCATCCTATGCCAACCTGCCTGAATTGAGGAGTAAAATATAAAAAAAAAATCTTTGGAAATGACAGAAAATATTATGTAAAAATGAATATTTATTGAATGCTGGGAAAATTAAAAAAATACATTTAAAACATTATTTTTAGGACTGGGGGGATACCTGATAGGGAAAGTGCTCATTGCACAATCATGAGAGCCTGAGCTCAGAGCCTTAGAACCCAAGTTAAAAGATGTGGTTTGTAGTCTGCATCTATCATTCCAGAACCAGGGGACTCCTGGGGTTTGCCAGCCAGCCAGTCTAGCCAATCAGTATGCGCCAGGCAAAGTGAAAGAGTCTGTCTTTTAAAAAAATATATAAGATGGATACCAGCAAAGAAGATACATAATGCTAAGCTCTCACCTCTATATGCACAGGCACAAAAGAGCACATCCATATCACATATGCACATACATGCATATGCCACACACACATATACACACACCAAAATAATGATCCTCACCAAGAAGGAGCAGATTATTCCAAAGCCTGAAGAGGAGGTTGCCCAAAGGAAAAATATATCTGGGATAAATTCAGCATAAAATAAATGCACATAAAGTAAAGGTCAAAAAAAAAAAAAAGAATGGGGTACAGAGTGTCTAGAAGCACTGAAAGAAAAGCTCAACATCCTCAGTCAGCAGAAAAATGCAAATCAAAACGACTGTGAGATTCCACATTACACTCATCAGAATAGCTAAAACCCAAAACTCAAGCAACAGCACATGCTGACAAGCATGTGGAGCAAAGCAACACTCCTCCATTGCCGGGGGGGAGTGCAAACTTGTACACCTACTCTGGAAGTCAATCTGGAGGTTTCTTGGAAAATCGGAAATAGCTGTATCTGAAGACCTAGCAATCCCACTCCTGGGCATATACCCAAAAGATGCTCCGCCACCCCACAAAAACATTTACTCAACTATGTTCATAGCAGCTTTATTCATAATAGCCAGAACCTGGAAACAACCCAGGTGTCCCTCAACCAAAAGATGGATATATAGAATGTGGATCATTTACACAATGGAATGCTACTTGGCTATTAAAAACAAGGACATCATGAATTTTGCAGGCAAATGGATAAAACTAGAAAATAGCATCCTGAGTGAGATAGCCTACACCCAAAAGACATGCATGGTATGTACTCACTGATAAGTGGATATTAGCCATAAAGTGCAGGACACCCAAGCTACACTCCACAGACCCAAAGAAGCTAAACAAGAAGGAAGGCCCAAGCAAGGATGCTTTAATCTCAACTAGAAGGGTGAATAAAATAGTCATAAAAGGCAGATGGATGGAGGGAACTAGGTGAAAGAGGATATTGGAAGGGAGTGGGGGAGATTTCAGGATCAGGTGTGGTGAGACACAAGAGAGAAGGCCAGAAGACCAGGAAAATGAATGGAAATTTGGGGTTGGTGGACTTGTGGGACTGGGGACATCTCTAAGATGTGGATGGGAGAGGCTCCCTGGAGTCTCTGGGGGTAACTTTAGCTAAGATCCCTAGCAGTTGTGGATATAGAATCTGAAGTGGCCCACCTCCTTTAGCCAGGCAGGGTTCCAATAACGGGATAAGGACAGCAAACTACCCACAAAACGTTTGACCAAAAATCTGTCCTGTCTATAAGAAATACAGGGTCAAAGATGGAGAAGGGACTGAGGGAATGACCAACAAGAAACTGGCCCAGCTTGAGACCTATCCCATTGCCAAACACCAATCCCTGATGCTATTAATGATACTCATTTTTGCTTTTAGACAGGAGTGTAGTGTTCTCTGAGAGGTTCTACCCAGCAAATGACTGAAACAAATGCAGAGACCCACAGGCAAACACTAGCTGGAGCTTGGGGACTCTGATGAAAGAGATAGGGGAAGTATTGAAGGTCTTAGAGGGGATAGGAACTCCACAGGAAAACCAACAGTCAGCTGACCTGGACCTTGGGGATTCTCAGAGACCAAACCACCAAAGGAAATGCCTGGGCTGGACCTAGCCCCCCTCCACATATGTAGCAGATGTGCAGCTCAGTTTTCATGTGTATCCTCCAACAATGGTAGCAGCTAAAGCTGTTGCCTTCCTGTGGATCATATACCCCTAATTGGAGCTGTCTTGTCTGGCCTAAATGGGAGAGGATGTACCTAGCTCTACAGAGACTTCATGCTCCAGGATCAGGGAGTCTCCACCTGTCAGAGAAGAAGGGAATGGGGGAGGGACTTATGAGAGAGTGACCAAGAAGGATTGGCAGCAGGATGTAAAGTGAATGAATGAATGAATGAATGAATGAATAAATAAATAAATAAATAAATGGAAAAATAAAAACAAGGACATCATGAAATTTCCAGGCAAATGGACAGAACTAGAAAATATCATCCTAAGTGAGGTAATTCAGACTCAGAAAGACACACAAAGTCACTTATTAGTCATAAAGGACAGAATAGCCACACTACAATCTACAAATACAAAAAGCTAAGTAATAGAGAGGGTCCAAGAGTGGGCTAGTGAATCTCACTCTAAAGAGGAAATAAAATAGACATCTGGAGTAGATGAAGGGAGGAGACTGGGAGGGACAAGCGGCTGGGAGGGGGAAAGGGTGGAGAGCAGGTGTGAAGAGGGTAGGGCTGGGAGAGGGAACAGAAATCAGGGGGTCAGATCTGGTACTTGGGGGAAACTCCCAGACATCTTTGGGGGTGACCCTAGCTGAGACTCCTAGCAGCAAGGGATATGGATCCTGAATAGGCTACCTCCTGTAGCTAGGCAGGACTTCCTGTGGTGGGAGGGAGACACCAGCCCACTCACAAAATCTTCAACCCAAAATTTGTCCTGTCTACAAGAAGCACAGGGATAAAGATGGAGAAAAGAGCCTGTTGCCTGTCTCCTCCCTTCATCTACTCCAGATGTCTATTTTATTTCCTCTTTAGAGTGAGATTCACTAGCCCACTCTTGGGCCCTCTTTATTACTTAGCTTCTCCATCTCCAACCAATGACTGGCCCAACTTGAGACTCATTCTATGAGAGAGCCAACCCCCGATACTATTATTGATATTTAGCTATAGCTGAAGACAGGAGCCTGGCATAACTGTGTCCTGAGAGACTTCATCCATCCAGCAGTGGATGAAAACAAATGCAAGGACCTACAACCAAACACTAGGCAGAGCATGAGGAGTCTAGTGGAACAGTAGGGGAAGGAGTGAGGGGGCCAGAGTGGTTAAGGACATGACAAGAAGACCTACAGAGTAAACTAACCTGGGCCCACCTGAGCTAACCTGAACCACCAAACAAAGAGCATGCATGGGCTGGACCTAGGCCCCTTATGCAAATGTACAACTTATTCTGCATGTGGGTCCCCAAATAATTGGTGTTCAGGCTGTCTCTGACTCTGTTGCCTGCCTTTGGATTCCTTTTCTGGAGCTGGGCTGTCTTGGCTGGCCTTAGTGGGTGAGGATGTATTTAGTGCTGCTGCAGCTTGATATAACAGGGTGAGTTGGTATCCAGGGAGGGCCTCCCATTCTCTGAGAAGTGGAGGGATGAGTGGGGAGGACAGGTATAAGGGCGGGACTGGGAGGAGACGGGGAGGAGCTATGATCATTATGTACAGTGAATACATGAACAAATAGGGAAAATGTATTGATTTTGTGAAGGCCTTATTCAGGTGTTACCCGTTGACTTCGAGAGTGCCTTCTATCATATCCAGAGGACATTGTTCCACCCTGGCTCTCTCCGACCTCCAACTCCTACAGTCTTTCCTTCCTTCTGCAGTGATTCCTGGACCTTGCAAAGGAAAGAATGTGATACAGATATGCCATTTGTGACTGAGCACTTAACTGACCCTTATTTTCTTTGACCAATTTGCTCTGACCAATTGACTTATTTGCTTTGACCAACTGTGAGTTTCTTCATCAACCACTGTTCACTACACAAAGAAACTTCTCTAATGAGGTCTCAAAGAGTCATGAATATATGAAGATAGAGATATAAATTTAGAAGGTTGTTTGCTAAACATACATTTAGCAAAATAATAGTAGTAAATTCACCCCTGAGGCATATATCTCTCCAATCACAGGTTTTTGGATGAATATAAGTACCAAGCATGTTTTCTTTCTATGGAGATGGCTTTAAATCCAATGAGAAAGTACCGGGTGCATCCATAATGCTCATACCACTGTTGAATCCATGAACATATCAAGCTGGCCTTTATTTGTAATTCAAAGGATTCACAAGCTGGGTAAAATGACTGATGATGGCTTATATGTCCCCAAGTACCCTACATAGCACTTACCTTATGGTACTATAAATCTTCCTAGAAGGAAAAAAAAATCCAAGGCCAATACCAAGGCAGCCAACATTTTAGCATGGTGGTGGAAAGGTTAAAAAGCTCCTGCTCCTTTTGATAACGTATGGCTGCTGAAAGAAGACTCAGTTTTTCTTTAAGAATGTAGCTTCTATATTAGCCATAAAGCACAGGACAGCCATATTGCAATCCAAAGAGCCAAAGAAACTAGTAACAAGGAAGGCTCAAGGGGAGACTTTTGAATCTCACTGAGAAGGGGATTAGACATTGTGGGTAAATGGGACAAGGGAACTGAATGAGGTTGAATATGAATGAAAACAGGAGGGATCAGGTTGGGGAAGACAGAGTAATAAGATAGAGACTGGGGTGGGAGTGGCATCTCTGGGATAAACTAGAAACTCCTGGGCAGTGAAAACTCCTAGAACTCTATGACTATGACACTAGCCAAGACCCCTAGCAATGGGGGAAATGGAGCCTGAACTTGCTACCTCCTGTAACCAGGCAAGACTTCCAGTGGAGGTATTGGGACACCAGCACAGCCACAAAACCTTAGTCCTACAATTTGTCCTGCCTACAAGACGTGCTGGGGTAAAGTTGAAGCAGAAATTGAGAGAGTAGCCAACCAATGACTGACCCAACTTGAGATGCATTCCAGGAAAACAAGCCCACCCCAGATGTAGCTAATGACATTCTGCTATACTTGCACACAGGAGTCTAGCAGAATTGTCATCAGAGAGACTTCACCCAGCAACTGATGGAAACAGATGCAGAGACTGACAGCCAAACATTAGGCAGAGCTTTGAAATTCTTTTGGAAGAGGAGAATGAGAGATTTCAGGAGCCAAAGGGATCAAGGACACCACAAGAAAACCCACAGTCAACTAACCTAGGTTCACAGGGACTCACAGAGACTGAACTACCAATCAGGAAGCCTGCACGGGCCTAACCTAGGCCCTCCACACATGTCACAGTTGTGTAGCTTGGTCCTCACTTGGGACCCCTAAATCAGGAGGAGGGGCTGTCTCCTACGTTGCCTGCCTTTGGGATCCTTTCCTGTTACTGGACTGCCTCACCTAACCTCAATAGGAGATGTGGTACACAAAGTCTTACTGCAACCTGATAGATACACCATGACTGATCAATATTCATGGAAGCTATTCATATTCATCCCCTTTTCTAAAGATAAATGGAGGAAGCATAGATTGGGAGGTGGGGGCCTGAGAGGAAAGGGGGGAACTCCAGTCAGATTGTAAAATTAATTAATTTAAAAAAGAGTGTAGACCCCAATAAGTCAACCAGGACTATATGTTAGCATAGTAGAAAGTGGAAGAGAAGTAAGGAATATAAAGTGATAAAACTCCATTTGGAAAAAGACTATTTCTGGTAAACATAAATTTACAGCTACCATAATACCCACCATTTCCACTTTCATGAAGTTGCCAAAAATAAATAAAAAATGGGTCCTCACATTGAATTTCATTGTGATGCCCATGTTAGTTTATTGATTTCATTGAACAGTGACAAGGATAAATATATCCATCAGCAAGAGAACTTCATACAATATTCACACAAGGACACCCTTCTGAGCAGTGAGAAGGATTGGGTGGTGATATATCCAAAAGGAATGATCTTGGAGTCCTCATACTAATGGAAAGATGAATAGGCCTGAGCACTGCACGCTTCGAGGTGCTATCACAGCCTGAGAAAGAATGGGAAGGATATGCAGCAATCTACTCCCTGCAATCAGTGTGTCTCTGCGGGTGGGAGATGTGGGAATGATATGGGATGATTTTAGTAAGTTATTACCTTTAACAATGACCGATTTATGTTTGGCTGACTTTTTACTTAGGACTTGACCTCCACGCTAATGAGAAATACTATCCCATTGTTTTTCTTTCTTATAAAGCTCTTCCATAGGTTTTCACACTAGAAAATCTCTGCTTATTGTGAAATGCTTCTGAAAACATGCTTATATTTAAATGGCTAACACTTTACCTGAAATATTTGGAAAGCATTACCAATGAAAATATCTAGACAATGAGTTTTAAACTGCGTGACTCATGAGATAGTTTCATTTTACCTTACTTTAACCTTAAATGATTCCCTTCTTTGGTCTTTTCTTGCAATTCTGAGCTTTTAATCTGTGTGTGGTGGGGGGTGGCTACTAGAAACTGAATGCAAAATTGAGTTGAATAGATTCCCAAAGCAATACAGCTTATTGTTATTGCTCTTGGTTGTCTTCCAGAATTTAAAAATAGGTCCCTATTGCTGACGGCACCATACACTTGCTCATTGGACATTCGGGATTCAGAGAATTTGAGCTCGCACTGATTAGAGAGCTGCCTTCCTAAGGAACAGCTTCGATAATACCAGAAGGTAAGGAAAGTAATCAGCAGCTATGAGCCATCAAAATAATAAGATATTTATTCTTAAGTAATAGTGTCACTTATTTCTAGGTGACAACTGACAATTGTCTAAGTGCCTCACCCTGCTTAACAGAGGAAAAACCATGCCTGACACTATAAACATAACCAACTACATGTGGCCAGTGGGGTCATGGATCTTACAGGATTCCACAACTGCCACCTGCTAAATCATTCTAAATGAATTCTAAATGCTTGTCTTTTTTTTAAACTATTGTTTTAAGCTTTTTCATATTTCCCTTTTCTTTGAAAATGTATTAAAATGTGTCATACAATATATTTTGATATTTTCTCTCCCCTCAATTCCTCCCAAAGTTTCCATACTCCCTTACCTATCCAATTTCATGTTCTATCCGCCCCCAATCTTCATACACAAATCTATCTCTCTCCTCTCATCAAAGAAGTATCTTTTTGCAACAGAAAGAGACTACATCAAAAGCCTATAATCAGTCAAATTTGGAGAATATCAAACTGTAGAGTGCATAGCACCAATGGGTACTTATACCAACTCCTGAACCCAAGGCTCAGGGATCTTTGTGGAAGACGGTACAGAAAGATTGTAAGCCATAGGTCCAAGAGAGTGTGTCTTCCAGCTCAGAGAGGGAAGCTACATCATCAGCATCAAGAACTGAACAATTCCAACAGGTGACATTCCAGCAAAGAATTCTCACATGGAGGCCCCAGCCCTGGATGAAGAGCCACAGGCAATCAACAATTAAGAAGAGACTTAGTCTTCCCCAGGGATGAGCTCCCTCACTGCTCATTCCCATACTTAATGGTCAGTCCGAGAAACGCATACATGCAAGCTGAACTGTTAAATCAGCAGTTTGTTTTTATATGCTTACTTGATGTATGTATATGTGACAACAATGGCTAAAGAAAAGAAAGCTGTGAATTTGACCAGGGTCGGAAGGACAAGAGGAAGGGGTAAACAATCTAATTATATTTTAATTAAGTTAATTTTTCACAAATTAATAACAACAATTAAAATATACTAAACCCAGGAAGTCACACTGGTTAAACTAGCGTCAGCAGCTTTGTAATAGAGACATTAGTTACCATACTTGTTCTTTCTCATATGTGATGCTTTGTTGTGCTAAAACACAACAAAAAAAAATATCTACCAAATGCCACCCAGATGCTAGCACCATGCTGTTGGAATTCCCAGTTTCTACAACTGTGATCAAAACAAATTTCTTTTCTTTATAAACTACACAGACTCAAGAATTTGATGGAAAAGCAGAAAATAGATTAAAATAAAAACTTGTGTCAAGAAGCAGCACTGTTACTACACATATATCTGAAAATGTGTAAGTAGCTTTGGGAGTTAGGAACTGGTAGAGGCTAGGGCAGCTTCGAATATGACAAAAAGATTTTGTTGTGCTAAACGGCACATTGAAGATGGACCACTAATCTTACCCCACTGGGCCAATATGCCTTTTAAAAGGAGAGTGGGAACAAGTTGTGTGTGCTCACAGTATTGAGGTTTTAATCTGTCCTCACTTGGCTCCACCGTTTCTGGGCAGAACATCATTGTCAGGGCTATGCTGTAAAGCAAAGAGCTCATCAGGTGGCAGACAGGAGACGGAGTTACCTAAGGAAGGGTGAAGGAGAAAGTCAAATTCATCAAAGTCCTGCTCCCAGTAACCTGCCTGTTCCAAGCAGAGCCCACTTCCAAATATTCCCAATCCTGGCTTCTAGGATATAGATAGATAGATAGATAGATAGATAGATAGATAGATAGATATAGATATAGATATAGAGATATAGAGATAGATAGAGATAGATAGAGATAGATAGAGATAGATAGATAGATATAGATAGATAGATATAGATATAGATATAGATATAGATATAGATATAGATATAGATATAGATATAGATATAGATATAGATATATATTGGAACCTTTGGTACAACCTTCTTAATGATAGCTTTTTGTATAAGACTAAAATAAATGTTTGCACATAGGAGAAGGGAGGGCTGATTTGAACCATTTGTGGACAACTAAGACTTCAACCCAGAGAGAAAGCAACCTCCATGATAAGGAAACCCTTGGTGAGTGTTCCACTTAGCCCATTAGACAACAATACTTTTAGAAGTTCTCAACTCTGATCAGCCTCAGGAGAAATGGAGTAATAGTTTCTCTGGCTTTCTCTAGACTTTATCCCTAGGGTCCCAGTGAACTTTCTTTACTGAACAATTTCCCTTAGGGAAACCCAGTGGCTCGAGGTGGGAGGTGGCAGAGAGAAAAATTAAGAAAAACAATTAAACATGCAATAGCACTAAGCATTCTGGGTTTTCCCTAAATACTAATGTGAAGAAAATTCCTTGTTTCTAAGAGTAGAGACAGAAGCTGCTTGCTCTAGCCTGTAGAGCATGCTCAGCACAGATCAGCCAGGAGGTAGTCTGAGCTGACTTACAGCATCACCTTGTTCAAGTCAGTTCTTTTCTATGGAGGTGAGTGTCTCCCAGGATTTCCTTTCTGTGAAGGAGAAAGAAGCATGCACTGAAATGAACATCTCCAGAGCTGACTGCCTAGTAGAATCATGACAATTAGACCCTGAGAAGGGACACAGGGAGCAGTAGAATAGACAAAGTCAGAAGAAGGGACTTTTCCAAGGCATAAAGTACTTCTGGATCTTCTGGGCTCAGTGTTGGACACAGGCAGAGCTCTTGGTAGTCTCAAACCCCCATCTCTCTTAACTTTTCATATAGTCCTGACTAGGCAAAGATTATAAAAAGCAAGCGACTGGGTTCTCCCAGCCAGTATGTCCCTACTCCACAGTGCTATTTCATAAATATCAACCTAAAAAGACTGAAAGTTGAAAGGACAGTGTCATAAAGACAAAGGAAAGTAAATAGATACTTCAGAATTAGTCATAGCAAAGATAGGACAAGCTTTGCTATTTACTAATTCATGGACTGACTTAAAAATATTCATTGAGCACTAGCCCATTTTCCACAGTAGGCAGAATGAACAAGAAGAGCGAGGATCTTCCTCTAATGGTGTGAGCACATGGGGAGACAAGTGAGCATGAACAGGACGTGGTGTTCGACTCCAAGTGTAAGTGCTGACAACATAACGAATCTTACAGGCCCAATAAAAGGCACTCTGGGTTCTTTTAGAAATAGTAGAGCAAAATAACCTCTTAAGCCTGGACCTTAGGAACAACCTAAAGACTACAAAAGATAGACACCAAATCCTAAGGGGCTGAAGTCCTTGTCTATTGCATACTAGTGGCAGGTAGAAAATTAAATTTCTCACATGACTCCCACAGCAAAGCATAATCAGAGAAGGAACATTTGTGTGGAGATGACTTCTTAGAATTACTATTCTGAGTTCATAACCATCTGTCTTATGTAAGACCCAAGTGGACTTGGATTGCATGGATGATAGCTTTGGCCCTTTTCTAAACTGTTCAGCTCTCATGAAAAAAGGTATATTGCTTGGACCCAAAGCCTCCTGTACACCAGGTCAACATGAGGAAAACATAAGATGAACAGAAGTTGAGGATCTAAAGGCATATTCTAGGTCCTTCTTCTGGTTCCTCCTTCTGTCCTTCTGGTGATTGCAAGCCTTAAAGGCTTGGAGAGGGATGGCCTTGCTTGACAAATCCTAGCTAGTGTTTAATCTTCTGAAAAGACAGATTTACTGAGGGGAAAACAAGGAAGACTTTTCTTCCCAAGAGCAAGATAGAGGAAGACAGTGCCCACTCAGGGAACCAGCCAGTTAACAGACTCAGAAAACTCAGCCTTATTCTCAATCATCCACATGGCTCCCTACCGCATCCTCACCAACCACAGCAGTGGCAATGGGCAGAACAGACTCTTTACAAGTGGGCAAATGGAACCTACATTCTGCAGACACACAGGAACTAAGTATCTCTGATGATATCCCACAGCAAGTTTCCTCTGGCACATAGTGCTAGAGCAGCAATCCATAAAACAGAATACATAATGATAATTAGGATATTGCAGATGACATGAGCTAATCATAAAAAAGGGAGCCTTATCTGGCCTAAGAGGCACACTCATTGGATGCTTAGAGCCAAAGATGGATACTTAGGAACTGTGTACGGGAACAGGAGAGTGTCTGTTGATAGGCTTCAATAGCTACAATGTGGTGTTGATTACTGATACCATCTTTTGACAGTTCAATATTCTTCAGGATTTGGAAAAACTGTTATCAGCTGTGTAAAGAAACAGGACATCATGAATATTTCATAGTTATGGAGAGATTATGAACAGGAAGGGAGTATATTCACAACAAATGTTATCTATTCCTTGTTCTCTTAGTATACATGAACATCTGCTAAGTTGCATAAATTAATGGGGTTTATTAGAAATTTTCATATATGCATACACTATTCACTCTTCAAATATGGCTGCCCTTCCTTAAGCACACCCTCCAGACATCTAACTCTGCTTGATCTCTAATCATTGAATCCTGCATTCAGATTGACATTGTAACTTCCACATAAGAAAAAGCACTTGTCTTTTGTTGCCTGGCTTTCTTTGAATCAGCCCTAGCCACTGGGCTGCACATGACTGGACCGCCTTATTTGTAATATGACATGACAAGCACTGTTCTATCTCCCTTTTCTTTAGACCTCATAGTAACAAGTGCTCCGAACCAAATGTTGGGAAACTACACTAGTGCCACAGAATTTTTTCTGTTAGGTTTTCCTGGCACCAAAAAGCTACATCACATCCTTTTTGCGACCTTCCTTCTCCTGTACTCAGTGACAATATTGGGAAATATGCTCATCATCGTAGTAGTCCGTGCTGACAAACGTCTGCAGTCTCCCATGTACTTCTTCCTTGGCCACCTCTCTGTCCTGGAGATCCTCATCACATCTGTTGCTGTCCCTTATATGCTCCAAGGGCTACTGCTACAGACACAGATAATATCTTTGTCTGCATGCTGCGTACAACTGTACTTGTATCTTTCTTTGGGGAGCTCAGAGTTAATACTAATAGGCGTGATGGGAGTGGACCGTTATGTGGCTGTGTGCAACCCTTTGAGGTACAGTGTCATCATGAGCAGCCGTACTTGTACCTGGATGGTAACCGTGTCATGGGTATTTGGATTCCTCTTTCAAATATGGCCAGTCTATGCCACATTTCAGCTTACTTTCTGCAAGTCAAACCTATTGGATCATTTCTACTGTGACCGGGGACAGTTGTTCAAGCTCTCCTGTGAAAACACCCTTTTCACAGAGTTTGTTCTGTTTTTAATGGCTGTTTTCATTATCATTGGCTCCATGATCCTTACAATTATCTCTTACACATACATCATCTCCACCATCCTCAAGATCCGCTCAGCCTCTGGCCGGAGGAAAGCCTTCTCCACCTGTGCCTCCCACTTCACCTATGTTGTGATTGGCTACGGCAGCTGCTTGTTCCTCTACGTGAAACCCAAGCAGACGCAGGCAGCCGAGTACAACAGGGTAGCATCGCTGCTGGTGTTGGTGGTGACCCCCTTCCTGAATCCTTTCATCTTCACTCTTCGAAATGACAAATTCATAGAGGCCTTCAGAGACGGAGTGAAGCGCTCCTGCCAACTTCTCAAGCAGTAGGGCTGCCTTGGGTACCTTCTTCACTGTGGGCTTTTAGCAATCTGAAAACAACAAGCGATTCAATTCATTCTGCAATTAACATTTTGCACATCAGATTGTGGGTGGCTCACAGAGGATTTTAAGATTCAGAGTAGCTGCCACTGGTACCTGGGTGGATTCTGTGTAGATTACTCAACTATTGATAGTTGTGCTTTGTTGTGTGGTCTTGGGGGTTGAATCTATGCTCATCCACATGCTAAGAAAGTGCTGTATCATTAGCTGTAACTCAGCCTTCAGCCTGCCATTTTTAGTAGATCAATATACAAATATTTATAATTATAATGCATTTCCTAAAATAAATTTGACATGTGCAATATGTGAACTACATGCTCATTTTAGAATCTCTGAACATGTGTGTAGGATTAAAAAAAAAATCTCTCAAACTAACAATGTTTTTTCTAGTTTCCAAGACTGTCTTCCTCTGCATAGCAATGAGCTTTCATTGTGTTTTCAGGATGTGTGATGCTTATAATTGCTGAGCAATGTCAGAACGAGGCCCATGCTTCAACGGTCATAGGTCACACCTCCGGGGTCTCACTAGTGACAGCACCTCACTGGGAACTTCTCTCCTGGCAGTGAGGAGAGGGAGAGGGAGCTCACTCCACAACCCTGGCCCTTCAGCAGTCTCAGGCCAGGGTTTGTCCTGAACTCTGTGAACTTTCTTAGGGGATGACAAAGAATGTGTGGAAACGAGGCAGGTTCTGATGTCACCATCATCTCAGATGTGTTCTTAAAGTTCAGTAACAAGGCAGAACTTGCCTAGCTGAGCCCTCCCAGAGTGCACTGGGGCAGAGGGGGCCGCTCCTCACTCTGTGGGCCTCACATGCCATACAGTTCTAGCAGCTTCGCTCTTCCCGGCTCTCTGCTGCACTCCATTCCGAAGTGTTCTTCTTCTAAGCCCTTTTCTGTCTCTCTTTCTGTGCTTTCCCTGTTCACTTCTGCATTCCTTTGCCTCCTCTCTTCCTTTCCCAGGATCACGTTTGCCAAGCTCTCTGTCACCCACCGTGCTCTGCTAACCTCTGTTTCAGTGTCACCCTAGTCCAGCTCTTGCTCCTGTCACACACCTTCTCAATAGGCATGCATCTTATGATAGAAATTTAGAAATCTTTTCTGCCCCATTACAGAAATAATTATACAAGTTGATGGTACCTCAGATGTCAGAATTTGGCTGCTGAAATCATTGTGGAACTTTGCTTTGGTTGAATGCTACAGGATGATAAGAAGAATCAAGATGTCTATCATTTATAAAATGTCCAGAACATATTGCTTAATAAAAAAATAAGGATTAGAAAGTTTTAACTGTTAATTACACAAACACACACACACACACACACACACACACACACATATATATATATATATATATATATATATATATATATATATTCCTACTTGCACATATTTGGAGGAAGCCAATCTGGGAAGTGATGATTGGAATGGGATGAGGGTAGGAAGACACGAGTGCAGTGTACTTTATATTGCCCTGAGTTCTATTTCATAATAATGTCCAATTCACTGACACGGAAAAAAATCCTGTTTGAAAATATCAAGAAGGGTGGTTTGGTGTTTTATTATTTTCATTGTACCAGTGAAGATATCTTGGGCAAAGATCTTCATTGAGCTTAGATAATTTGTGTCTATAAAACTAAATGGAGAAGATGGAACAAAAAAAAGAGAGATGGATTTTGCTTGTGCATATGGCTTTGCTAACTTTGTAAACATAGAGATATAGAACATTTTTTGATACTTTGTGTAACCATCTTATGCACGTTGCAGGTAACTGATCAATCTGGCTTGCTTTTGCATTTTTCAGGTTTAAATAAATAGTCTTACAGAAATACTTACAGAAATACTAACTGTGAAATTTACTCTCTTCATTCGTTATTCACATTTCTGTGTATTTGGGGGATTTGTTTTGCTTTTATTGTTTGTATAAGGAGACTTGTTGTTTTCAGGTAGGAGTATTGGTTTGATGTTTTGGTTGGTATGCAATTCCCTGAGTAGCTCTGGCTGGCCTCCAGTTTGTGGTTTCTCTACCCAAGTCATCTGAGTACACATCTAATGTGTACTATGGTAGCAAGCTTGTACATACTGTCTTAAAGTATTTTCCCGTTAAAAAAAAGTTAGCAACACTAAGTGATAGTGTAAGTAAAATCTTAACAATTAAAGAAAAAATAGAAAACACGTGAATAGAGTTTTTCACTTTTAATATCATACTGAGGCATTAACATTATCCAGACTACTGGGTGTATTATCAGGAACAAAACAAATAACTTCACATAGAAAATGTTATATGCTACATATATACACATATAAATATACATCATATATGTGTGCATATGCATACACACATGCATAGATAGATAAATAGATAGATAGATAGATAGATAGATAGATAGATAGATAGATAGATAGATAGAGGTATAGAAGAGACAGAGAGAGAGAGAGAGAGAGAGAGAGAGAGAGAGAGAGAGAGATCCTTTGGATTCTGTAAACTATGGTCTGAGTCTGTCTATGAGGCATCCTAGCAACAAGGACAAATTCAGTACCAGTGAGTATTCCTAGGCCTACATCCTGATCTTTTGTAATATATCTTGGCAGCTTCTTGCAGAAATTGCTGACTCCAGGTCTATTACAGAAAAATCTACACAATAAGCCTTAAGCTCAGAGCAACTTGTTATGCCACTTATGTCAGAGGAGCAAAATGTTAAGTCATCAGCTGGAAAAGATTCCCACTGGACAAAGATAAAGGACAGTGTACTTCAAAAAAATGAAAACATACATTTTAAGACCATTAAATATATATTATATCTGTGAGTTGATAATGATATTTTAATAAGTAGTCACTTTTTTATTCATCAGACAAAAATCTAGTCAAAACTCTAAAATTGCCTATCAACTTCCATGAAAATATGGAGAAATGAGGCTAGTAAAATAGACTGGTAAATAGCGGCACATGCCACCATGCCTGATAACCTGAGTTCAGTAGAAAGCTGATTCCCACAATCTGTTCTCTGACCTTCACACACATGCCATTACATGTCTGTGCTCCCACACACCATACATTTAAAGTGGATGAGTGTGGTTTTTAAAATATTTAAATAGGCCAGCTAGAGATGGACTAGCAAGGGAGGGAACCTGTTCAACAAGCTTCCTAACCTGAACTTTATGCCCAGGATCCATACAGTGTGATGAGAGAACAGACTCCAGCTAGTTGTCTCTTAAGCTATGGAATATGACTATCCACACTAAGCACAAAACAAACAGATGTGTGAGTACAGAAAGATGTGCTTAACTGTACGATGCAAATTGAAAAAAACACGCCTAAAGATTATAGAAAATTCTATATGTCAAAGTATCTGATGTCCTCGGCCAATAAATAAGAAAGAAGTGAAAGGCTCACCATGTCACCATAAACTTTAATAACAAACCATTAAAAGATCAAGCTGTAGAGCATGCCAGTGTAAACTGGGGTGGGAAAGCCATCAGGGTACGCAATGAAAGGGCTCCTTGGAAGTCTAGATCTCACACCTGCACTCATGGGACGGCAGCTGAAGCGCATGAGGCAGCATGGGTGAGCACTGCCACATCACCTCAGGCCCATCACACATGTCAATTCAAATTAGTGTTTGGTCATTGCACATCCAGGAACCTTTTACTATTGCCAATTTTATTAATTAATGAATTAATTTACCCATATCTTGATCAGGGCTTCCCTCCTCTACTCCTTTTTTTTTTACTTTCCATAATTTATTTTCTTATTCATATTACATCCCAATCACAGTCATCTTCCTCCTCTCATTGTGCTATAAAAAAAAAAGAAAATGAAGTCATCACACCACAGAGATGCCTTCATGTTCATGTCTATAGCTAAGATGTAGATCAAGGAGACACCTACTGTTGATGGAATGATCATAAAAACATGAGAATGTTACTCATTATGTAAAATAATGACTCATCATTTTCAACGAAATGGAAGGGACCATTAAATTAGGAAACTATTTTAAACACTGAAAAGTTTTCCTGACTCCCTAGGGACCAATTATTTCCCCACTCTCAAAACTTTGTAAGGAATAAAAGCAATTATTGCCTTCCTAAAGAACACATATACCTTAGTTTTTATTAATAAATATATCATGACACAAATCACTTGGATTTTTCTCTTGAGACATTTTTCTACAGTTTTTTCTCCAGCTTGTTTTAGTCTGGTTTCCATAATTGTGATAAACACCATGACCATAAACATCTTAGCGAGGAAAAGGTTTGTCTTTGTTTTCAGCTTTTAGTCCATCACTGAGGGAAGCCAGGAGAGGAGAGCTCAAGGCAGGAACATGGGGTCTGGAACTGAAGAAGAGACCATGGAGGAGTGCTACCTTCTGGCTTGCTTTGCTACTTTTAAATACATCCTAGACTCACTTGCTTAGAGATAGCATCCCACTACTCTGCATCTCTCATCTCTGGCAGGGAGCTGGCCCATCCTACATCAATTAGCCATGAACAAAACGCTCAAAGAATAGCCTTGAATTCACTGGCACAGGAAACAATTTCCTGAACTGAACACCAAAAGCTCAGGCACTAAGATTAACAATTAATAAATGGAACCTCATGAAACTGAAAAGCATCTGTGAGACAAAGGAGACTATCCATAGGACAAAGCGGCAGCCTACAGAATGGGAAAAAGATATTCACCAACACTACATCCCCACAGATGACTAATATCAAAATATATAAAGAACTCAAGAATTTAGACACCAACAAGCCAAATCATCCAATTGAAAAAATGGGATAGAGAGATAAACAGAAAATTCTCAACAGAGGGCTCTCTAATGTCTGAGAATTTTTCAACACCCTCAGTCATCAGAGAAATCCAAACAACTCTTAAAATTCCATCTTAGATTTATCAGAACAGCTATATCAAAAAAAATTAGTGATAGCACATGCTGGTTGGAATGTGCAGAAAGGGGACCACTCCTCCATTGCTGGTGGAAGTGCAAACTTGTACAACTACCTTGGAAATCAATTTGAGCGTTCACCTCACACCAGTCAGAATGGCTAAGATTAAAAACTCAGGAGATAGCAGGTGTTGGCGAGGATGTGGACAAAGAGGAACACTCCTCCACTGTTGGTGGGATTGCAAGAGATACAACCACTCTGGAAATCAGTCTGGCGGTTCCTCAGAAAACTGGGCACAACACTTCTGGAGGATCCTGCTGTACCATTCCTGGGCATATACCCAGAGGATTCCCCAGCATGCAATAAGGACACATGTTCCACTATGTTCATAGCAGCCTTATTTATAATAGCCAGAAGCTGAAAAGAACCCAAATGTCCCTCAATGGAGGAATGGATACAGAAAATGTGGCATATTTACACAATAGAATACTACTCAGCAATTAAAAACAATGAATTCATGAAATTTTTAGGCAAATGGTTGGAACTGGAAAATATCATACTAAGTGAGGTAACTCATTCACAAAAGAACACGCATGGAATGCAGTCACTGATAAGTGGATATTAGCCCAGAAGCTCATAATACCCAGAACACAACCCACATATCAAATCATTCCCAAGAAGAAGGAAGGAGAGGGCCCTGGTCCTAGAAAGGCTTGATGCAGCACTGTAGGGGATTGCCAGGACAGAGGAGTGGAAGGGGGTTGATTGGGGAACTGACTGAGGAAAGAGGACTTATGGGACTTAGGGGGAAGGGAGAACTGGGAAAGGGAAAATCATTTGGAATGTAAACAAAGAATATAGAAAAAAAGATAGTCCCTCCCCACCAGGCATGCCCACAGGTCAATCTAATCGAGGAAATTCTTCAGTGGAGGCTTTCCTCTTTGAGGACTCTGGACTGTGTCAAGTTGACAAAGTAAAGCTAGGACTGACAATATGGGTTTGATAAATATAACTAATATAAATATAATGAAGAGTAAACATTCAAAGGTACCAACACTGGACTCTTTAGAGTAAAATGTGTGTTTATAAAAAATATCCGGACACAAAATAACACCTGATATTTATGATTACTTTATATATCCAAATAAAATGTCTAGTTCGCTTTCTCTAGTAGAAATTTGGAGATTATGCAGCATAGTTAGTTTGCAAAAATCACCTAGTAAAATATTAAACACAAAGGTTCAAATTTGAAAGAACTAATGCATGTGCATAAAATATATAGGCGAATGAATTAGATGGGAACAAGTTTCCACATGGATGGTAATGCTTTTAGTAAGCCACAAATTAAGGGTTTCCCTTTCTTTTCTACCCTTTCTCTCTTACTACAGATCCTAGTCAATTGTCTTTGAATCAGGTTGAATTTGGCTTGGACATGCTTTTCTTGAAACTCTAACTGGTACATGGCAAGATATTCTGTTACTTTTTTTTCTATATTCTTTGTTTACATTCCAATGGCTTTCCCCTTTCCCAGTTGCCCCCACCATATGTCCCATAATTCCTCTCCCCCCCATGCTATTCCCCACTCTTTCCACCACCCCCCCCAAGATTTCTCTGTTCTGGGTCTACAATCCTGGATCCAATCTTTACAGGCCCAGGGTCCTCTCCTTTTTTTCTTCTTGAGAGTCATTTGACTTGCTAATTGTGCCTTGAGTATTTAGGGCTTCTGGGCTCTTTAATATCCACTTATCAGTGATTGCATTTCGTGTGTATTCTTTTGTGATTGGGTTAGCTCACTCAGGATGATAGTTTCCAGATCTAACCATTTACCTACAAATTGCATGAATTCATTATTTTTAATTGCTGAGTAGTACTCCATTGTATAAATATACCACATTTTCTGTATCCATTCCTCTTTTGAGGGATATCTGGGCTCCTTCCAATTTCTGGCTATTATAAACAAGGCTGCTATAAACATAGTGGAGCATGTGTCTTTGTTGTATGCAGAGGAATCCTCTGGGTATATGCCCAGGAGTGGTATGCCAGGGTCCTCTGGGAGTGGCATGCCCAATTTTCTGAGGAACCGCCACACTGATTTCCAGAGCGGTTTTACCATTTTGCAATCCCACCAACAGTGGAGGAGTGTTCCTCTTTCTCCACATCCTCGCCAGCACTTGTTGTCTCTCAAGTTTTTAATCTTAGCCATTCTGACTGGAGTGAGGTGGAATCTCAGGGTTGTTTTGATTTGCATTCCCCTGATGACTAATGATGTTGAACATCTCTTAAGGTGTTTCTCGGCCATCTGAATTTCTTCTGGTGAAAATTCTTTGTTTAGCTCTGTACCCCATTTTTTGATAGGGTTATTTGGTTCTTTGGGGTCTAACTTCTTGAGTTCTTTGTATATATTGGATATTAGCCCTCTGTCGGATGTGGGGTTGGTGAGGATCATTTCCCACGTTGTTGGTTGCCGTTTTGTCCTTCTGACAGTGTCCTTTGCCTTACAGAAACTTTGTAATTTTATGAGGTCCCATTTGTCAATTCTTGATCTTAGCGCATAAGCTATTGGTGTTCTGTTCAGGAACTTTACCCCTGTGCCCATGTCCTCCAGGGTCTTCCCAAGTTTCTTTTCTAATAGTTTCAGTGTGTCTGGTTTTATGTGGAGGTCCTTGATCCACTTGGAGTTGATCTTAGTACAAGGAGATAAGAGTGGGTCAATTCGCATTCTTCTGCATGTTGACCTCCAGTTGAACCAGCACCATTTGTTGAAAAGGCTATCTTTTTTCCACTGGATGGTTGTGGCTCCTTTATCAAAGATCAAGTGACCATAAGTCTGTGGGTTCATTTCTGGGTCTTCAATCCTATTCCATTGATCTACCTGCCTGTTGCTGTACCAATACCATGCAGTTTTTAACACAATTGCTCTGTAGTACTGCTTGAGGTCAGGGATATTGATTCCCCCAGAAGTCCTTTTATTGTTGAGAATAGTTTTAGCTATCCTGGGTTTTTTGTTGCTCCAGATGAATTTGAGAATTGCTCTTTCTAGATCTATGAAGAATTGATTTGGGATTTTGATGGGGATTGCATTGAATCTGTAGATTGCTTTTGGCAAGATGGCCATTTTTACTATGTTGATCCTGCCAATCCAGGAGCAAGAAATATTTTTCCATCTTCTGAGGTCTTCTTCGATTTCTTTCTTCAGGGACTTGAAGTTCCTGTCATACAGATCTTTCACTTGTTTGGTTAGAGTTACGCCAAGGTACTTTATGTTGTTTGTGGCTATTGTGAAGGGTGTTATTTCCCTAACTTCTTTCTCAGCCTGCTTGTCCTTTGAGTACAAGAAGGCTACTGATTTGCTTGAGTTAATTTTATAACCAGCCACGTTGCTGAAGTTGTTTATCAGCTGTAGAAGTTCTCTGGTGGAGTTTTTTGGATCGCTTAAGTAGACTATCATATCATCTGCAAATAATGATACTTTGACTTCTTCCTTTCCAATTTGTATCCCTTTGACTTCCTTATGTTGTCTAATTGCTCTCGCTAGAACTTCAAGTACTATATTGAAAAGATATGTAGAGAGAGGACAGCCTTGTCTAGTCCCTGATTTTAGTGGGATTGCTTAAAGTTTCTCTCCATTTATTTTGATGTTGGCTACTGGTTTGCTGTAGATTGCTTTTACTAGGTTTAGGTATGGGCCTTGAATTCCTGCTCTTTCCAAGACTTTTAGCATGAAAGGATGCTGAATTTTGTCAAATGCTTTTTCAAAATCTAATGAGATGACCATGTGGTTTTTTTCTTTTAGTTTGTTTATGTAGTGGATTACATTGATGGATTTCCGTATATTGAACCATCCCTGCATTCCTGGAATGAAGCCTACTTGATCATTATGAATGATCGTTTTGATATGCTCTTGGATTCGGTTGGCAAGAATTTTATTTAGTATTTTTGCATCAATATTCATAAGAGAAATTGGCCTGTAGTTCTCTTTCTTTGTTGGATCTTTTTGTGGTTTAGGTATCAGCGTAATTGTGGTTTCGAAGAACGAGTTGGGCAGTGTCCCTTCTGTCTCTATTTTGTGGAATAGTTTGAAGAGTATTGGTGTTAAGTCTTCTTTGAAGGTCTGGTAGAATTCTGCACTAAAAGCATCTGGTCCCGTACTTTTTTTGGTTGGGAGGCTTTCTATAACCCCTTCTATTTCTTTAAGGGTTATGGGACTGTTTAGCTGGTCTACTTGATGCTGATTTAATTTTGGTATTTGGTATCTGTCTAGGAAATTGTCCATTTCCTCCAGATTCTCCAGTTGTTTTGAGTATAGGCCTTTGTAGTAGGATCTGATGATCTTTTGAATTTCCTCGGTTTCTGTTGTTATATCCTCCTTTTCATTTTTAATTTTGTTAATTTGGATACTGTCTCTGTGCCCTTTGGTTAGTCTAGCTAAGGGTTTATCTATCTTGTTGATTTTCTCGAAGAACCAGCTCTTGGTTTTGTTGATTCTTTGTATGGTTCTCTTTGTTTCTGCTTGATTGATTTCAGCCCTTAGTTTGATGATTTCCTCTCTTCTACTCCTCCTGGGTGAGTTAGCTTCTTTTTGTTCCAGGGCCTTCAGGTGTGCTGTTAAGTTGCTAGTGTATGCTCTCTCCAGTTTCTTTTTGGAGGCACTCAGGGCTATGAGTTTTCCTCTTAGCACTGCTTTCATTGTATCCCAGAGATTTGGGTAGGTCGTACCTTCATTTTCATTGAATTCTAAAAAGTCTTTGATTTCTTTCTTTATTTCTTCCTTGACCAGGGTGTCATTGAGTAGAGTATTGTTCAGTTTCCATGTGTATGTGGGCTTTCTGTTGTTCTTCTTGCTATTGAAGACCACTTTTACTCCATAGTGATCCAATAGGAGACATGGGATTAGTTCGGTCTTCTTGTATTTGTTGAGGTCTGTCTTGTGATCAATTTTTGAGAAGGTACCGTGCAGTGCTGAGAAAAAGGTATACTCTTTTGTTTTAGGATGGAATGTTCTATATATATCTGTTAAATCCAATTGGTCCAAAGCTTCAATTAGTTTCACTGTGTCCCTGTTTAGTTTCTGCTTTCCTGATCGGTCCATTGAGGAGAGTGGAGTGTTGAAGTCACCTACAATCATTGTGTTAAGTGCGATGTGTGCTTTAAGCTTTAGTAAAGTTTCTTTTACGAATGAGGGTACCCTTACATTTGGCGCATAGATGTTCAGTATTGAGAATTCTTCTTGGTGGATTTTCCCTTTGACAAGCAGGAAGTGACCTTCTGTGTCTCTTTTGATGACTTTAGGTTGAAAGTCGATTTTATCTGATATTAGAATGGCTACTCCAGCTTGTTTCCTGGGACCATTTGCTTGTAAAACTGTCTTCCAGCCTTTTACTCTAAGGTGGTGTTTGTCTTTGACTCTGAGATGTGTTTCCTGTATGCAGCAAAATGTAGGGTCCTGTTTCCGTATCCAGTCTGTTAGTCTGTGTCTTTTGATTGGGGAATTGTGTCCATTGATATTAAGAGATATTAAGGAATAGTAATTATTACTTCCTGACATTTTGGGCATTGTTATTATTATTTGTATTTGAGTGGTTCTCTTCTTTTGGGTTGGATGAGATGGGGTTTCTATCTTGTTTCTTCTGGGGTGTTGTTTCCCCCCTTGTGTTGGTATTTTTCCCCTATTATCCTTTGTAGGGCTGGGTTTGTAGATAAGTATC
The DNA here is from genome assembly GCA_964023405.1 of Apodemus agrarius. Classification (NCBI taxonomy): domain Eukaryota; kingdom Metazoa; phylum Chordata; class Mammalia; order Rodentia; family Muridae; genus Apodemus; species Apodemus agrarius. The sequence continues at coordinate 65,791,226 of OZ030006.1, read as the reverse complement.
TTGCAAATTTGGTTTTGTCGTGGAATATCTTGGTTTCCCCATCTATGGCAATTGAGAGTTTTGCTGGGTATAGTAGTCTTGGCTGAAGTTTGTGTTCTTTTAGGGTCTGCATGAGGTCTGCCCAGGATCTTCTAGCTTTCATGGTCTCAGGTGAGAAGTCTGGTGTAATTCTGATAGGTCTTCCTTTATATGTTACTTGTCCTTTTTCTCTTACTGCCTTTAATATTCTTTCTTTGTTTAGTACATTTGGGGTTTTGATTATTATGTGACGGGAAGTATTTCTGTTCTGGTCCAGTCTATTTGGGGTTCTATAGGCTTCTTGTATATTCATGGGCATCTCTCTCTTTAGGTTGGGGAAGTTTTCTTCCATAATTTTGGAGAAGATATTTGCTGGTCCTTTAAGTTGTAGATCTTCATTCTCATCTATCCCTATAATCCTTAGGTTTGGTCTTCTCATTGTGTCCTGGATTTCCTGAATGTTTTGGGTTACCAGCTTTTTGCATTTTGCATTTTCTTTAATTGTTGAATCCATGGTTCCTATGGTATCTTCAGCATCTGAGATTCTGTCTTCTATCTCTTGTATTCTATTGTTGATATTTGCATCTATGACTCCTGATTTCTTCCCAAGGTTTTCTATCTCCAACATTGTCTCCCTTTGCGATTGCTTAGTTGTTTCTACTTCTGTTTTTAGATTTTGTATGGTTTTGCTCAGATCTTTCAGTTGCTTGTTTGTGTTTTCCTGTAATTCTTTAAGGGATTTTTGTGTTTCCTCTTTTATGACTTCTACTCGTTGACCCATGTTCTCTTGTATTTCTTTAGGTGATTTTTGCTTCTCCCCCTTATTGGGATTCATTTTTTGCTCTATATTCTCCTGGATTTCTTTAAGTGATTTTTGTGTCTGCCTTGTATGGGCTTCTAGTTTTTGATCTATTTTCTCCTCTATTACTTTAAGAAATTTATCTAAGTGATCCTCAATCTGCATCTTTACCAGTGATTTTAGATCTGAGTCTTGTTTTTCTGGTGTGTTGAGATATCTGGGATTTAATTGTGTTTGCCTTGCAATGGCTTCTAGCTTTTGATCTATTTTCTCATGTATTACTTTAAGAGATTTATCTAAGTGTTCCTCTATCAGCATCCTGACCAGTGATTTTAGATCTGAGTCTTGTTTTTCTGGTGTTTCGGGGTATCCAATATTTATTGCTGTTGGGGAACTGGGTTCGGATGCCGCCATACTGCCTTGATTTTTGTTAGTAGCGATCTTACGTTTGCCTTTTGCCATCTGGTTAATTCTGGTGTTAGTTGGTCCTGTAGATACTAGCTGGTGCTTGACCCTCCTGTGGGGTTGTAAGGCTATTTCCCAGCGACTGGGATACCTGAATCACTGTCCTGCGGGGGTCTTGTTCACAGATTGCTGACAGGTGGCCTGAGTCCCCCGAGGTCTTAAACTCAGGATATCCCAGGTACTTGGTTCCGCCTGTTGGGCGGCTGCTCTGCACTGCTCCTGCTCAGGGTTTGCTGTCTGATATCCTGTTTCTCCAGGGGTCTTAAAGTTGGGATATCTCAGTTATCTGGTTCTGCCTGCTGGTCCCAAGCTGCTGGGAAGCTGGCTGGGTCCGGTTTCCAGCTTCCCTGCCACCGGCTGGATGGGAGGCTGGTTCCGCCTCCGGCTGGGTCTGGCACGCTGGCTGACTCCGGCTTCCCCACCACCAGCTGGACGGGCAGCTGCAGGCAATATGGCAGCTGCCTGCAGGGAGCTCGGGGGTCCGCCCCGCGAGTGCAGAGTGCAGCCGCTACTCTGTGCCCAACTCCTACTCCAGGCCTGAGTCCCCGAAGGTCTTAAGCTCGGGCTGTCTCGGGTACCTGGTTCCGCCGCCGCCGGCTGGGTCTGAGCACCTGGCACGCTGGCTGACACTCCGGCTTCCCCCGGAGCATGTGTTCTTATTACATGCAGGAGAATCCTCTGGCGATATTCTGTTACTTGACTTTCATGTCCATAAAGTCCTTGAGAATCCAATAAATAATTCACTTCTGTCCTTAAGTTTAGTTTTTGCCAGACTCACCACTCCAAGCATTATACTTTGTATATAAAATAATACTTGTTTATTTTCCTGGTCATAAACTTTCAATGCTATATCCACCTTCTACAAAAGTTATATTCCCAATTAAAATCTGAACAAAAAGAAAAAAGAAAAGGAAAGGAAAAGAAGGAAAGGAAAGGCTCACAAGCCAGACTGATGGAGGTGACACTTCAATTGATGTCCCCCCCTTCTCAGGAATGTCAAGTTGACAGCCATTTAACACCTCTTAGTCATACCTTTCATTGCCTTCACACACCTCTCAATGACACTCCTTGTGGCCATCACAAACTTCTTAATCCATCCCTTATTATAAATCAAGCACACCAACTTTTCTAACTTGTTCTCCTTTTCTGAAGTGATAAGTGTTGTGATTCAGGGCTTTGGAAATCTGGCATAGGATAGACTCTTGTCCCATTAGTATACATCATACAGCCAGAAACAGCAGTGTCTCACAGCTAAGATAAAACAAAGATTATTGGGGAAGCAGTCTCTGATATTTTCCTAACAAATAAATTAAAGAGTGATTATAGAGAGTTCCCCTTTCCTTTTCTGGCATCTCTTTCCTTAGCGATGTTCATCCTGATTCTGTTTCTAAAATTAAGCTCTGAGAAGGGGCTCCTCGGGAGTCTTGGCCTAGGCTGTGTGCTACTTCGAGGTGACGTGCACCCAGTTGGTCAGCTTTCCTATCCTCATTGACGTTGTAGGGGAGTATGTGAAGCTGGAGAAATATCTGTCTTGATGAGAATTATTCTTAGATTCATTGGTCCCTTACAACCTGTGGCAATCCTCTTGCCTCTGCCTTCCAAGTGCTGGGATTACAGGCATCTGTTGCCATACCTAGAATAGCATCTTTCCAGGAGTGTTCATCTCCTTAGCAACCAGGGCCTCCCTAGCTGTACTTTACATGTTCTCCTTTTCTTACCAAGCTGTAGATTTTTCAAATCTTTCTCTTCTGCTTTTTGCTCAGGATTTTTACTGTAAATTTGGCTAAATGCCACCAGTAATACCCATTCTGTTGTCTGGATGTTTTGTGTCATTAATATTTCTTCTGCCTATTAATTAATTAGACTACCACCTTTAAGTTCAGTCCCCCACAAAGTATCAGGACGTGGACAAAATTCATCCAAATCCTTCCTTCAAACCAATTCCCAAAAGTTTTCCACATTTTCAGATATAGTAAAAGCAAAGTCCATTTGAAGTGGACTTGACTTGATGCTGCTTGTATTTTAAGGTTAGTTTTGGTGCCCAAAACTGCTTATACATGTGTCTGCACATAAGACACTGAAGGACCCTGCCCCCACTTGGTTTCAATTGGTAAATAAAGACGCCAGCTGCCAGTAGTTGGGCGGAGCACACAGAGAAGGGACTTTTGGGATTCCTGGAACCAAGCTGTGAAAGAGAGGAGGGTGAGAAGGCTGAAATGTAGTATAAATGGAAAGCAGTCCCGGGAGGGGGAGGGGATGCCCAAAAGGTAACAGCAACAAAGATAAAATCTATATGTGGAGAGTGTTAATTCAGGTATACTGGAGGGGAGTGTTTGCTAGCTGCAGGGAGATTTAAAAGTGCTCCTCCATTGAGCCGATAAAGGCTGGTGTGTGTGTGTGTGTGTGTGTGTGTGTGTGTGTGTGTGTGTGTGTGTTTGTGTGTGTGTTTCAATCAAGCAGTGCCGAGACTTGCTTTTGCACAACCCTCCGGGTTAATCAGCAGATTAGATACTTCACCACTGCACCCATTCCACTTTCTATTAGTTAGATTTCCACAACTATATCAATTACATGAGGTAATCATCTCGCAAAAAGAAAAAGTTTAAACTTAGTTTTAGGGATTTCAGTCCATGCTTTAGACCTATATAGAAAACTGGGCAGGAGCTTGTGAGAAAACCTATTTGCTTCATGACCAGGACAACAAAAGACAGAGTGGGAAAGAAGAACAGGGCCCTAGAATCCACTTTAAGGACATGCCTTCAAATGCACAAAGATTGTACATAGGCTCTACCTCTTAATGTTTTCATCACCTCCTGTGGTAGTTTGAGAGGGAATAGGCCCAATAGGTTCATATGTTTGAATACTTGATTCCTACTTAGTGGAACTGCTTGAGAAGGATTAGAAGGTAAGGGTTTCTTGGTAGGGTGATGTCACTGGAGGTGGGCTTTGAAGTTTCAAAAGATTTATGGCCCTCCCAGTGTGTTCTCACTGCTCCTGTTTTAGATCTGAGTGTGTGCTCTTCTAATGCTATGCCTGCCTGCCTGGTACTTGCTCCCTACCATGATGGTAATGGACACCTATTCCTCTGCAAATGTAATCTCCAAATAATCTTTTCCTTTTTAAACCGCATTGGTTGTGATGATTTATCACAGCCATACAAAAGTAAGTAAATCACTTCTCAAAGTGTCAAGATGGCAGTCACACCTTTATCAATCAACACATGAACCTACCATTTGAAATGTAAATAAAGCAAATATCTAATAAAAATTTATATTAAAAAATGTCTGAGCAGTGGCTACAGAGTGGAAAGAGCGAGGAGGCTGCGTCTGGCTGCGTCTGGCTCCCACTCTCACAGCTTGTGCAGTACACTGAGCTTCCTTCCTAGAGACAGCACCTGGGCAAGCGAAAGCCAGACAGGCACTGAGAGATTCTGTGCCTCCTGGAGGAAAATCAACTAAACATGGACAAAGGAGATCCTAAGAAGCAGAGAGGGAAAATGTCCTCATATGCACTTTGTGCAAACCTGCCGGGAGGAGCACAAAAAGAAGCACCCAGATGCTTCGGCCAACTCCTCAGAGTCTCCAAGACGTGCTCAGAGAGGTGGAAGATCTCTACTAAAGAAAGGGGGAAGTTTGAAGATATGGTAAAGGCTGACAAAGCTCATTATGAAAGAGAAATGAAAACCTACATTTGCGCCCCCAAAGGGGAAACCAAAAAGAAGCTCAAGGACCCCTATGCACCCAAAAGGCCTTGATCCAGTACTAGAACAGAGAAATGGGAGGGGTGATTGGGGAATAGGCAGAGGGAAGAGGACTTATGGGACATATGGTGAGGGGGGAACTGGGAAAGTGGAAAGCATTCAGAATGTAAACAAAGAATATAGAAAATTTTTTTAAAAGTGTAATAATAAAAAAAACTAATAAAATAAATAATTTATAGAAAAAAAAGGAAAAAGGAACCAGAAAAGAAGTCTGTAGCAGTGACTTGTGTAATGGTGCAAGGAATTGGAAACAAAGCACAAAGCTTCTGAAACTCCTGATAGACTGAGTTAAAATATAGGTGTATAAATCAAAAAGCTGAAGAGACAACTATATACATCACTAGAAAAGCACAGTCACTTACTTCTTCCATCTGTATATCTAGAGACATTACTCTCCAATGCTTATATACAGAGCTGCTTTCCAATCCCACTGATTGCACTGGTCTGCTGACAGTGGTAGACATCCCTGAAGAGGTAAATGGGCTGAGGACTCTAGCTTCTGATAATCTTCTATAGCTTGTAGGGGAAAAGCTGGTCCAACATGAAACACAGAAATGTTAGAAATACAGTCATACATTCTAAGAGTTAGTCATGTGATAAACTTCCTGAAAGTTAATTAGATAGGTACATAGGCAAGTAGGTAGGTAGGTAGGTATGTACGTACGTACATACATACATACATACATATATACACACATACACACACACATACACACATACATACAATACAATACAAGATCCAGATTGACTGATTCTTGTTATATTGAAGCATAAGAAGATATGCAGAAAAAGATCCACTCTGAAGTATACTCAAGGCCAGACGACAAAAAGACACAAAGAGCTCTAATCACTGAGGAATTAACAGGTCAATCAGTACAAGAGAACTTATAACTAAAGAGCATGATTTATTGTAGAGCAAGAATTGAGATCTATGAGACCAGAGAAAAGTTAGATGAAAAATTTTAGCATGCAGATAGGACACAGATGGTTTCTTAGATGACTTCTCAGGGAGATATGAGGCTGCATCTAGTTCAGTTTGGTAAGAACATACAATATTAGGCATATTATAGGAAAGAATGGTCACAATATAAATTTTCATTAGGCAGTAAAAGGGAAAAATAAAATCAGCGAAGAACTGAACTCTGGGTCAGGTTGGGGTGTTGGCATTTGGGAATTAAACACAAAAACCCACCCATGTAGAGCCACCCTGACTCAGCGAGAGGCTGGCTGCCTGTTAGCCTGTCTCCTTTCGCTTGTGTCGGCTGCCAATCCCAAGAACCGTTTTCTGCCAGGGGCTTGCCACGGCCACACCAGGCTGGAACGCAGAGCAGCGCCTTGCCCACCTACCTTCCGAGAAGCTTCTTCTTACAGTAGATGGGAACAGAGAACTTCACAACTAAACAGTGTGCACAGTCTGAGAGACCGTGACTTACTCAGGCCTAAATGGGATGTTTTCGTCAAATCCCTCTCCCCAAACCTCAGAAAGCCTGCAAAAGAGAGGGTGAAAAGATTGGGACAGTGATAAGGGATGGATGACCCCAGGAAAACAGCATCTTTCAAAGACAACAGGACTGATGATGTGCATATGAACTCAAAGAGACTACAGCAGCACACACAAGGCCTGCCAAGGGCCCAGAGATGGGTTCCCACTTCTAACCAAGGAGCTCTGTGCAATTGATAACCACTGGAAAAAAAACGTTTTCTCCAATGAAGCCTTACTGGTAGGCCCCATGCTCAGAAGTAATTGGCCAACAGAAAACACACTCAGTGATATTTTTGTAGACCTTTTGTCTCTTTTTTGTTTTGTATGTTTGGGCATTTCTTTAGTCTTATTAGTCTTTTGCTTTTGAAGTTGGATGGGTAGGAGGTAGATAGGATCTGGGAGGAACTAAGGGAGGAGAAAAACATGATCAAGATATATTGTATGAAAATATTTTTCAATTAAGAAAAAAAGAAGGGCTGGAGAGATGGCTTAGCAGTTAAGAACACTGACTGCTCTTCCGAAGGTCCTGAGTTCAAATTCAGCAACCACATAGTGGCTCACGACCATCTGTAATGAGATCAGATGCCCTCTTCTGGTATGTCTGAAGACAGCTACAGTGTACTTATAAATAAAAAAAAGTAAATAATAATAAATCTTTAAAAAAAAAAGAAAAAAGAAAACAGAGAAGAGAGGAGGAAAGGTAACAGGGTAGAAACCCAGGCACTCATAGAGGAAGAGAATTCTTAGGTCTGTGTCTAGAATTCATTACATATACAATGCGAGCTGTTGGGGTTGGGGTTGGGGTTCTTTTTTTTTTTTTTTTTTTTTTTAAGTATGTTGTCCTAATATCAAATACTGACTTTGGTCGTGTAGTTAGCTGGAAAATCATTTCATTACTTCATTATGTATGGATCACTTAAAGGGGTCTGTTTTCTGAATTGTCATCAGCACATTAAATCTTAGATTTAATGTCATCTAGAATGCACCCCATTTTCCAACTGTCAAAGATAATTAGCTGTTCCATGTGAGCTTTCATTTCCTATCCTCAGCTCAGTTATGCTGAGCAGGACCAAAAAGGGCCAGCTGGTGATGATATCTGAGTGATGAAATAGTGGCAGATGTAACAAAGAAGGGAGGGGTTAAGGGGTGCATTAAGTGACATTAGGAGGTTCAGAGCAAACCATTAAGGGCATGCTCTCCCTGAGCCAAAGTAGAGAATCCTGTTCCTCACAGCTCTGTACTCAGAAATTCTGCAAGAAAGGTAAATCTTGAGCCTGGAGCTCCTCTTTCCAAATGGTTGAACTAGCTATATAGTTCATGGAGCTTTTAGGAGAGTAGCATATAGGATGTCTTGGACTGAGAAGTTCATCAAATCAAGTTTCTTTCCTTTTGTTTGAAAAGTCCCAATAGAAGCATAGTCTCCTCTTTCTCAGTCTTCCTATGTGGAGTTTTCTCCACCTGTTGCTTTTACCTAGAGCCCTTACCTAGCCAAACCCTCTGGTAGACATCCCTCTGGAGACAAGTGGGCAGAAGATTCCAGCCTCTGTTGATCTTTCTACACCTTGCAAGGAAAGAGCTGAACCATCATGAAACTTATTATCTATTTCACCATCCTAGCTGGTATGTATTTAAGACTTTGTACTCTGTTCATTAAAGTGTAGAACATAGTGAGGTGAAATGAGTGGGTTGATTTGTTGCAGATCTATGCATATCTACTGCTATGAGTAGAATCTGGGTCTCCTCACTTAGACCCTATCCACGGGCTGAACACAAACAGTATACCCTAAGCATTAAGTTATTAGATAGATTATGGTGCATACCTGCCCTGGAGAACCCTCAACAATGAGAACTTCCCCTGTTTATTGTGAAATATGAGCCTCATTGCCTTCTGGAAATGTCCTAATGTGGTCACAGGAACAGAAGGCCCAGTTTGATTTCTGATTTCTCCTCTGTACCATAACTTGGAATCCAGGAAATGGTAAAGGCAGGAACAAGACTTAATTCAATGGTTTCTACTTCTTCAGTCTCTGCTTCCATGAAGTTTGGACTGAAGAATTTTCCAACACCCCATGTCAAATGCTAGCTGGGTTGACATAGGCAAGCTAACTAGCTCAGCACATAATATAAAGCTCAAAATCTTTTGCCTTTATTAATAATCTACTCTGCTTTGAAGTTTTTAAGTATTGTTACACAGAGGTGAGGCATAGACCCAGATGTGAACAGTTCAGCAGAAGTACCAGTAAGAGCATAGAAGAGACCTCAGACCACAGTACTCCCTCTAACTGCAGGACTCCCTACAGGTCAAGAAGAAGGACTTAAGTGAGGGTGCTTTGGTTCCTCTAAGAAAGAGAACAAAATAGTCACAGGAGCTATAAGGGAGACAATGTGTGGAACAGAGACTGAAGTAAAGGCCACCCAGAGACTGCCCTACATGGAGATTCATCCTATAAACAGTCAACAACCCCTGACACTACTATAGATGACAAGAAGTATATATACCAAAAGGAGCATACCATGGTTGTCTTTGGAGGGGCCCTGCCAGAGCCTTACAAATATAGAGGCAGATGCTAACAACCAACTATTGGACTGGGCATAGGGTTCCCAATGGAGGAGCTGGAGGATGGTCCAGAGGAGCTGAAGGGGTTTACAGCCCCATGGGAAGGACAATGATTTCAGCCACCCAGATGCCCCAAGACTCCAGGACTGAACCATCAACCAAGGGGCACACATGGTTCCAACCAAAAATGTGGCAGAGGAAGGCCTTGTTGGGCATCAGTAGGAGTAATGGAGGGGGAAGGGTTGGAGTCTTAGGGGAGGGGGGATATAGGGAAAGCTTTTACCATTGGCAATGTAAATGAAGACCATATTCAATAAATAAATAAATAAATAAATAAATAAATAGCATAGAAGAGAGCCCTAGACTCAGCCTACCTCTCTCTTATACTCCACTACTTTTTTTTTTACTATTTTAAATTTTTAAATCAAGTGTAACTAATACTATTTTTGATGTGTTCTACTTGCTTCTGTGGTCTTTTATTTCAATGTCTAACATTACATATTTGATATTTATGCTTCCAATGTTTAACTACTATTACGTATTACTAAAGTGACTATACTTATTAATCATCTTTGCCTACATCTGGTTATATCTTCAAAATGGATTCCTATTGATGGAATTCTCCAACCACAATTATGAACTAGTTATAGCTCTTGATGCCCATTTCTAAATTGCTTTCCAAGGAAGTAAAATCAATTTATAAGCAGTGATGATATCTTTTATATTATACCTTTTCTTAAAAATGAATATTACCAATATTGTCATTATTTTGTCTTAAAGTGTGTCACTTTAATTTACATCTTTATTAGAGAAATACTTCCCCAACCAATTGAATACTCCCTTAAAATCATGCATACTCCTTTTCTGCTGGGAAGATGAGAATGTCTCATTTACTCTGGTATTTATATGAATTGTTTTCTCAGGAACAGCTTTATTCACTCACTCATATGTGCAGAAAGAGGACCATGCTCCTTACTTAGTATACCTCAAGTCTAACTTCAACCCCTGTGTGGGTGTCCTCATCAAGGCCAGTTGGGTGCTGGCCCCATCTCACTGCTATTTACCGTGAGTATTGTGTATCCTCTCCCCCAAATGGGTTCTCCTCATCCTAGATCAGTGATTCTCAATCAGGGACAACCTTCCCCTGTGATATGTTTAGAAAGGTCTGAAAGTATTTTGGATTTTCACAAATGGGAATAGTGCTACTAGCATCTAGTGGGAAGCACCCTAGGAAAGATGCTGTGAATTTCTGTAGAAGCTAAGATGTCTCCACCGAAAACTCTGTGCTGCTGTTGAAAGACTATTTTGTACTATACCTCCCCTACTGCCCCATCAGCTTTCAAGGTTTTTGCCCCCTGGAAATGTGATTACATCTGATCAAGTAGGGGTTCAGTAGGTAACTCAAATTCATAAGCTGAATAAATTGAAAAGAGATGTTCTTTAAAGGAACTAATAGTAAAGAGATTGTTCCATGTCCCACAAGAGAAATATTGAGCAAATACAGTGACCATCCTTATCCTAAGAGAAAAGAATGGTTTTAATAGAATAGGAGCAGTGTCTGTATGAAAATGCTATGTGATAAGAACTGTAACCTCTGCCAAAATACATTTTAAAAAATCTGTGGCAGTACCTCCTGGAAAAGGTCTGGGAAGATAAATACTCCAAGATCACCCTTTTCCCTCCAAATACTTTCTTGAACTTCCTATTGATTAGAAGCCAGAAAAGAAAGCTCATTGGTTTAAACCACATCACCTTCCAAATCTTCAAAAAGGGGAGGGGAGGGAAGAAGAGTTGTTTGGTGGGCTTGTTATCCAACACCCTTGTCATTTTATTATCATGTATCTACTAGAATGGAAATTACCCACTTGGATAAATGAGGCCCAAAGAGGGTCAAATACTAACTTTTACTTTTACATTCATTAATTTCCTCTCCAATGTACTCTATTCAAAAAACAGTAGATAATGACTCCACTGTTTACTCTGACCACAAGTAAGTCACTACTACTGTGTGTGTCCAGCACATCATTTGTAAAATGAGAATTAACATAAGATCCACCACACAAACTTATTGTTAAGTAAAAGGTAACCCAGATACAGTTCTTGTCGCAGTATCTTGCACAGTGTATCATCTAATATCCAAAATGGTGGTGATGATGGTGGTGAGTAGTGGTGGTGAGTGATGATGGTGAGTGATGATGATGGTGAGTGATGATGGTGAGTGATGATGATAGTGAGTGATGATGACGGTGATGATGGTGAGTGATGATGATGGTGATGATGGTGAGTGTTGATGATGGTGATGATGATAAGGGATGAGTGATGATGGTGAGTGATGGTGGTGATTGATCATGATGTCAGTGATGGTGAGTGATGATGATGATGGTGAGTAATGATGACGGTGAGTAATGATGATGGTGATGATGGTGAGTGATGATAATAGGGGATGAGTGGTGATGATGGTGATGATGATAGGGGATGAGTGATGATGGTGAGTGATGGTGGTGACTGATCATGACAATGATGATGGAGAGTGATAATGACAGTGATGATGGTGGTGGTGAGTGATGATGGTGATAGTGATGATGATGGTGATGATGGTGATAGTGATGGTGAAGATGGTGGTGAGTGATGATGGTGGTGAGTGATGTGAGTGATGATGATGGTGAGTAATAATGACAGTGATGATGGTGGTGGTGAGTGATGATGGTGATAGTGATGGTGATGATGATGATGGTGATGATGGTGATGTGAGTGATGATGGTGGTGAGTGATGTGATGGTGAGTGATCATGAAGACAATGATGATGGTGAGAGATAATGGTGATAGTGATTATGATAGTGATGATGGTTAAAGTGATGATGATGGTAGTGAGTGATGATGGTGAGTGTAATGATAGTTAGTCATGATGACAGTGATGATGATGAGTGGTGGTAGTGAGTGATGATGATGGTGAGTGGTAATGGTGATAGTGATGATGGTGAGTGATGATGGTGATAGTGATGATGATGATGGTGATGATGGTGAGTGGTGATAATGGTGAGTGATAGTGATGATGGTGGGTGATAGGGATGATGATGGTGATGATTGTGAGTAAAGATGATGATAGTGATTGTGAGTAATGATGAGTAAAGATTATGATAATGATAATAATGATGTGGTGATAGTGAGTGATGATGATTGATGATGATGATGATGATGATGATGGTGAGGATGTGGTGGTTGTCGTAGTGGGTGGTGGTGTAGTGGTGATAATAACAGTGGTTTCTTCCCATCCCTTCTTCTTCCAGAAATCTGAGGGTGATGTTGGGAAATTTCAAGAGCAGAATCAGAGATGGGACAGAGCAGACAATTTATCCCATCCAGATTATCCGCTACTGGAACTACAGCCACACAGCCCCACAGGATGACCTCATGCTTATTAAACTAGCTAAGCCTGCCACCTTCAACCACAAAGTCCAGGTTCTCCCCCTAGCCACCACCAACGTCCGGCCAGGCACTGTCTGCACACTGTCAGGTTTGGACTGGAGTCAAGAAAACAATGGTAAGCGCACTTTCCACAGCAAGTACAGCCACCAGCTTTGCCCTTAATAAGGACACCCATGTCCTCATCCTTAATGGGGACACCCTTGTCCTCAGAGCTGTAAGGCGACGTGGAGCACAAAACAGCTAAAGGGTGAAACTGTGGAAGTGGCCTAAGGAAAGAGAGAGCTGTCTAGAGCTCCAATGCTCCGCTACTGTCAGGGGCTCAAGCGAAGCCTCGCTGGCCTCTGCAAGACTTCAGCAGCCAGATCTCATGAGCCATCTGACTGCATGGAAGCCATCCCTTATTGCCACAGACACAGTGCACACAGTCGGTGGTGGTCCTTCTCCCCATACATGCCCATTTCACATGTAAGGGACACTTTTGGAGAACCTAAATCAGACCATTTGTAGATACAGAGAGGAAAGAAAATGGCATTCCAAAGCACGTAAGACTGTTTCACATTGGTAAAATGTTACTATGTGTACATGGTACTTCATCTGTGAAATGAGGGTAATCTGCAGATCATTAACACAAAATTTTGGAGGGTTTTGTCTTCCTTTCTCTTCCTTTCTTATTTTTTTATGCACACACAAAATACTATCCACTGAAGCACAGGAGGTGAGGATTAGGGATAGGCCTCAGTTGTGAGATGAACCAGATGTTGTCACCCTCAGGCAGGCACCCTGACTTACGGCAGAATCTAGAGGCTCCGGTGATGACTGACAAAGAGTGCCAGAAAACTCAACAAGGAAGCAGCCACAGAAACTCCTTATGTGTCAAATTCGTGAAAGTATTCAGCCGAATTTTTGGGGTAATCTTTTTGTCTGTGTTCAAATTTCATTTATTAGTATGTGTCTAGTTGACTATTTAATCATAATGCATTTTAATTTCCAAGTAACTTGAGACATTGATAAGATTGTTGCAATGACACCTGCAATTTTCTCAGTTATAATCTTCCTACAAAGGATTTTTATTTATTAAAGAGCATCATACATCCCTGGTTTATAATATCTTGCTGATGTTCATTCTCATGGTTGCAAAAGAAATCTTTGAAAACAAGCATTGCTTTAATTTTTACATTTTCTCTCTCCCTCACTTCTACCCCTCCCATCTCTGGCAGGAGGTTGCCGTAGCTACGGTCATTTGTAAAAACAAGCTCCAGGGAATAGAAGTTGGACACTTCATGGGAGGGGACGTTGGCATCTACACCAACATTTACTCATATGTACCATGGATTGAGAAAACCACTAAGGAGAAGATGAAATGATGCCCTGCTTTTCCTTCCGCATCTCATTGTCTCTGCCATTGACTAAAGGAGCTTACATGTTCCCTAAACTCAAATAAACTCTCCAAATAAAAGTTTGGAATGCAGCACCCTGGGAGTCTATGTCTTACTTGTGTCCATGTCCACACCACATTCTGATGTGAAGAAATGGGCCGCTACTATGTTGTGCTGGGTCCTGCTCTCCATCATGCATAATGTTCACAACAAACCTTTGAATGAATCACCTTATCTCCCTTTATCAAACAAGTTTTGAGACGAAATCATCACTATTAATGAGTAGTTATCAACACTTAGAAAGAAATGGAATGGGATGTGAAATATCATATTTTACACCCTGCACATTTAGTGAAAATATATGGAACAATCCATGGTATTGCTGTGGGCTCATTTTATGGGGTGACTCATAAAAAAGTGAGAAAACTTGGGACAGTTCTTTAAGTTCAAAGAAAAGGGTACTACCTGAGGGAAGGGCATGCAGAAATCTTGGCAGCAACCAACAGAGGGCAAATAGAGGGAACTGGAACCTTATGCTTAAGAGGAAAAAAACTCATAAATGAATAGTTCAAGCAAGGTCTATGAGTACCTATCCCAATGGGTGGGACTCATCATCACACGGAGAATACACACGGAGGGACCCATGGCTCCAACTGCATATGTACCAGAGGATGGCCTTATCTGGTATCAGTGGGAGGGGAGGCACTTGGTCCTATGAAGGCTTGATGCCCCAGCATAGGGGAATGCCAGGGTGGTGAGGAGGGAGTGGGAGTATGGGTGGGTGGGGGAGAACCCTCCCAGAAGCAGGGGATGGGGTGGGATAGAGAGTTTTTGGAGGAGAAACAAGGAAAGGGGATAACATTTGAACTGTAAATACATAATAAAATAAAATAAAATAAAATAAAATAAAATAAAATAAAATAAAATAAAATAAAATAAAAAGTAGTCATTCATTTCCTTTCTTTACCATGTCTTCAGTACATGTCTTCCCACCATTTGACCTACAGTGGTGGTCTTTAGGGGGGGTATAGCAGGACATTTTCATTACTGGAGGAGTGGTTTCCTATCAAAGGAGGCTCCCTATTTTGTCCAGACATAGAAATTATATATTATCTAAATGAAAAAGTGATATAGATAGACTAACTTATATCATAAAGAGATATATGAGAGACCAACCCTGCCATTTGCACCCGAGAACGCTATCAACAAAGGGCAAATTACCATTGATTCTTCCATACTGCTACTGACATGTTCCACAAGGTCCCAGAGAATCAAATAGCTATAGAACAGAAGCCCGCTCCCTAGCTTCCTGGCTACCATCCAGTCTCAGCATCACAAAAGATACTGACTCCTGTCTCCCTGCTACCTTATTCAAAGGACTGCAGGTGTTCTCAAGTACTAGAATAAATTATCCTAAGACCTGCTCATCTCATGGCTGCATTGATACCAGCATGCTACAGAGGAAGAGCCCACACATGGGAAAAGTGAGAAGGTAAAACAGTCAAACTTCAGGCCTGTGTCAACAATTTAAGTGAAAAAAATTGTTGATTCAACATCAAGGTTAAGATGACATCTAGATGTAAGGAGGATGGCATCCCAGGGCATCCCAGGGATAAGAGAATCAGAAGCCTGGGATGAGATAAAGGGAAGAAACTGTGTTCAGATACAAACCCTGACCGTGTCCTTCACCAAGGCAGGAAAACAGGTTCTGGAAGACTGGCGGAGAAACCAGTAAGGTATTGCTACATATGGAATGATTTTGTACCTTCAAAATCAAATGTTGAAACTTAATTTCCCAAAGTGATGGTATTTTGAGGTGGGGACTTGGCAGATGATTAAATTATAAGGCTGGGGACCCTGTGAGTGGCACAGGGGTCCTCATATATAAAGATTCAGAAAGCTGCCTTCTTCCCTCATAGCATGTGAAGTTACAGCAAGAAAATCTCAAATTTCTAGACAGAAAATACTGTAACAAGACAGCCAAATTTGAAATTTACTGTGGTAACTATACCTATGATAGAAACTCGGCATAAAGCAAGAACCAACATTTATAAACACTTACAGAATAGAAACTTAGGAAAACACCAAATTACCTGTAAGGCACAGTTAGAGTCCAGTTCATTTATACAAAGCTTGTGACTTAAGTTCAATCTAATATTTTCACTGTGGATTCACACTTCAAACTAGATTTGATTTACTGCTGGTTTTTACTGCCATATGCAAATTCTGTTTAGAAGTAACATGTCCCTGTGATGTAGTAGTAGGATCCAATAGGGTGTTTTGTACAAAAGCAGACCATTAGATTGCCAACATCATGAAACACTCATGAAATTATTCTACTGATTGTGTTATTTTTCATGAGATTTATAAAAATATCATCTTCAAATTAAGAGTTTTATTTCTTCTTTTATAAACTATGTGACTTTTAAATGTTTTGCTGATATCACTACAGCTTCTGGTCCATTGTCGAAGTTGGGAAAACTAGATATCATTACCTTATCCCTGACCTTAGGGAAAAATAATCCAGTATGTCACCATTATATGCATTTTAAAATACACTGACTTGAAGTTCCAGCCCATTCTTAGTGCACAGAGGGTTATTTGTTAATCATAAAAGAAAATTGAATCTTGTCAAGTGCTCTGTACTCATCTACCAAGAGATCATGAGAATGCCTATGTTCTATTGATATGACATAGTACCTTCATAGACTTTAAATGGAAACAGTCTTACATGAAAAAGTACTACCACATGTGATACCTGGTCCTTATCAGATGCTGAATTGAATTTTCTAGTAATCTGTTGACTATCTTTCCATCTATATTCATGTGGCTTTTGATCTGTGTTTTTCTCTTGCAATGTCTTTGTCTGATTTTGTTATTAATGTACAATTGATATCATTGAATGACTAGGAATGTTTTCCTTCCTCTTTTCCTTCTTAAATAGATATTAGAAAAGGTTAATATTAATCATCAATATTTGGCAAAGTCACAATGAAATCCAACATGTCATACTTTTCTTTGTGAAAACTTATCATTATTATATATTTATTCTATGTCCCCTGCCACCATCTTTGCTCCCAGATAGACAGGACAGATAGCTCCAGGTACAGAGATATCCTGAGTTTAACATCACTTGGGACACAGATGGCCAGGCTTCTGCTTATGTCCAAGACCTGGGCAGCTCTGCGGTTCATCTGTGTGCCAGCCTGTCCTGGGTCATTTACCCTGCAGAGTAATTGGCACTTGGAGGGGCTCTCCACCGCTGTCGCTATCTTCGCTCCCAGTCAGATAGGACAGGCAACTCCAGGTACACAGAGACAACCCCAAGTATAACATTGCTTGGGGCAAGGCACACCAGGGCTCCAACGCCACCCTAGAATAGGACAGCCCATCAGCAATCTGTGCCAGGGGAAAGCCAGTCATCTAGAGGAGCAGAAATAGCCTTATAAACTTACAGGAGGTTCAAGTACCAGACAGCGACAACAGGACCAACTAATGCCAGAGATAAGCAGGTGGCAAAAGGGAAATGTAGGAACATTACTAAGAATTCAAGGCAATATGGCAGCATTCAAACTCAATTCTCTGACAACAGCAAGTCCTGGATACCCCAAGACACCAGAAAAACAAGATTTGGATTTAAAAATCACTGGTCATGATGCTGTTAGAGGAACACTAGAAGGACATAAATAAATCTCTTATAGAAATACAGGAGAAAAAGGATCAAAAGGTAGAAGCCCTTACAAGGGAAACACAAAAATCATTTAAAGAAATTCAGAATATAGGTCAACAGATAAAAGCCAATAAAGAGGAAATGCGAAAATCACTTAAAGAAATATAGGAGAACTTAGGTCACAGGCAGAAGTCATGAAAGAGGAAACAAAAATCATTTTTTCTAGATATTTTCTTTATTTACATAACTTCTTTTTTATTATTTATTCTATATTCTTTGTTTACATTCCAAAGGCTTTCCCCTTTCCCAATTCCCCCCTCACCATATGTCCCATAAGTCCTCCCCACCCCCCACCCCCACTCTCCACCCCCTCATCTCATACAGACTCTAAGAGAACACAAATGCCAGCCAAGATTACTAGACCCAGCAAAACTCTCAATCACCATAGATAGAGAAACCAATATATTCCATGATAAGACCAAATTTACACAATATATTTCCACAAACCCAGCCCTACAATAGGTGGAAAACACCAATACAAGGACCCTGGAAAAAGCAAGATAGTAATCTTGTTTCAACAAACCCAAAAGAAAATAACCACTCAAACATAAAAATAACATCAAAAATAACAGGAAGTAATAATCACTGTTCCTTAATATATCTTAACATCAATGGACTCAATTTCCCAATAAAAAGACATAGAATAATAGACTGGATACATAAACAGGACCCTACATTTTGCTGCATACAGGAAACACACCTCAGTGTCAAAGAAAAAAATACTACCTCAGATTAAAAGGTTGGAAAACAATTTTACAAGCAAATGGTCTCAGGAAACAAGCTAGAGTAGCCATTCTAATATCAGATAAAATTGATTTTCAACCTAAAGTCATCAAAGGGGACACAGAAGGACACTTCTTACTGGTAAAAGGAAAAATCCACCCAAGAAGAACTCTCTATTCTGAAATCTATGCTCCAAATGCAAGGGCACCCTCATTCATAAAAGAAACTTTACTAAAGCTCAAAGCTCACATTGCCCCTAACACAATAATTGTGGGTGACTTCAACACTCCACTTTCCTCAATGGGCAGATCAGGAAAACAGAAACAAAACAGGAACACAGTAAAACTAATTGAAGCTTTGAACCAATTGGATTTAACAGATATATATAGAACATTTCATCCTAAAAGCAAAAGAATAAACCTTTTTCTCAGCACCTCATGGTACCTTCTCCAAAATCAACCATTTAACTGGTCATAAGACAGACCTCAACAGATATAAGAAGATTGAACTAATCCCATGCCTCCTATCAGATCACTATGGAGTAAGAGTGGTCTTCAATATCAACAAAAACAAAAGCCTACATACACATGGAAATGGAACAATACTCTACTTCCTTGGTTAAGGAAGAAATAAAGAAAGAAATCAAAGACTTTTTAGAATTTAAGGCACAACATACCCAAACCTATGGGACACAATGAAAGCAGTGCTAAGAGGAAAACTCATAGCCCTGAGTGCCTCCAAAAAGAAACTGGAGAGAGCATACACTAGTAGCTTAACGGCACACCTGAAAGCCCTGGAACAAACTAATTCACCCAAGAAGAGTAGAAGACAGGAAATCATCAAACTCAGGGCTGAAATCAATCAAGTAGAAACAAAGAGAACCATACAAAGAATCAACAAAACCAGGAGCTGGTTCTTTGAGAAAATCAACAAGATAAATAAACCCTTAGCCAGACTAATCAGAGGGCACAGAGACAGTATCCAAATTAACAAAATTAGGAATGAAAGGGGAGATATAACAACAGAAACTGAGGAAATTCAAAAAATCATCAGATCCTACTACAAAAGCCTATACTCAACACAACTGGAGAATCTGGAGGAAATGGACAATTTCCTAGACAGAAATCAAATACCAAAATTAAATCCGGATCAAATAGATCATCTAAATAGTCCCATAACCCCTAAAGAAATAGAAGTAGTCATTGAAAGTCTTCCAACCAAAAAAAGCATAGGACCAGATGGTTTTAGTACAGAATTCTATCAGACCTTCAAAGAAGACCTAACACCAATACTCTTCAAACTATTCCACAAAATAGAAACAGAAGGAATACTACCTAACTCCTTCTATGAAGCCACAATTGCGCTGATACCAAAACCACACAAAGATCCAACAAAGAAAGAGAACTTCAGGCCAATTTTCCTAATGAATATTGATGCAAATACTCAATAAAATTCTTGCCAACCGAATCCAAGAACATATCAAAATGATCAATCACCATAATCAAGTACACTTATTCCCAGAAATGCAGGGATGGTTCAATATACGGAAATCCATCAATACAATCCACTACATAAATGAACTCAAAGAAAAAAAAACACATGGTCATTTCATTAGATGCTGAAAAAGCATCTGTTTCATCAAATGCAAAAGAATAACCACTCAAACATAAAAATAACATCAAAAATAGCAGGAAGTAATAATCACTATTCCTTTGTGATTTCACTATTCCTTAGCTTTAGAATAATCACTATTCCTTAGCTGATTTCTTCTTAGAGAAGACAACATTCAGCATCCTTTCATGCTAAAAGTCTTGAATTCAGAACAGGAATTCAAGGTCCATACCTAAACATAATAAAAGCAATATACAGCAAACCGGTAGCCAACATCAAACTAAATGGAGAGAAACTTGAAGCAATCCCACTAAAATCAGGGACTAGACAAGGCTGCCTCCTCTCTCCATATCATTTCAATATAATATTTGAAGTTCTAGCTAGAGCGATTAGACAACATAAGGAAGTCAAAGGGATACAAATTGGAAAAGAAGTCAAACTATCACTATTCGCAGATGATATGATAGTATATTTAAGTGATCCAAAACCTCCACCAGAGAACTCCTACAGCTGATAAACAACTTCAGCAAAGTGGCTGGTTATAAAATCAACTCAACGAAATCAGTAGCATTCCTATACTCAAAGGATAAGCAGGCTGAGAAAGAAATTAGAGAAATGACACCCTTCACAATAGATACAAACAATATAAAGTATCTTGATTGTGACTCTAACCAAACCAGTGAAAGATCTGTATGACAAGAACTTCAGGTCTCTGAAGGAGGAAATTGAAGAAGACCTCAGAAAATGGAAAAATCTTCCATGCTCATGGATTGGCAGGATTAGAATAGTAAAAATGGCCATCTTTCCAAAAGCAATATACAGATTCAATGCAATCCCCATCAAAATCTCAACTCAGTTCTTTATAGAGTTAGAAAGAACAATTCTCAAATTCATCTAGAATAAAAAAAAAACCACCAAGGATAGCTAAAACTATCCTCAACAGTAAAAGAACTTCTGGGGGAATCAGTATCCTAGACCTCAAGTAGTACTACAGAGCAATAAATAGTGTTAAAAACTGCATGGTATTGGTACAGTGACAGGCAGGTAGATCAATGGAATAGAATTGAAGACCCAGAAATGAACCCACACACCTATGGTCACTTGATCTTCCGACAAAGGAGCTAAAACCATCCAGTGGATAAAAGATAGCCTTTTCAACAAATGGTGGTGCTGGTTCAACTGGAGGTCAACATGCAGAAGAATGCAAATTGATCCATTCTTATCACCTTGTACTAAACTCAACTCCAAGTAGATCAAGGATCAAAACCAGACACACTGAAACTAATAGAAAAGAAACTAGGGAAGACCCTTGAGGACAGGGGCACAGGGGAAAAGTTCCTGAACAGAACACCAATAGCTTATGCTCTAAGATCAAGAATTGACAAATGGGACCTCATAAAATTACAGTTTCTGTAAGGCAAAGGACACTGTCAAAAGGACAAAACAGAAACCAACAAATTGGGAAAAAATCTTCGCCAACCTTACATCTAACAGAGGGCTAATATCCAATATATACAAAGAACTCAAGAAGGTAGACTCCAGAGAGCCAAATAACCCTATTAAAAATGGGGTACAGAGCTAAACAAAGAATCTTTACCTGAAGAATTTTGAATGGCTGACAAGCACCTTAAGAAATGCTCAACATCATTAATCATTAGGGAAATGCAAATCAAAACAACCCTGAGATTCCACCTCACACCAGTCAGAATGGCTAAGATTAAAAACTCAGGAGACAGCAGGTGTAGGCGGGGATGTGGAGAAAGAGGAACACTCTTCCACTGCTGGTGGGATTGCAAGATGGTACAACTTTGAAAATCAGTCTAGCGGTTCCTCAGAAAACTAGGCATGACACTTCTTGAGGACCCTTTTTTACCACTCCTGGGCTTATACCCAGAGGATTCCCTGGCATGCAATAAGGACACATGCTCCACTATGTTCATAGCAGCCTTATTTATAACAGCCAGAAGCTGGAAAGCAGCCAGATGTCCCTCAATGGAGAAATGAATACAGAAAATGTGGTATATTTACACAACAGAATACTACTCAGCAATCAAAAACAATGAATTCATGAAATTTTTAGGCAAATGGTTGGAACTGGAAAATATCCTAAGTGAGGTAACCCAATCACAGAAGAACATACATGGAATGCAGTCACTGATAAGTGAATATTAATTAGCCCAGAAGCTCTGAATAGTCCAGACACAACATATCAAAGGACTCCCAAGAAGGAGGAAGAAGAGGTCCCTCCTGGAAAGGCTTGATCCAGCATTGTAGGGCAGTACCAGGACAGAGAAATGGGAGGGGGTTGATTGGGGAATGGGCGGAGGGAAGAGGGCTTATGGCACTTATAGGGAGGGGGAGACCGGGAAAGGGGAAAGCATTTGGAATGTAAACAAAGAATATAGAAAATAAAAAAAATTCTATTTAACCCATACTTCCTATTTCTCTCTTTGGTGGTTTTGTGGAGGATTTTTTATTTTCCTGTTGCTGGGATGAATATTAGTATGTTAATTTTTCATTTTAATACTGAAGCATCTCAGAGAAATACTTTAATGAATAAATGTGATTTAGAGGTTTTAATTCATTCTCAATGGGTTTGTTGCTTTTGGGCCTGAGGTAAACATAAAACATCTTGTTGGAAACGCGTGGTGGAGGGAAGTTACTTACTCTGTGACCATGGGAAGAAAGGAGAATTGGAGAGCGCCCTGGATCAAGATATAATCACCAGTGAAATCTCAATAGATACCCCAACAAAGGAAAATCTAGATGGGGTGGTGGGAGTGGGTCAGGTGGAGGGGCATATACTTGGAGGCAGGGGGTGAGAGAAGGGGTGGGGGTTTTCGGGGAGGGGGAAAACCAGAAAAGGTTTTAACATTTGAAATGTAATGAAGATTATATTCAATTAAAAAAAAGATATAATCACCAGAACATATCATCAGTGGCATACTTCCTCCAACTAAACTTCACTGCTGAAAGTCACCAGTCCTCCCAGTAAAGCCATTAAATTATGAATCCATCACTAACTAGTAAAGGCAGATCCCTCATGGCCCAGACATTTTCTAATCATCCCTCCCCTCACATTGCACTGAGTAACATGTCTCTTATAGGAACAGAGACAGGAGAGGACAGACTCCAGATCTGGTCTACACACTTCTTAGCAAGGTTAAGCAGTTCAGGAATTCTTGGAATAAAGAACTTGCTCACCTTTATTCAGTATTGCATTTTCTTCAAACAACTTGATTACTTGCTGCGATGGTTTGTATATGCTCGTCCCAGGGAGTGGCACTATTAGAAGGTATGCCCTTGTTGGAGGAAGTGTGTCACTGTGGGGATGGACTTCTTCCTAGATGCCTGAGGATGCCCAGTCTGTTCCTGGTTTCCTTTGGATAAAGATGTAGATCCCTCAGCTCCTCCTGCACCATGCTTTCGTGGATGCTGTCATGCTTCTGCCTTGATGACAATGGGCTGGACCTCTGAACCTGAAAGCCAGCCCCAATTAAATGCTGTCTTTTATAAAACTTGCATTGATCATGGTGTCTGTTCACAGCAGTGAAACCCTAGGACAGAAGTTTGTACCTTGTGTTTTAGCTGGACTTGGTAATGTGTACGAATCACCCAGGTGGTGCTGGTTTTGAAGGCATGAAGGCATCAAGAAGAACTTCTGAGGCTTGGCATTGTGAGAGGCCATGGAAGGCCATTGATGAAAGTGCAGCCTCGGTTGTAGTTGACAGCCCAGAACTGAAGGGGTCATGCAAAGGAGTTGAGGCTTGGTACCATGAAGAGAGCCTATGAGAGGCTTTGGTAAAGCCTAATTGAGGTGGAAGACCCCAGCATATTGAAGATGCCAGTACCATGGGATGATTACCAAGAACAGTAGTGGCAGCTGAGTGGATCAACCTGAAGTTAGAGTGCTATAGAGGGCAGAGTTGGAAAAGTGACACCAACCATTTGGAGATGCACAGGAGATCATGTGTGTATCTCAGACATTGGAACAAGAAGCTGTGAAGCTGAAGTTGACTTGGGGACCCCAAGATGTTAAAGATCCCAGAGCTACAGGATGCCTGCCAAGGAAAGCTGCTAACAGGGAGTAAAGCCAGTCCAGGAGAAAGAACCATGTTGCAGTCAACAAAGATGAAAAAGGAGTTGAAGATCTGAATACTGCTTTGCCATCAGACATGGAGATGCAGAGTTTGGGGTTTGCCCAGCTGGTTTTCTGTCTTGCTTTAGGGATTAGAGTTAAGTGACTGGATGAATCTCAGATGAGACCTTGAACTTAGGACTTTCAAGACTATTAAGACTGCTATAAACTACAGGGACTTTTGAATTTGGACTAAATGTATTTTGCATTATGTTTAGGTATGGCCAGAGTAGACTCATGTTTGAACAAGCCTATGGGGGCCAGGAAGTGGAATGTGATGGTTTGTATATGCTCATCCCAGTGAGGGGCACTATTAGAAGGTATGCCCTTGTTGGGGGAAGTGTTTCACTGTGGAGATGGACTGGAAAATCTTCCTTCTAGATACCTGAGCATGCCCAGTCTGTTCCTGGCTTCCTTTAGATAAAGATGTAGACCCCTCAGCAACTCCTGCACCATGCTTGCCTGGATGCTGCCATGCTTCTGCCTTGATGACAATGGACTGAACCTCTGAACCTGAAAGCCAGCCCCAATTAAATGCTGTCTTTTATAAAACTCGCATTGGTCATGGTGTCTGTTCACAGCAGTAAAACCCTAACTAAGACGCTTGCATTTTTAATATCTTTTATATTTACATGGGCCTATAATTTTCATCTCTGGTTTATGCCTGTCTGGTTTTAATGATTAGTATCATTAAAAACTTCTTTTTTAATGATACTAATTTCTACAACAGTCACTGCTGCTTTCTCCACACCTCTATCCACAACTTTAAACTTTCTCACAACTTCCTTTCCTCACTAAACTGCATGTTTTATTTCCTGTGTCTCTAGCTGCTTTCTCTCATAAGCACATCAATGAGGCCCATATCCTGAAATATGCCCTGCTTGAAATTCTCTCCATCAAACATATTTCTCCATCACATTTTAGTTCACTCTTACTCAAGTTCTTAGGGCATGGGCAAAATGGAGCTAGATTTTTTGACAGAATGCAATGAGTATTTGGTTCTATAACTAAGATATAGCTAGTCAAATTTAACAGAAAGAAATGAACTTAGAGTGAAGTACAATAATACTAAACCTAATGGGTAGAATTTTAAAGTTATTAATCAATTATTTATATTATGACAGATATGAGGCTGCTTTATGTTATAGGAAGAATGTGACCCTGACCTCTGGGCTGATTAACCAAGTAGCAGGTCATTATTATCTAGGTAGTAAAAGTAATCACTAGAAAAACTAAAAAAGTTTGAAAAATTATTGATTCTAGCCAAGAGGGGGGGCTAATGATGGTGAATATATATATTTTTCTATACTGTTTGAGCTATGTTTACTCATGTTCATACATTATATTATATATATACATATATCATATAATTTAAACATCTATTCTAGGTTGATTAGACACCAAAACATAACACATAATTGAAAGGAAGACCACACACACACACACACACACACACACACACATCAGTTACATTTCTGAAAATGCAAACTACAAAAGATGTAATTACATACGATTCAATTCAAGAACAGAGATTTGCCTCCAGATTTGTATTCTTGCTAAAACACAAAGCAGGCTCACACCTGTCACAAATTAAATTATCCACAAGAAGGGTAAAGAAATCAAATTGCAAAAGGTATATGAGACAGAAAATAATTTTATTGAGCTATAATTGCTAAATTAGAAACTATATTTATATTTTATTTATGTACACATCATGGAATGATTAGCACAATCAAGTTAATTAACATATCCATTGCTTCATATAATATTATCTCTCTATCCCTCCTCCTCTCTAGTACCCAGAAAAATAAGCTCTGCCTCCCCTCTTCCCCCATCTACCTCTCCTCCCCTTCTCAAGACAGGGGAGGTCTCCCATGAATATCAACCAGCCTTGGCATATCTAGTTGCAGTAAGATTAGGTCCATCTTCATCTACTAGACAAGGCACCCCAGTTAGGGGAAAGGGATCCAAAGGCAGACAATGTAGTCAGAGACAGCCCTTGCTCTTGCTTTAAGACCCAACTTCACAACTGTTAATATGTGCAGAAAGTCTACATCCATCACATGCTTGCTCTCCAATTGGCAGTTCGGTCTCTATGAGACACTTATGGGCTCAGGTTAGTTGATTCTGTGGGTTTTCTTGTGGTGTGCTTGACCCCTCTGGCTCCTTCAATCCACCCTCCCCCTCTTCCACAGAATTCCCCAACCTCCATCTAATGTTTGGCTGTGGGTCTCTGCATCAGTTTACATTAGTTCCTGGGTGAAGCCCCTCTGATGACAGTTATGCTAGGCTTCTGTCTGCACATATAGTAGAATACCACTAATAGTGACATAGGTAATCTCCTTTTTATGACATGGGGCTCAAGTTGGGCCAGTCATTGCTTGGCTTTTCCCTCAAATTCTGCTTCATCTTTTACCCCTGCATGCACAAGAAGAGGGAGGACAAGCTGCAGTAGAAGTGTAAAGTAAATAAATAGCTTAATAAAAGAAAAAAAAACCTAGCCACACTTTTGGCATTCAGCTGTAATGTAGCAGTGTCTAGCAATGTGTGTTGAAGACATGGTGAGTAATTTTGGTGGTTTAATGTAAATATATGTGTGCATGAGTGAGTGAGTGTATGTATGTGTGTGTGAATGATATTCCTTTGCAATTTTTATGTTCTACTTTATTTACCTATTTATGCAACAGTGGTCATTAGGTTGGATTCACATCTGGACTATTTTTGTGTTCTTACAGAAAATCAAACCATGGGAATTGTGATCTGTCAAGAAACTTGAGCTTGGCTCCAATGCACAGCACATTATCAAATTTGAAAGATAAATTGTTAATTCATGTGTTTGAAATTGGGAAAAGATCTTCACCAACCCCACATCCAACAGAGGGCTAATATCCAATATATACAAAGAACTCAAGAAGTTAGACCCCAAAGAACCAAATAACCCTATTAAAAAATGGGGTACAGAGCTAAACAAAGAATTTTCACCAGAAGAAATTTGAATGGCTGAGAAGCACCTTAAGAGATGTTCAACATCATTAGTCATCAGGGAAATGCAAATCAAAACAACCCTGAGATTCCACCTCACACCAGTCAGAATGGCTAAGATTAAAAACTCAAGAGAAAACAAGTGCTGGCGAGGATGTGGAGAAAGAGGAACACTCCTATACTGTTGGTGGGATTGGAAGATGGTACAATCGCTCTGGAAATCAGTCTGGCAGTTCCTCAGAAAATTGGGCATGACACTTCCAGAGGACCCTGTCATACCACTCACTCCTGGGCATATACCCAGAGGATTCCCCTGCATGCAATAAAGACACATGCTCCGCTATGTTCATAGCAGCCTTATTTATAATAGCCAGAAGCTGGGAGGAGCCCAGATGTCCCTCAAAGGAGGAATGGATAAAGAAAATGTGGTATATTTATAAAATGGAATACTACTCAGCAATTAAAAATAATGAATTCATGCAATTTGTAGGCAAATGGTTGGATCTGGAAAATATCATCCTAAGTGAGTTGACCCAATCACAAAAGAATACACATGAATTTCAATCACTGATAAGTGGATATTAATGAGCCCAAAAGCTCTGAATACTCAAGGCACAATTAGCAAATCAAAAGATTCCCAAGAAGAAGGAATGAGAGGACACTGGCCCAGAAAAGACTGGTTCCAGTTTTACAGGAGAGTACCAGAAAAGAGAAAGGGTTGGGGGGTGATTGGGGAATGGGGGGGGAAGAGGACTTATGGAACACATGGTGAGGGGGGAACTGGGAAGGGGAAAGCCTTTGGAATGTAAACAAAGAATATAGAAAATTAAAAAAAAGAAACTATTAATAAGCTTAATCATTTTGCAGGAAATTCCTAGTATATTTTGTGTGTACAAAATGACCTACCAAGATGTCAAGAGAACAAAACTAGAATTGAAAAAAAATTGGGACTGTTTCATGTGTATCATTTACCAGTTGATGATGTACAAGCACTCTGGAAATCTGTCTGGCAGTTCCCGAGAAAACTGGACATACTGATGGTTTAGTGTTGTTGCTTAATGTTGTTGTTCCTGGATTTTGGCACCATATGATGAGATATAAAAGAGATAAAGGGTATTAGGGAGTGTGGCATGGCGGCGTGGGGGAAGGGGGATGCTTAAGCGGGCCCATGCCTAGACATCCCTTCCTCCTGAAGGACCACACACACACCGACATGGTATAGAATAGAGTTTATTCAGGGAACAGGATGGGAGTCAATGGTATAGTGGAGGCAGAGAGAGAGAGAGAGAGAGAGAGAGAGAGAGAGAAGAGAGAAGAGAGGAGTGGAGGCCAGCCATGACCACGTGGAGAGAGGGGGAGGGGAGAGAGCCCAAGAGGGGCAGAGAGGTGAGAATGCGATGAGAGAGCAAGAGGGGGGGCAGGCAGCCCATTTTATAGTGGGCCAGGTATATGGGGCGGGGCATACCTGGCCTTTGCCAGGTAACTGTGGGGGTGGAGCTTGGACAGAATGCCAACATTCCCCAGTATTTATTTAATTAAAAAAGAAAAAAATTAAAAAGAGGTGACGGTGAAGCAGGAATAGGGTCGTCATTGTGACATCTGACTGCTTCATGCTAACATTGGGGGCAATGTGTCTCTGGAGAACCTAGAGAAAAGGGGTAGGGGGGATGTTTGTCCAGTCTCAGGAGAATAGGCTGCTTTCTTGTTGTCCAGGGTCTGCGGAGCCATCTGAGGATAGGTCAGAACAGGTCCAGTAGAAGCTGTCTGTGTCTAGAGAAGCTGAGGAGATTGGAGCATTTGAAGGTTGCTTCTCTGGAGCTGTCCTGGATGTGGCAAGGGCCTAGATGTGGCAAGGGCCTGGACTTGAGATGTTGAAACACATTAGTATAGATAGGGAATAAGTACATTTGAGAGAAAGGAGGAATTCTTCTTAAGATATACAATTGAAACCCAGAGGAATCCCACCTTTTGGAATAGGTAGTAAGTGGGACCTTGGGCAGATGTACTTATCTGGATGGAGCCTATTTGGTCCATGAGCAGTAGGTCTGGGTAGGTTTCCTGTAGCTAACAAGTTTACTAAAGAGATAACAACATGAGTTAACCATAAACACTCTTTAAGATGAGCCTTTTGTGGAGCAGAAGGAACAAGAAGGAATAGGATTGAAAGTTGGATCGTATAGTGGAATATTTATTATTAGAGTTAGGTAAATCTATAGGAACTCAGATGTTAGGACAGTGACAGAGCAAGAAGAGGAAATATGAAGTATTTAATGGGAATAGAGTTTAAGTAAGGAGATAACTGTCTAGCTGTCAATGTAGTCAGAAGTCTGAGGATAAGCAATAACTTAGCAGTTATATTATTAAAAGGTGACAGATTCCAGTAGCCAGCAGTTCTTTGTGGTCTCTGGTCTCCACGGAGGCTTTGGCTGTCAGTCTGGCTTTCAATCACAGAAAACGAAGGGCTTTCTTCTGTGGAATGGATACCCATGACATGAGAAATGGCTTACCTTTGTTTAGCTAAGTCATTTGACTCAAGGTATCCGGTCTTGTCCACTGCACTCCTTTTTGGGGGCAGCATCTGGTAGCGGTGTTGTCCACTGCACTTTCTTAGGCAGCATCTGGTAGCGGTGTCCACATCTTCTGAGACCTCTTGGGAGAAGCTGTCAGGCCTTTGGGAACTCTGTCTGTCTTAAACTTATTAGCAAACTTCTGACAAGATTGAGCATGAGAGATGAGAGCAATAGTCAAGAGAGGATAGGAAATGAGAATCTGAAGTAGCTTTGAC
Organism: Apodemus agrarius; assembly: GCA_964023405.1. NCBI lineage: Eukaryota > Metazoa > Chordata > Mammalia > Rodentia > Muridae > Apodemus > Apodemus agrarius. The sequence goes on along the minus strand of OZ030006.1, from coordinate 65,761,373 downwards.
AGGTTGTATAGGTAGAGGAAAGTATGTTGCTTTATTAGTAAAGAGGCAAGGATCAGAGTAAGAAAGCTGGCAGCAATGGATTAAACCGTGGTGACAGAAAATGAGTTTGTCTACTCGGATTTAGGCTTTATGCAGGCTATGGGAAAGAACAAGCTAAGAGGTAGTGGGAACACGGATAGGTGAGACTTAGGTCTTTTATCATTTACCGGACTGTTAATATACGGTCAAAGACAAGTAACTGCCCATTGGGTGGTTGGGTTAATTGCTAAATATTAGCCCAGCATCCTGGAAGAATATATGAGCAATACTGCACAGCTAGGCTAGAGGCTCAGGCCGTCGTGAGAGCCTCTAGGAGCTGGGATGTTCCAGGAACGTCGGAAGAAGTGCCAGACTTGGTCCAGGATTTCTCAGCCGCTGTAAAAGCTAAGGGAGACTGGATCACTTCTGAGTGAGGGGGCACCCAAAGGGATTAGTTGTATAGCTGGAAAGTTAGTTGTGTATGAGAAGCAAGCTTTAGCTCCAAAGAAAGCTGGCCAAACTTTATTTGAAGGCTAAATTTTGGGAAACTGGAAATCTGAGTGAAGTGGCAGGTGGGACGGCTAAGCAATGATGCAGCCTTGGTGAAGTTGAGCTGGCCACGGGCTGCGGCCGGCAAGACGGGAGACCTGCACGAGCTGGGCATGAGCAGGCACGACAGGAGAGACCTGCATTGTGGCCCTCGAGGTAGCGGCAACTGTGCAGGGCAGGGCGGTGGCGACTGCGAGCGACTGCAGGGGAACCGAGCGCTCGCGCACGCACAGCAGAGAGACTGTGTGAGGCGACAGTGGCTGCGAGCATGCACGGTGGTGCGGCCGAGGGGCTGACAAAGTTATAGAGGGCGGTGATGAGACTGCTCAGAGCGGGGCAGCACTGGGACCTTGCCGGGCGGAGACCGCACGGCGGTGGGATAGTGCACAGCAGGGAATGTTGTAGAGGGGAAGGATTTTCTGTTTGCGCAGGCGCAGGGCGGGACTTTCTGCCCAAGGGGAAGTGGTGGGCGGAAGAAGGAAGTACCAAAGATGCTTGTTTCGTATCCTAGCAACAACGCTAGCGGCTAGAACTCTGCTCAGCAGCTAAGCTCCGGACGGGAGATAAGACACAGTGGAGGCAGGGGTTAGGGCAGCATGCGGGCAAGCTCACAAGCAGTGAGCTTGTGCATAGACTGTCCTGGAGGGACAGAGCTAGGAGAAGGATCAGGGCTCGGGGCTTGACCGACCGTTTGGTATTGGTGGCAGTGGCGTAGGGCATAAATGGCAAAGTCTGCTTGCAAACCTCAGTTTCTCAATCTGAGTCTCAGCACCAATGATGGTTTAGTGTTGTTCTTTAATGTTGTTGTTCCCGGGTTTTGGCACCATATGATGGGATATAAAAGAGAGAAAGGGTATTAGGGAGTGTGGCATGATGGCGTGGGGGAAGGGGGATGCCTAAGCGGACCCATGCCTAGACATCCCTTCCCCCTAAAGGACAACGCACACACCGACATGGTATAGAATAGAGTTTATTCAGGGAAGAGGATGGGAGTCAATGGTATAGTGGAGGCAGAGAGAGAGAGAGAGAGAGAGAGAGAGAAGAGAAGAGAGGAGTGGAGGCCAGCCATGACCACGTGGAGAGAGGGGGAGGGGAGAGAGCCCAAGAGGGGCAGAGAGGTGAGAGTGCAATGAGAGAGGAAGAGAGAGAGAGGAGGGGCAGGCAGCCCCTTTTACAGTGGGCCAGGTATATGGGGCGGGGCATACCTGGTCTTTGCCAGGTAACTGTGGGGTGGAGCTTGGACAGAATGCCAACACATACTACTACCTGAGGACCCAGCTAAACCACGCCTGGGCATATACCCAGAAGATGCTCACACACTTAATAAGGACACATGCCGCAGACCAAACTCAGCCGGGAATTGTAGTCAGGGAAAACCAGAGTTCTTTGATCCAGGAAGGTATGGATTTGGCAATGACACACAGACACAAGACGCAGAGGTGGTTTAGAATCTGAGTGTATTTTGCTGTTTTCAAGCAGGAGTTTTTAAGCATGAGGTAATTCCATATCAAAAGATGTATCCAGTAAAGCAGGTACAAGGAACAATTAGCATAATCTTTGGCACAAAGAAATGTAAAATCAATCAGGTAAAACGTTTTCCTGTAACAGATTTAGAGGGTCTTCCTGATATAGAATCACTCATAGTTAACAAACTTTCAAAGAGAGCTCAAAGAATGTTTGGTCAGATCCCCTGGGTCTAAATGAGTTTCCATGAGTAAACCTTACCTGACACCTAGCTTTTGTAAGCTGTAAATACCTGAGATTTGATGTGCTTAGTCAATGCTTTTCATACCATAGTGTCAGAGCCACTCTCATTTACATATTGTTGGGAGGTAAATGTTATTATGTAAAGTACTGAGGCAAAGCATTGCAGTTCTAAGAGTTTTTTGGCCAGTGATTTTACTTCAAAGAAGGATTCTTTTATATCTTACTTGCTTGGTTTTTCTTAGCCCTGGGCCATTAGAATAATCTTTCGAGAGAAAGAAGGAGGGAAGTTTGGAAGCAAAGCAAATTGCCAAGTGAGACTCCGGCTTCTAATTAGGGGTGTTCCACAGGCTCCAGGAAGCATTTTTCCCACTTCAGTCCGTGGGACTCTGTCACACAGAATCTACTGGAGTTGCAGCGGCAGACACATGCTCTACTATGTTCATTGCAGCCTTATTTATAATAGCCAGAAGTTGGAAAGAACTCAGATGCCCTTCAACAGAGGAATGAATACAGAATATGTGGTACATTTATACAATGGAGAACTACTCAGCTATTAAAAACAATTACCTCATGAAATTCTTAAGCAAATGGATGGAACTAGAAAATATCATCCTGAGTGAGGTAACCCAGTCACAAAAGAACACATATGGTATGCACTGACTAATAAGTGGATATTAGCCCAGAAGCTTGAAATACCCAAGATACAATTCACAGAACATATGAAGCTCAAGAAGAAAGAAGGAAGACAAAAAATGTGGATGTTTCAGTCCTTCTTAGAAGGGGGAAAATACTCATGAGAGGTAAATGGTGGGAGGGACTTGGGAGGAAGAGAGGAGGGGGAGGGGAAAGGGACAGGATTAGGTATGGGAGGAGAGAGGGATGATATACAGAGGGTCAGGAATTTGAACAGAGGTGTATAGCAAGGTGGGATGGGGGATCTGGTATAGCCACCAGCAAGTCCCAGATACCAGGAAAGTAAGAGGCTTCCAGAACCCAACAGGGATGAGATTAGCTGAAATGCCCAACACAGGGGAGAGAGAACCTGTAGAGACCATATCCAGAGGTTAGGCAATGACCCTGGTTGGGGAATGGGGCCATCCACTCACCTCCAAATTTTAACCCAGAATGGCTCCTGTCTAAAGGAAATATGGGTACAAATTGTGGAGCAGAGACTGAAGGAAATACTATCTGGAGACTGCCCCACCTGGGGATCCATCCCATATGCAGAAATCAAACCCAGACACTATTGTGGATGCCAAGAAGTGCTTGCTGACAGGAGCCTGATATAGCTGTCTCCTGAGAGGCTCTTCCAGAGTTTGACAAATACAGAGGTGGATGCTCACAGCCAACCACTGGACTGAGCATGAGGTCTTCAATGGAGGAGTTAGAGAAAAGACTGAAGGAGCTGAAGGGGTTTGCAACCCCATAGGAAGAACAACAATATCAACCCACCAGAGCCCCCAGAACTCCCAGGGAGTAAACTACCAACCAAAGAGTACACATGGAGGAACCCATGGCTCCAGCCACATATGTAGCAGACGATGGCATTGTCAGGCATCAATAGGAGGCAAGACAATTGGTCCTGTGAAGGTTTGATGCCACAGTGTAGGGAAATGCTAGGGCAGAGAGGTAGGAGTATGTGGGTGGGATGGGGAACACCCTCAGAAGCAGGGGGAGGGGATGGTATAGGGAGTTCTGGAGGGGAAACAGAAAAAGGGGATAACATTTGAAAAGTAAATAGAAAATCCAATTAAAAATGTGTAAAACAAACAATTATGCAAATAAAGCATTATTGAAAACCAAAAACAGAATATAATATTGTCAGGTTCTGCAAGCATTTTATAGTCAAAAATGACCTCTATTTTAAAAGAACTAGTATAATAGACCCTCATCCTATAGCAAAAAGTAATCTTTTTTATTTTAAAAAGAATTGATGTTATCTGCAGAACACAAAAGATTGTTTCTGACCAATGTAGCTCACAATAATACCATCAAGAGCCAGCTGTCCCTTGAATGGCAGCTAGCACCACAAATGAATAGCATGAAACTATTTGCAGCTTTAGGTTAAAGAAAACTAATGACAGAGAGAGTGGATGGTGAAAATAGATGGACCTGATTGATAAGAAGTAGAAAAATATTTAGTGATCTCAAGTATTGCCCATTTGGACTCCAGATCCCCTAGAAATAATCTAAAAGAAAGAAACAAATCAAAGCAAGGGAGGTAAGAAAGTTTACAGAGAGGAGGATGTGATTAACAGACTGATGAGCAAAACTGGTACTTCAGGAGGCTGGCTTGGCATCACGAAAAGAAAGCTAGACCAGGAGTCAGGGAGCAACAGCTCCAGTGCTGTCACAAGCTCTCTGTAAACATGTAGGCAAGTCACCATCTTTGTAAGGGCTCAGTTTCTTATAATACAAATAGGAACTTTAAGACTAGTGAGTGCAGATAACCAGTCATCTTCAGCATACTCGTGTTTTATTATGGGCTACGTCCAGTCACTAGCAACATGGGAGAAAAACAAACTACTGCTGTGAATTTGACATTACAAATGATCTCCAACCAACAAACACAAAGACCCGGTAAATACAAACTCCAATTGTGGCTAAGGAGATGCCAAAGTGAACCAAGAAGGTGAAATCATGACTTCTTCACGAGCTTTACTCTTTTGAGAACAGAAATAAGTGGATCAGTGCCCATTTTGCCCAACTCAGGTCCCAAGTCTTGCATATTAACATACACCATAGCAGTTAACTGACTTTTACCCTAAAAGGTAAGACTAGAGCTAAAATAATTTTCCAGAATGTAAATATCTTACTGTGCAATTAGATTTACTAAAGTGAAGAAGTGGCAAATTGATTGTTCCTTAAATAAAGCTTGTCCATAGTTATTACCATTGATAGATAAGTGAACATTCATAAAAATTAATGATAACATTAGTTTTGGTTTATAAATGTGCATCCCAGAGAATGGTACTATTAGAAGGTGTGGCCTTGTTGGAGTAGATGTGTCACAGAGATTGTGAGCTTTAGGACCCTCATCCTAGATGCCTGGAAGACACTATTCGGAAAGCAGCCTTCAGATGAAGATGTACAATTCTCAGCTCTTCCTGCACCATGCTGTCAGGACACTACCATGCTCCCACCTTGATGATAATGAACTGAACCTCTGAACCTGTAAGCCAGCCCTATTTAAATGTTGTCCTTATAAGAGTTACCTTGGTCATGGTATGTGTTCACAGCAGTAAAACCCAAACTAAAACAAAGATAATTTCTAACATTTTATTTTCAATATAAGAAAATGTAACATGTACTTATAATATAAAAAGTAAATGAATCATTTACCATAGAAAGAGGAAATATCATAAAACTTCTTCTACAAAATATAAAGCCTAGTCTTCATTTCTATAATGCATTAAAATAATTTACTGCTGGAGAGATGGCTCAGTGGGTAAGAGCACTGACTGCTCTTCCGAAGGTCCTGAATTCAAATCCCAGCAACCACATGGTGGCTCACAACCATCCGTAAGGAGATCTGACACCCTTTTCTCATGTGTCTGAAGACAGCCACAGTGTACTTACATATAATAATAAATAAAATAATTTACTGTACATTGTCAAAAGGAAAGCAATGTTAGTTTATATTCTTTAAGTTGGTGTCAAAGTAGGAAAAACCTATAAAGATATAACACCCAACTCTTTTACAGAGAACTGGCAAAAGAAGTCCCCCAACATATCCTTACTTCTCCATTTCCCTTTGGTTATGGTCTCCAGGCTCTCAGAACACATACAAAGCTTCTCTGGTAAATCTGGTCTGCCCTAGGGATCAGCATGATAAACATGATAGAAAGGAGAAAGGGATAGGCAGCCCTGAGTATGTCAGAGGCAAAGATCAATGAGAGAACACTTGGGAGGGGCAGAAAAAGGGCTAGCCACCATGCAAACCAGGCGAAGGACAAGATAACAGACCAAGGATTTCAGGCAGTGATATGAGCCTATTGCCCCAACATCTCTCCTACCAGTAGCTATCCAGTTAGGGAACCTTGGAGGAGTATAGCAACATAGCTTGTATAAATGAATCAGTTGAAATATGGAGATAATGAGTAGTCTGGTAAAGAAGAGAGGAAAAAAAAACCACCTTGCAAAAACTGCCCCAGTCTGAAACTGGGAAAGACCTCTCACTAGAGGAAAAAAAAAACAAATATACTGCCCCAAACATCTATATTGATAACACTGGACACCCTTAAGGTTTTGGCTACTCGGAAACCTTGCTACCTTCCGAGGCTGAAGCCCAACTGTGGAACTGCTTAGGACTGCACATAGTTGGAGTACTCAAGAAGTAGGACCCATTGAGATTATTGCTATGTGATATCATTTTGAGATTATACCCAACCAGACCCCAGAAAAACTCTTTTCCTACAAAATCATCCAAATGACTCAGCAGGAACAACTGATTAGCCAGATTCACAAGTATCAAAGCAAGGACATGTGATGGTCAATTCTCAGCTTGGATTGGATGGAGAAATGTCTAGGAGGACAGTAAAGCAGATCTTTTTTGTGCCATCCAGTGGAACATGATTTTAGCAAAGACAAAGAAGTCTTTTAATGGAATCCCTGAAATTGATATTCAAAAGAATGATTCCAAGGAAATCCAGTGGTCTATAAGAGAACCCAGACAGACAATTAAAAAAAATTGGAAAATGACTATTATACTAATAGGAAATTTAGCAAAGAAAGATCATGTAAAGAACTAAACAAAGTCTTAACAACATTCTACATCCAGAAGAAGAAAAACCTTTCTGAATTCAAAGAAATAAAAAAGAAAAAATGAAAAACAGAATAAAGTGATACAAACAAATGTTTAAGTTCTATGAGTTTCATAGGGTAAAAAGAGGGGGTCAAATCTACAACACCCAATGAACTGGGAAACCTACTGGAGATGAGTAATTTCTACAGTCATATAACTCATCAAAGCTTAACCATAAAATCCGAAATGGCCTAAACACACCAATAACAGGTAATAAACTTATTTCATTAATAAAAATCCTGCCAACAATAAAAATAACAAGTGGATGACTTTACTTGATAAATTCTCTTAAATGCTTACAAAAGTGATAATATCGATTATTCTTAATTTCCTGAAAGCCTAAAGGGTGGATAGTCTTCCAAATTTGTTAGAAAGGGTAATTACAATGCTCAGGACAATGAGGACTTATACAGACTTTTCACAATTTATTGATGTAAGTCTTCATTACTAAAAACATCACATACTTGAGTCATAGGGTATGAAGAAATCAAGATGGTACTGATCTGGAAATTTGACCCCTATTGCCTATCCTTCATAGTGCTGGAAGGGAGATGCTATGATCATTAATTTGACCAGCTGTGAACCCTACAGCTACAATAATGACTGGCCTGACAAGATATACCTACTGGTGCAATAATGGCACAAATATAATTAAATTCTCCAAGAAATTCCTGATTGGATAAGAGTTCCAGCCCACAAGATAAAACTCATAAATGGTCCCATTATTTAGCCAAGAATCTATGGCTACACAGGTCATAGAGCTTAGGGGAGAAGAGACTATCATTACTTTCTAAATGGACATAAGTATTAAATTGACACCTGTAGATTAATGCAACTCTTAACCCTCATCAGAGATACTTCTATTTGCCACCAAGAGTAATTAACACAGAGTCCACAACTTCTCAAGATACAGAAAATAAAGAAACTGCAGGATGATGAACGCTAATCAGAATGTGTGTGTGTGTGTGTGTGTGTGTGTGTGTGTGTGAAGAGAGAGAGAGAGAGAGAGAGAGAGAGAGAGAGAGAGAGAGAGAGATCCCTCCTCTCAAGATTCAAAGATTATTAGATTATTGTAGAAGGGACAGAAAATGTCTCAGAGGCAGCAAGGCAGAGTAGTGATGATTACAGGGAAACTGTCTGCTGGACACAACAGAGCAACTACACATAGGGACTCACAATGGATATGACAGCAGGCTTAGGACCTGTGAAAGCCTAAGCTAGACCAAACCTGAGCATAGAAAAGAGATCGGGCATGAAATCTTACCCCAGCCATGGATCTAATAGCAATCATTAGTTGCTTGGAGAGGGAGAGTCCATTTTCTCTAAGATTGTAGACCCTGGTAAGTTGATCATACTCCAGTAGAAGGCCATATATACAAGAATATTTGTGCAGCACAAACTGTTCTTGATGGGCAGGCAGAAAGACACAAAGCTAGATAGATGGAAAAAAGAGGTGCATTTTGGAAGACTTGGGGAAGGGGTGAATTGTGATCAAAACTTGTACAAAAATCTCAAATAATTAACAATTTTTTAAATCCTACAGGAAGAGTTTTATTTTCCCAGGATTGTGCCTTTCTTGCCACTAGAGGGCATAGAGGCGACTCTACTGTGGCAGCTGCTAACCTATGCAAAACTGTTCTTTAAATAAGTTGTATTCATCTAGATTTTTTTTAAAAAAAAATTAGCTCAAGATTATTATTAATAAGCATGCATAATAAGAAAAATGCTAAATGTATACACATTCAGAGTATTTCTAGTTTCCTTCCCATCAACATAGGAAGAGAAGTTCTTGCTCACTGGTCAGTATGACCGACACATAAGAACTCAGGCATTCGGTAACAGGAGGAGATAGCAAACACCATGTTCTGGCTTCTAGGTGCAGCCAAGACTGTACTCTTCATGGAGAACAGGATAGCAAGCCTGAGTGACAGGGCTCAGGAGCAGTCAACGGGAACAAGCACACTGGCTGTAGAACCTTACAGAACAATGGGAGCTGTCCCATCGGCTCTCATAGTATGAAATTTAAAGATGAAAATGAGATTGGAGATAAAAAAAAGTTTGGAGTTGGAATCTAACTTCTTTCAGAGTTGGACATACCTCTAAGAGAATGGAGCATGGGGAAACTGTGACTTAACTGTAGAGAAACCTGGGAGAGAACATTTTAGTCAGATGTCCAAGGTTAGCATCAGGACTGGACAGGTCATGTCACTTCAGTGGTACATGTCTCCAAAAGTCTATCCTCTCAACCTGACATGAGAAAAAATATCAGGCAACCAAATGAAAAGATTTTCTACAAAATGCCTTACAGAGTCATCTTCAAAACTATAAAGGTAATGAAACACAAATTGGACCTAAGAAATTGTAACAGATTAGAGGAGACTAGGAAGAAATGACAACTGAATGAAGTGGTTTTATTCTTTTAAAACAACAACAATACATGTATTTTCATCAAAGCTTGATTCAAAGTGGTGTAGTATACTAAGTAGCAATGTATCAATGTTCATTTCTTAGTTTTAACACTATATCTTCTTTACATATGATAATAGCATTAGCAGAAAGTATTGCAATAGTGTTAAAAACTGCAAGGTACTGGTACAGCGACAGGCAGGTGAATCAATGGAATAGGATTGAAGACCCAGAAATTAACCCACATACCTATGACCACTTGATCTTCGACAAAGGAGCTGAAAACATCCAGTGGAAAAAAGATAGCCTTTTCAACAAATGGTGCTGGTTCAACTGGAGGTCAACATGCAGAAGAATGAGAATCGACTCATTCTTATCTCCTTGTACTAAGCTCAACTCCAAGTGGATCAAGGACCTCCACATAAAACCAGACACACTGAAACTATTAGAAAAGAAACTGGGGAAGACCCTTGAGGACATGGGCACGGGGGAAAGTTCCTGAACAGAACACCAATAGCTTATGCTCTAAGGTCAAGAATTGACAAATGGGACCTCATAAAATTACAAAGTTTCTGTAAGACAAAGGACATGGTCAAAAGGAAATTGGCAACCAACAAATTGGGAAAAGATCTTTACCTGATCTTACCCCTGACAGAGGGCTAATATCCAATATATACAAAGAACTCAAGAAGTTAGACCCCAGAAAACCAAATAACCCTATCCAAAAATGGGGTATAGAGCTAAACAAAGAATTTTTACCTGAAGAACTTCAGATGGCTGAGAAGCACCTTAAGAAATGTTCAACATCATTAGTCATTAGGGAAATGCAAATCAAAACAACTCTGGGATTTCACCTCACAACAGTCAGAATGGCTAAGATTAAAACCTCAGGAGACAGCAGGTGTTGGCAAAGATGTGGAGAAAGAGGAACACTCCTCCATTGCTGGTGGGATTGCAAGCTGGTACAACCACTCTGGACATCAGTCTGGCAGTTCCGCAGAAAACTGGGCATGACACTTCCAGAGGACCCTGCTATATCACTCCTGGGCATATACCCAGAGGATTCCCTAACATGTAACGAGGATACATGTTCCACTATGTCCATAGAAGCCCTATTTATAATAGCCAAAAGCTGGAAAGAACCCAGATGTCCCTCAATGGAGGAATGGATACAAAAAAATGTGGTATATATATATATATATATATATATATATATATATATATACACACACACACACACACACACACACACAATGGAGTATATACAGCCATTAGAAACAATGTATTCATGAAACTCTCAAATGGATGGAGTTGGAGAACATCATCCTAAGTGAAGTAACCCAGTCTCAGAAGAACACTCATGGTATGGACTCACTGATAAACGGATATTAGCCTAGAAACTTGGAATACCCAAGACAAAATCCACATATCAAATGATGTCCAAGAAGAAGGAAGGAGTGGCCCCTGGTTCTGGAAAGGCTCAGTGCAGCAGTGTAGGGGAGTACCAGAACAGGGAAACAGGAAGGAGTGGATGGGGGAACATGGGGAGGGAAGAGGGCTTATGGGACTTTCGGGGAGGGGGGATCCAGAAAAGGAGAAATCATTTGAAATGTAAATAAAGAATGTATCCAATAAAAAAAAGACACATGAGCACACACATGCACTAGATGCAAAATGTGAAAGAGATTTAGGAAAAAGTCAAACAACACAGAAGAAAGGCCAGGCTTTCTGGATATTGGCCCATCAAGGCAAATTGACCATAGGTTCATGGCCAGAGAAGTCCTCATAAGGGCACACAACTCAACAGCAGCTTTCTGTTAGATTCTGCTGCTTGTTAGTTCCTGTAGTAAATGGAGGAACTTAGGAATGGAGTGTTTGTCATGCATAGGAAGGCAGTAAGTTTTAAAGTCAGATACGTCACTGCCTCCCAATTGAACCAATTAGTAGCTATCTGCTTAGACAAGCCAGTTGCCCTCTCTGTGCTTAGATTCTTCTCTGTGATGGATGTTTACCTCACAGGTACACTGCTATAAGAGGTACACTGCTATAAGAGGGCATTAACTTTCCCAGGAAAGACATTTTTTGTAATTTTTTTCACCCTTTATGATTTCTTACTACACTGCTGTTCTCAACAAAGCTAGCAGACAACCAACATGCTATTCAGTGTCTGTAAATCCAAGACAACTCCAGAGCCTCTGTAAGGACAAACGTAAGATGAGACTGTCAATTTGATCCTTTAAAGACACAGAATTTCAGAATGCTTTCCATGGAAAGATGGTGAATTCCTCTGTGTAACTTTATGAATGAAGAGTTGAGTAACAGAGAAGACATAGTGGTACAAGGATAAAGAAAGAAAGAGCACTGGAAAAAGCAATGACCAACCAGTGAAGATAGCAGCAGAAAGGCAACACAGAAAAGAGGAAAGACACAACAACTTCTACCCAGCTCTTCTAGGAAAGATAAGCCAAGGAGTTCCCGGTGACAATGGGTCAGCAGTCCCAGTCTCAGGAGGAACTGTGGTTCTGGAAACCTCAAGTCAGTACAGGGACTTTGTCTAACAGTGACTCCTCCAGCATGGCAGGCTAGCACTGGAGAAAAAAGCCACTCCATCACTCTCCATATCTCAGAATACTATAGCCAGGCACAATCTTAAAATGGGTGTTTTTTGAATCTGAGTTATATTGATGCTCTAACTTCATTTCTGTTGCTGTGATAAAATAACCCAACTAAAAGTAACATAGGATAGAAAATAGTTTATTTGATTTATATTCCAGGTTAGAGTCTATTATTTCCGTCAGAAACTTGACAGAAACTCAAGCAGCCAGTCATGTGTCATCCACAGTCAAGAGTAGAGAGGAATATACTCACACCGCCTGCTAGGAGTACTCAGCTATTGCCCTCTCTATTCTTATGTGGTCCATGGCCCAAAACCAGGGAATGCTGGTGATGTCAACAATAGTTGGGACTTCCTACATCAATTAATAATTAAACACACATGTGCACACACACATATACACAGAGAGAGAGAGAGACCACACACAGAGAGAGAGATCACACACACACACACACACACACACACACACACACACGGCAACTTCATTTAAATAATTCCCTAATGGAAACTCTTCCCAAGTGGCTCTTGGTTGTGTCAAGGATGGTGAAAATTAACCAGCATTCCTAGCAACCTGAAAATAAGGTACAATCACAAGTCAAGAAGACTGAGAACCCCCTACCATAATGCCTGCTGGGGGAGATGGTTATAAGAAGCACTTGGGAATAGAGGAAGAGTTGGAAATAGTCCCTCCACTGGAGTTCAGGCAGTGGAATTTCAGGCTGTGGAGGGCATGGTGGTCAGTAGACTTCTCTGATATTGCAGCAATGAAGCCATTACCTACGGGGTATTGTAGACATGTGAACTCTGGATTCCTTAGTCTCTGGAGTTGCCTTCCTCCCATGTGGCTGTTTACTGCTGGATGACATCTGAAATCACTGAGACCAGTAGGCAGACTTCCTGCCGTTTTCCTCCTCTAAGGCAGAACTCAGTATTATGTGGCTTCCTCCCACCTCCAAAACAAATAGCCCTCTGCTACTATGTCTGCTGCCCTGGGCACACCAACTGAGGAGCTGGGAGGATCTTCTGGAGCCAACCCCACAGACTGCAAAGGTCTTTGGGTCCTCCAGCAGCTAAATATACACTAAATGGAGTCTTCTAAATTAAACACAGGTCTATCCCATATACGCTACAATGGACTTCGTCAAGTGCTGCTGGGTTTCAACATGTTTCTCGAGAGTGTTGCTTATTTTGTCTTTTTTCTATTTTATATTTCACAATATATTTTTTTAATTTAGAGCATATGTTAATCATACATAAAATGGATTTCATCATGACATTTTCATATATGCATGTATATGTGTTTGAACACAGTCATCTCACATGACTCTTGTTCCCCTCCTACTCCCACAGACCTCCCTCTTCTTCCCATCTAGTCCTCATTCTACTTTCAGAGTCCGGGGTTGGCATGTGCTTTGGGGCACTGTACATTTCATTAGGGTTTCTTACAGGAACAAGGGCATCTTAGCCGGGATACACCACATGAAAAAACTCTCCCTCCTCCAGCAATTATTAACACCACATAGATCCCCAGGGAGGGATAATGCTTTGTGAGCCCACTCCATTACAGGATATTGAGTGGCCCAGTCTTGCATGGGTCTTGAGCAGTGAGTCACAGCTACTATGAGTTCTAGAGTGAGAGGAAGATTATGCCAGCACAGTACTCCACCCCTTCCTTTGGCTCTTAGCTATTCTTCACTCCCATTCCATGATGTACCCTGAGTCTTAAGATGCCATTCATATTAGGTGTCCCTCAAGGTAGAGTACATAAAAGTCACTTGTTCTCATCACTTTGGCCAAGACAAGTCTCTGAAGTTACCATTGCTCACTGCAAAAAAAGGAGCTTCTCTAGCCAAAGTAAACAGTAGCACTAATCTGTGCTACTATTAATAAGGAAATCTCATAGACATATCATATCCATTAAGAAAAAGAACATAAGTAGCTTTCCCTCTACTATGATCTCCACGACCACAGCATCTGAACAGGTTTAAAGAATGAGATGCTATCAAACCTCCACAGGACCAAGTGCACCGCCTCCCACTGAGGCCAGACAAGGCAGTCCTCTGCCACATATGTAGCAGAGGTCTTTGGTTGGTGGCTTAATCCCTGGGCGCTCTGAGGGCTCCAGTTAGTTGACACTCTTGTTCTTCCTATAAAGTTACAATCCCCTTCAGCTCCTTCAGTCCTTCCCTTAACTCTTCCATAGGGGGTCCATAGACTCAATGTAATGGTTGGTTGTAGGTATCTGCATCTGTCTCAGACAGGGGCTAGCAGAGCCTCTCAGAGGACAGCCATGCCAGGCTCCTGACTGCAAACACACCTTGGCTTCAGTGGTTACACTGCCAATAGTGGGCCACAATGGCCAAATTAATCTAGGACATCATTGCAAACAGGGTCTGGCTCTTTGCCATTTCTCAATGGCACCTGTTCCACTCTTCTCTAGAGATCATAATTCCTTTCAGTTGCTCCCTCTTCCATTCCAAAGGCTCTGCTCTCTCTTTTACTTAAAAACAATATAGTTTCAAACAAAACAAACCATGTAAAGCCATACACAAATTCAGACGGCTTCAAATACCAGACTGTATAGAATGCATTTGCACACAAACCTTCCATGAAGATATAAATGCCAAGAAAATTCTATAGGAAAATGTATCCTAGCACACAGGCTGCCAGTGACTGAACTGTGAGTCTGGTCTTTCAGGTGATAAGATGGTGGTTTGGCATGTCAGGATGAAGGTAAGCATCTGAAGTCAGACACACTCAGGCTTGATGACCTTCCTAAATGAGTGAGTGACCCTGGATGTATTACTGAATTTCTCTGCACTTGTCTTATTTTCACATAAAGATAGAGATAATGTCACTGCATACACAGGGTTGCTGTGAGAGACCAATTGAGAAGAGAAAGAGAATAAATACATCAGTAAGTTCAAGTTGAATATTTTCCATTCTTTCTGACCAAGAAAGATATGCAAAGCTCAGCTGCCTCCAAAACCCAAGAGATTTATTCTTTGATTGTGAGATTTAAGTTACTAGGACAGTTAATCTTGTCAACCTAGTAGGATTTAGAATCACCATGGAAACGTATGTCTGGATGAATCTATGAGAGTGCTTCCAGAAAGGTTTTTTAACAGAGCAGGAAGGCCCACCCTGAATGTGAGTGGCACCATCTGATGGGATCAGGTCCAGGCTGTGTGCAAAGGAGAGCGGGATTGAGCACCAGCACTCACCTCCCTCTGCTGCCTGGCTTTGGTTATAACCAAGCAGAGCTGTCCAGCAGCCCTGTACCTTACCTTCTGTCCTTGGTTGACTGATCCCTTAAGCTGTGAGCCAAAATTCAACCCTTCCTTTCTGTGAGTTGCTTTGTCTGGGCCCATCAGAGCAGAGAGAAGATGCTACTTTCCACATTCGCCAGAGAAGCTTCATTTCACAATGGACCACAGTTAAGGCAGAACTATTGAACATGCTGACAAAATGATTGTGAGAGCACAGCCCTAAGTGAGACACTCTTATTACTGCCCCACCAAGGCTCAGGAACATGGAAGAAGGAGCCAAGAGAAAATCTATTCTATTTCCCCTTGCCAGAGAAATCCATGTATTCCCCCCCCCTAGAATTCTCCTTATTACTGGGTCTATATATTATAGTGTGATTATCATAAAGGGTATAATTAAATAAATATCCATTTATAAATGAGCACATACCATGTTTGTCTGTCTGGGTCCGGGTTGCCTCGCTCAGGATGATTTTTTTTCTACTTCCATCCATTTGCCTGAAATTTTCATGATGTCATTTTTTAACAGCTGAGTAATACTCCACTGTAATAAACATACCACATTTTCTTTATCCATTCTTCAGTTGAGGGACATCTAGGTTGTTTCCAGTTTCTGGCTATTATGAATAAAGCTGCTGTGAACATAGTTGGACAAGTGTCCTTGTGATGGTAGAATGGAGCATCCTTTGGGTATATGCCCAATAATGGTATAGCTGGGTCTAGAGGTAGATTGATTCGCAAATTTCTGAGGAACTATCCTGTTGATTTCTATAGTGGTTGTACAAGTTTGCACTCCCACCAGCAATGGAGAAGTATTCCCCTTGCTCCACATCCTTGTCAGCATGAGCTGTTACTTGTGATTTTGATCTTAGTCATTTCAACAGGTATAAGGTAGAATCTCAAAGTAGTTTTGATTTGTATTCTCCTGATCCCTAAAAACATTAAGCATTTCTTTCAAATGTTTTTCAGCCATGTGAAAGTCCTTTACTGAGAATTCTGTTTAGTTCTGTACTCTGTTTTCTAATTGGATTGTTTGGTTTGTTGAAGTCTAGTTTTTTTTGTTTTTAGTTCTTTATATATTTTGGATATTAGCCCTCTATCAGTTACAGAGTTGGTGAAAATCTTCTCCCATTCTGTAGATTGATGTTTTGTCCTATTGATAGTGTTCTTTGCCTTACAGATACTTTACAGTTTCATGAAGTCCTGTTTATTATTTGTCATTCTTAGTGCCTGCCTGATTTTGGTAGGATGGCCTTTTTTCTTAACTATGTTAATCCTACCAATCCATGTGCATAGATATTTCCATCTTCTGATATCTTCTTCAATTTCTTTCTTCAAAGATGAAGTTTTCAACATTCAAGTGTTTCAATTGTTTTGTTGGGGTTATCCCAAGATACATTATTTGAGCCTACTGTGAAGGATGATGATTTCTTTCTCAGCCCATTTGTCATTTGTTTATATATAAGGGCAATTGATTTTTCTTTTTATTTTCTTTTTATTTTTTTATAAGTTAATTATCTATCTAGTCACATCTCTGAAAGTGTTTATCAGCTGTAGAAGTTCCCTGGTAGAATTTTAGGATCACTTATGTATATTATCATATTATCTGCAAAAAAACCAAAAAACAACAAAACAACAACAACAACAACAAAAACAATCCTTTGACTTCTTCCTTTCCAATCTGTACTTCCCTAATATCCTTCAGTTGTCTTATTGCTCTATGTAAAACTTTAAGTACTATACTAAGTAGTGGACAGCCATGACTTGTTCCTGATTGCATTGAAACAGCTGTGAGTTTCTCTCTATTTAATTTGATGCTAGTTGTAGGCTTGCTGAAAATTGCCTTTATTATGTTTGGGTATGTCTCTTGTATCTCCAATCTCTACAAGACTTTTATCATGAATTTTTGTCAAAGGCTTTCTCAGCATCTGCTGAGGTGATCATGTGAGGTTTTTTTTCCCTTTTATTTTGTTTATGTGGGAGTCACACTGGTGTTCCTTTAGTGAACCTTCACCTCACAGAAACTTCAGTTTCATGAGGCCCCATTTATTAATTTTTTATCTTAGGTTGCGTTAACAATATTCTCTTCAGAAAACCTGTTCCTATGCCAAAGAGTTCCCCTACTTTCTTTTCTATCAGCTTCAGTATATTTGCTTTTATGTTGAGTTCTTTGATGCATTAGGAGCTGAATAGAAAGTAATCATAGTCATTGTGTCATCAACAAAAGCAGAAAAAAAACCACAATTTTTCTATAAAAGTTGGAAATATTGCCCTAAAATAAAATCCAGCATATACCGCTGTTTAAATATTTGATTTGTAAACAGTCTGGACACACACTCTGTCATTTGTCCAGTGCCTCCCAACATTTCCTACTGGCTCATGGGAGACTTCCAGCCACTTCTCTGTCCAAGACCTCATGCATCCACACAGCCATAAGTCAGAGAACACTCCAACTATTCTGAGGTAATGTTGACCTCATGCCTTGGGTGCCATGCATTTGAGGAAGGGGTAAGGCTGTGCCCCTCTTTTCTCTCAATCAGCTCTGCTTCTTCCCCTTTCCTTACACTCAGTAACAGAGGTCACACCCCTGCTGACTGCATGTCAGGCAAATTCCCATGCTACTACTTCTCATACTTTTCTTCTTATGGAATAAAACTGTATGTAGGGTTCTCTCTTGGGAGGAGGATTATGTAAGTGCCAAGAGGTAGGGTAAAGGGCTACAAAATGTCATATCTAGACTCAGTACAACTATGATATTCATTAACTCTCAACATTTGTGCTAACTTGTAGTAAGCACCACAGGAGAAATTTCAGTTTCATGAGGTCTCATTTAATAATGGGATTTGTCAGTCAGACATGGAAGAGAAAGGGACTCATGAAATTCTTCCCTTTATAGAACTCTTTGCTACTCATGGATTCTGGGAGAGGGTAATCGTGATCTTCAGTTGTATATCCATTGCTAATCTCACCAAGGCTCCAACACATAGCTCCAAATGTATGGATTGCCCGGGTATAATCACTGGGTAACAAAATGAAAAGAATAGGCATGTAAATGAGAGAGATTGTGGGGAAGAGTGTGCTGGGCAGGAGAGGTAGGGAAATGGGAGAGGGTTAAAGGTGAAAGTGATCAATATGCTTTGTGTATATGTGTGAACTTGTTTCAAAACAATTTTAATTAACAAACATCTAAAAGTTACTTTTCTGTTCATTATTTTATTAGATATTTGCTTTATTTACATTTCAAATGTTATCCCCTTTCCTCGTTACCCCTCCGAAAAAAACCCTGTCTCATCCCCATCCCCCTGCTTACCAACCCCCCTCCCTCACACTTTCATGACCTGGCATTCCCCTACACTGGGGCATTGAGCCTTCACAGGATCAATGACCTCTCCTCTCAGTAATGTCTGAAAAGGCCATCCTCTGCTCCATACGTAGCTGGTGTCATGGGTCCCTCCATGTGTACTCTTTGGTTGGTGGTTTAGTCCCTGGAAGCTCGGAGGGTATTGATTGGTACCTATTATTGTTCCTCCTATTGGGCTGCAAACCTCTCCCAGCTCCTTCGGTCTTTTCTCTAACTCCTCCATTGGGGACCCTATGCTCAGTCCATTGGTTGACTGTGAGCCATGGGTATTTTGATCTACCTTCTAAAGAGGGCCAAAGTATCCACACTTTGGTCTTCCTTCTTTTTGAGCTTCATGCAGTCTGTAAATTGTTACTTTTTTTTCAAGATCTATTTATTATTATAACTAAGTGCATGATATCTGTCTTCAGATACACCAGAAGAAGGCACCAAATTTCATTACAGATAGTTGTGAGCCATAATGTGATTGCTGGGATTTGAACTCAGGACCTTTGGAAGAGCAGTCAGTGCTTTATTTAGTTAATTAGTTAGTTAGTTAGTTTTGTTTTGTTCCTTATGGAAGAAAGAATTTATTCTGACTTATGGTTCCAGGGGGGCAGTCCATAATGGCAGGGGAGGCATGACAACAGAAATCCAGAGCAGAAATCTGAGATATCACATTTTTAACAGTAAGAATGAAGCAAAGAGAGCCAACCCAGGTGAGGCGACTCTGGGAACATCCAATGCCCACCCAAATGAGCTTCCTCCAGCAAGGTTATACTTTTCTATAACTTTTCCAAATAGTGCCACCAAGTGGGGGCCAAGGGTTCCAACAGCCGAGCCTTCAAGAGCACAATCTTTTTATTTTATTTTTTTTTTTGCCATCATTATTGTATTTTGTTGAACAATATTTCACTGTTTTGCTTTTGTTTTGATGACCATCATGAAATAAAATTTACTGTTAAGAAAACAGAGCAGTTTTACAATTATTGACATGCCCAAGGCAGGGCAATGGCAAATCCATGTGAAAGTGACATAAAGCATTTTAGGCACTGGAGCATACTTGAGGCTTGTACCCATATTGACACTAGTCATTCTCTCCCAGTCAGTGCTCTTAACCTCTGAGCCATCTCTCCAGCCCATAAATTGTTACTTTTAATTCATGATTTAAAATACTGCTTCTTCCCAAACAGTATTTTCTATTAAACTATTTAAAATATTAATTTAGCCCAGCTGTTTCGATCCAGCCAGCGGAACCAGCCTCTGCCATCTTCCCAGCTGTTTCGATCCAGCCTGCGGAACCAGGTACCCAAGATTCCCGAGTTTAAGACCTTTGGGGACTCAGGCCTTGAGCAGGAGCTGTGCACAGAGCAGCAGTTTGGGGGGCCCCAGCCAAGCGTGGGCTTTATGCCCTGAAGGCGGACCCCACACACCCTGCAGCCTCTGCCATCTTCCCAGCTGCTTTAAACCAGCAGGCAGAAACAGGTACCCGAGATATCCCGAGTTTAAGACCTTGGGGGACTTAGGACACCAGACAGCAATCCCTGAGCAGGAGCAGTGCAGGGCAGGAGCCCAGCAGCTGGAACCAAGTACCTGAGATATCCTGAGTTTAAGACCTCGGGGGACTCAGGCCACCTGTCAGCAATCTGTGAGCAGGAACCCTGCAGGGCAGTGGTTCAGGTGTCCCAGTCATGGGGAAATAGCCTTATGAGCCCACAGGAGGTTCAAGCACCAGCTAGTAACTACAGGACCAACTAACACCAGAGATAACCAGATGGCAAAAGGCAAATGTAAGATCGTTACTAACAGAAATCAAGGCAATATGGCAGCATCCGAACCCAGTTCCCTGACAGCAATAGGTGTCGGATACTTGGACACACCAGAAAAACAAGACTCAGATCTAAAATCACTGGTCAGGATGCTGATAGAGGAACACTTAGATAAATCTCTTAAAGTAGTACAGGAGAAAATAGATCAAAAGCTAGAAGACCTTACAAGGCAAACACAAATAAGTCTCAGATACCCCAACACACCAGAAAAACAAGACTCAGATCTAAAATCACTGGTCAGGATGCTGATAGAGGAAAACTTAGATAAATCTCTTAAAGTAATACAGGAGAAAATGGATCAAAAGTTAGAAGCCCTTACAAGGCAAACACAAAAATCACTTAAAGAAATTCAGGAGAATATGGATCAAAAAATGGATGCCAATAAGGGGGAAACACAAAAATCACTTAAAGAAATACAAGAGAACGTGGGACAACAAGTAGAAGTCATAAAAGAGGAAACACAAAAATCCCTTAAAGAATTACAGGAAAACACAAACAAGCAAGTGAAAGATCTGAGCAAAACCATACAGAATCTAAAAACAGAAGTAGAAACAACTAAGAAATCGCAAAGGGAGACAACGTTGGAGATAGAAAACCTTAGGAAGAAATCAGGAGTCATAGATGCAAATATCAACAATAGAATACAAGCGATAGAAGACAGAATCTCAGATACTGAAGATACCATAGGAACCATGGATTCAACAATTAAAGAAAATGCAAAATGCAAAAAGCTGGTAACCCAAAATATTCAGGAAATCCAGGACACAAGAAGAAGACCAAACCTAAGGATTATAGGCATAGATGAGAGTGAAGATCTACAACTTAAAGAGCCAGCAAATATCTTCTACAAAATTATGGAAGAAAACTTCCCCAACCTAAAGAGAGAGATGCCCATGAATATACAAGAAGCCTACAGAACCCCAAACAGACTGGACCAGAACAGAAATACTTCCTATCACATAATAATCAAACCCCCAAATGTACTGAACAAAGAAAGAATATTAAAGGCAGTAAGAGAAAAAGGACAAGTAACATATAAAGGAAGGCCTATCAGAATTACACCAGACTTCTCACCTGAGACCATGAAAGCTAGAAGATCCTGGGCAGATCTCATGCAGACTCTAAGAGAACACAAACTTCAGCCAAAACTACTATACCCAGCAAAACTCTCAATCGCCATAGATGGGGAAACTAAGGTATTCCATGACAAAACCAAATTTGCATGATATCTATCTACAAACCCAGCCCTACAAAGGATAATAGGGGAAAAACACCAACACAAGGGGGGAAACTACACCCCAGAAGAAGCAAGATAGAAACCCCCTCTCATCAAACCCAAAAGAAGAGAACCACTCAAATATAAAAATTAACGCCCAAAATGTCAGGAAGTAATAATTACTATTCCTTAATATCTCTTAACATCAATGGACTCAATTACCCAATAAAAAGACACAGACTAACAGACTGGATACGGAAACAGGACCCTACATTTTGCTGCATACAGGAAACACATCTCAGTATCAAGGACAAACACTATCTTAGAGTGAAAGGCTGGAAGACAACTTCACAAGCAAATGGTCTCAGGAAACAAGGCGGAGTAGCCATTCTAATATCAGATAAAATTGACTTTCAACCTAAAGGCATCAAAAGAGACACAGAAGGACACTTCTTGCTTGTTAAAGGGAAAATCCACCAAGAAGAATTCTCAATACTGAACATCTATGCTCCAAATGTAAGGGCACCCTCATTTGTAAAAGAAACTTTACTAAAGCTTAAAGCACACATTGCACTTAACACAATAATTGTAGGTGATTTCAACACTCCACTCTCCTCAATTGCCCAATCAGGAAAGCAGAAACTAAACAGGGGCACAGTGAAACTAATTGAAGCTTTGGACCAACTGGATTTAACAGATATATATAGAACATTTCATCCTAAAGCAAAAGAATGTACCTTTTTCTCACCATCGCACAGTACCTTCTCCAAAATTGATCATATAATTGGTCACGAGACAGACCTCAACAAATACAAGAAGACCGAACTAATCCCATGCCTCCAATCAGATCACTATGGAGTAAAAGAGGTCTTCAATAGCAAGAAGAACAACAGAAAGCCCACATACACATGGAAACTGAACAGTACTCTACTCAATGACACCTTGGTCAAGGAAGAGATAAAGAAAGAAATTAAAGACTTTTTATAATTCAATGAAAATAAAGGTACGACCTATTCAAATCTATGGGACACAATGAAAGCAGTGCTAAGAGGAAAACTCATAGTCCGGTGCCTCCAAAAAGAAACTGGAGAGAGCATACACTAGCAACTTAACAGCACACCTGAAGGCCCTGGAACAAAAAGAAGCTAATTCACCCAGGAGGAGTAGAAGACAGGAAATCATCAAACTAAGGGCTGAAATCAATCAAGTAGAAACAAAGAGAACAATACAAAGAATCAACAAAACCAAGAGCTGGTTCTTTGAGAAAATCAACAAGATAGATAAACCCTTAGCCAGACTAACCAAAGGGCACAGAGACAGTATCCAAATTAACAAAATTAGAAATGAAAAGGGGGATATAACAACAGAAACTGAGGAAATTCAAAAAATTATCAGACCCTACTACAAAAGCCTATACTCAACACAACTGGAGAATCTGGAGGAAATGGACAATTTCCTACACAGATACCAAATACCAAAATTAAACCAGGATCAATTAGATCAGCTAAACAGTCCCATAACCCCTAGAGAAATAGAAGGGGTTAAAGAAAGTCTCTCAACCAAAAAAAAAAAAAAAAAGTACGGGACCAGATGGTTTTAGTGCATAATTCTATCAGACCTTCAAAGAAGACCTAACACCAATACTCTTCAAACTATTCCACAAAATAGAAACAGAAGGAACACCGCCCAACTCATTCTACTAAGCCACAATAACGCTGATACCAAAAGCACACAAAGATCCTACAAAGATAGAGAACTACAGGCCAATTTCCCTTATGAATATTGATGCAAAAATACTAAATAAAATTCTTGCCAACAGAATCCAAGAGCACATCAAAACGATCATTTACCATGATCAAGTAGGCTTCATCCCAGGGATGCAGGGATGGTTCAATATACGAAAATCCATCAATGTAATCCACTACATAAACAAACTAAAAGAAAAAAAACCCCATGATCATCGCATTAGATGCTGAAAAAGCATTTGACAAAATACAGAATACTTTCATGCTAAAAGTCTTGGAAAGAACAGGAATTCAAGGCCCATACTTAAATATAGTAAAAGCAATATACAGCAAACCAGTAGCCAACATCAAAATAAATGGAGAGAAACTTGAAGCAATCCCACTAAAATCAGGGACTACACAAGGCTGCCCTCTCTCTCCATATCTTTTCAATATAGTACTTGAAGTTCTAGCGAGAGCAATTAGATAACATAAGGAAGTCAAGGGATACAAATTGGAAAGGAAGAAGTCAAACTATCACTTTTTGCAGATGATATGATAGCACACGTAAGTGACCCAAAAAACTCTACCTGAGAACTCCTACAGCTGATAAACAACTTCAGCAAAGTGGCTGGTTATAAAATCAACTCAAGCAAATCAGTAGTAGCCTTCTTGTACTCAAAGGACAAGCAGACTGGGAAAGAAATTAGGGAAATAACACCCTTCAAAATAGCCACAAACAATATAAAGTGTCTTGGCATGACTTTAACCAAACAAGTGAAAGATCTGTATGACAGGAACTTCAAGTCCTTGAAGAAAGAAATCAAAGAAGACCTCAGGATATGGAAAAATATTCCATGCTCTTGGATTGGCAGGATCAATATAGTAAAAATGGCTATCTTGCCAAAAGCAATCTACAGATTCAATGCAATCCCCATCAAAATCCCAAATCAATTCTTCATAGATCTAGAAAGAGCAATTCTCCAATTCATCTGGAGTAACAAAAATCCCGGGATAGCTAAAAGTAATCTCAATAATAAAAGGACTTCTGGGGGAATCAATATCCCTGACCTCAAGCAGTACTACAGAGCAATTATGCTAAAAACTGCATGGTATTGGTACAGCGACAGGCAAGTATATCAATGGAATAGAATTAAAGACCCAGAAATGAACCCACAGACTTATGGTCACTTAATCTTTGATAAAGGAGCTACAACCATCCAGTGGAAAAAAGATAGCCCTTTCAACAAATGGTGCTGGTTCAACTGGAGGTCAACATGCAGAAGAATGCGAATTGACCCACTCTTATCTCCTTATACTAAGATCAACTCCAAGTGGATCAAGGACCTCCACATAAAACCAGACACACTGAAACTAATAGAAAAGAAACTGGGGAAGACCATGGAGGACATTGGCACAGGGGGAAAGTTCCTGAACAGAACACCAATAGCTTATGCTCTAAGATCAAGAATTGACAAATGGGACCTCATAAAATTACAAAGTTTCTGTAAGGCAAAGGACATTGTCAGAAGGACAAAACAGCAACCAACAAATTGGGAAAAGATATTCACCAACCCCCACATCTGACAGAGGGCTAATATCCAATATATACAAAAAACTCAAGAAGTTAGACCCCAAAGAACCAAATAACCCTATCAAAAAATGGGGTACAGAGCTAAACAAAAAATTTTAACTAGAAGAAATTCGGATGGCTGAGAAGCACCTTAAGAGATGTTCAACATCATTAGTCATCAGGGAAATGCAAATCATAACAACCCTGAGATTCCACCTCACACCAGTCAGAATGGCTAAGATTAAAAACTCAAGGGACAACAGGTGCTGGCGAGAATGTGGAGAAAAAGGAACACTCCTACACTGTTGGTGGGTTTGCAAGATGGTCCAACTGCTCTGGAAATCAGTCTGGCAGTTCCTCAGAAAATTGGGCATGACACTTCCAGAGGACCCTGTCATACCATTCCTGGGCATATACCCAGCAGAATCCCCTGCATACAACAAAGACACATGCTCCACTATGTTCATAGCAGCCTTATTTATAATAGCCAGAAGTTGGAAGGAGTCCAGATGTCCCTCAAAGGAGGAATGGATACAGAAAATGTGGTATATTTATACAATGGAATACTACTCAGCAATTAAAAATAATGAATTCATGCAATTTGTAGGCAAATGGTTGGATCTGGAAAATATCATCCTAAGTGAGTTAACTCAATCACAAAAGAATACACATGAAATGCAATCACTGATAAGTGGATATTAATGAGCCCAAAAGATCTGAATACTTAAGGCACAATTAGCAAATCAAAAGATTCCCAAGAAGGAAGGAAAGGATCCTGGTCTAGATCCAGTTTTGTAGGAGAGTATCAGAACAGAGATATGGAAGGGGGGTGATTGGGGAATGGGTGGAGGGAAGAAGACTTATGGGACATATGGTGAGGGGAGAACTGGGAAAGGGGAAAACCTTTGGAGTGTAAACAAAGAATATAGAAAATAAAAACAAAAAAAGAAAAATATTAATTTAAATTACTTAATTTAAATATTTAATTTAAGAATAAAAACAAACAAGCAAACAAACAAAAACAAAATGACTTTGCCTGTATTCCTACAGGCCTGCTAGCACCAGGAACAACCAGGTGAGACTCCCTCCCCACCAATCCCCTGCCTTCTGGGTCTCCTTGGGGCAACACTGAGGAGTGTTGAGCTGCATCTTGTTTCCTATGTGTTCTGGTTGCTGGCCCACAGTTCTTCTTACCTTCCAGATCCCCTTATGGCATACCCAGTAGCAATAAACTACTGTCCTCTGCACTCCATTTTTCAGACCACAATTGGGCCTACATTCCTGGAGGCCACTCTGTTACTAGGGACCCTTGCCTAGCCAGGTTGATACTAGGGACCCCAAAATACCAGAGGAGACATGCTACTGGACCTAAAGGATCACTAGTCACCAGAACCCCAGGCCACTCAGACCAGAAGAAAGAGAGGAAACAGAAACCAGGGATGGGGTTGGATGGGGAGGACCAAAATACCCACCCAATAAAGATAAACTCAGAAATCCCTATGTAGACCTATATTAACCATAAAACCCAAGATGGCTAAAGGCCAGCATAAGAACACAGCCAACAAACATGAGGGCAATATGTCACCACCAGAACCCAACTATCCTACACAAATAAGCCTTGGATATCCTAACATAGCTAAAGCTCAAGAAAATGACCTTAAATCCAATGTTGTGAAGATGATAAAGGTCTTTTTAAAGAATAAATGAATAAATTCCTTAAAGAAATATGAGAAAATGCAATCAAACAGGTGAAAGAAATGAACAAAACTGTTCAAGAATTAAAAATAGAAATAGAGGCAATAAAGAAAACACAAACTGAGATAATCCTGAAGATGGAAATCCTAGGGAAGAGAACAGAAAATACAGACTCAATCATCACCAATAAAATACATGTGATGAAAGAGAGAATCTTAGGCATAAAAGATACATTAGAAGAAATTAATACATCAGTCAAAGAAAAAATTAAATATAAAGTTCCTGACACAAAACATACAGGAAATTTGGGATATAATGAAAAGACCAAAGCTAAGAAAAACAGGAAAAGAAGAAGAGGAAGAGGAGAAGGAGGAAGAAAGAGAAGAGGAGGAGGAGGAGAAAAAGGAAGAAGAAATTATAGAAGAAATTTTCCCTAACCTAAAGTGTACCAAGAAAGAAAATCCTCCCACCACATAATAATCAAAACACTAAATGTACAGAACAAAGACAGAATATTAAAAGCTAAAAGTGAAAATATTCAAGTCATATAAAGGCAGACCTATCAGAATTACATCTGACTTTTCAATAAAGAAACTAAAACCCAGAAGATATTTTGGAGAATGCAGGCAACTACAATGCCCCCTGAGACTACTATACCCAGCAAGACTTTCAGTCACCATAAAGGGAGAAAACAACGTATTTCATAACAAAGCCAAATTTAAACAGTATCCATCTACAAATCCAGTCCTACAGATAGTACTAAAAGGAAAATTCCAACTAAAAAAGGATTGACTACACCCAAGAAAACACAGAAAATAATTTCACACAATCAAAATCAAAAAAGGGACATATACATGCATACACATTCACACACATACACTACCATCATCAACATCAAAATAAAAGGAATTAACCACTGGTCTTTAATATCTCTCAACATCAGTGCACTCAATTCCCCATTAAAAAGACAAGACTATTCTGGGTCTTCAATCCTATTCCATTGATCCGGCTCCCTGTCACTGTACCAATACCATGCAGTTTTTAACACTACTGCTCTGTAGTATTGCTTGAGGTCCGGGATATTGATTCCCCCAGAAGTTTTTACTGTTGATGATAGTTTTAGCTATCCTGGGTTTTTTGTTATTCCAGATGAATTTGAGAATTGCTCTTTCTAACTCTATAAAGAACTGAGTTGGGATTTTGATGGGGCTTGCGTTGAATCTGTATATTGCTTTGGCAAGATTGCCATTTTAACTATATTAATCCTGCCAACCCACGAGCATGGAAGACTTTTCCATTTTTTGATGTCTTCTTCAATTTCCTTCTTCAGAGACCTGAAGTTTTTGTCATATAAATCTTTCACTTGTTTGGTTAGAGTCACACCAAGATACTTTATATTGTTTGTGGCTATTGTGAAGGGTGTCATTTCCCTACTTTCTTTCTCAGCCTGCTTATCCTTTGAGTATAGGATACTGATTAGCTTGAGTTGATTTTATAACCAGCCACTTTGCTGAAGTTGTTTATCAGCTGTAGGAGTTCTCTGGTGGAGTTTTTTTGGGTCACTTAAGTATACTATCATATCATCTGCGAATAGTGATAGTTTGACTTCTTCCTTTCCGATTTGTATCCCTTTGACTTCCTTATGTTGTCGAATTGCTCTAGATAGTACCTCAAGTACTATATTGAAGAGATATAGTGAGAGGGGGCAGCCTTGTCTAGTCCCTGATTTTAGTGGGATTGCTTCAAGTTTCTCTCCATTTACCTTGATGTTGGCTATCAGTCTGCTGTAAATTTCTTTTACTATGTTTAGATATAGGCCTTGAATTCCAATTGATCTTCGACAAAGGAGCTGAAAACATCCAGTGGAAAAAAGATAGCCTTTTCAACAAATGGTGCTGGCTCAACTGGAGGTCAACATGCAGAAGAATGAGAATTGATCCACTCTTATCTCCTTGCACTAAGCTCAACTCCAAGTGGATCAAGGACCTCCACATAAAACCAGACACACTAAAACTAATAGAAAAGAAACTGGGGAAGACCCTTGAGGACATTGGCTCAGGGGGAAAGTTCCTGAACAGAACACCAATTGCTTATGCTCTAAGAGCAACGATAGACAAATGGGACCTCATAAAATCACAAAGTTTCTTTAAGGCAAAAGACACTGTCAAAAGGACAAATCGGCAACCAACAAACTGGGGAAAGATCTTCATCAACCCCACATCCGACAGAGGACTAATATCCAATATATACAAAGAACTCAAAGAACCCAGAAAACCAAATAACCCTATCCAAAAGTGGGGTACAGAGCTAAACAAAGACTTTTCACCTGAAGAAATTCGGATGGCTGAGAAACACCTTAAAAAATGTTCAACATCATTAGTCATTAGAGAAATGCAAATCAAAACAACCCTGAGGTTTCACCTCACACCAGTTAGAATGGCTAAGATAAAAAACTCAGAAGACATCAGGTGTTGGAGAGGATGTGGAGAAAGAGAAACACTCCTCCACTGCTGGTGGGACTGCAAGCTGGTACAACCACTCTGGAAATCAGTCTGGCAGTTCCTCAGAAAACTGGACATGATACTTCCGGAGGATCCAGCCATACCACTCCTGGGTATATACCCAGAAGATTCCCCAGCATGCAATAAGGATACATGCTCCACTATGTTCATAGCAGCCTTATTTATAATAGCCAGAAACTGGAAAGAACCCAGATGTCCCTCAACAGAGGAATGGATACAAAAATGTGGTATATATACACAATGGAGTACTATTCAGCCATTAGAAACAATGAATTCATGAAATTCTTAGACAAATGGATGGAGCTGGAGAACGTCATACTAAGGGAGGTAACCCAGTCTCAAAAGAATACCCATGGTATACAGTCACTGATAAGTGGATATTAGCCTAGAATCTTGGAACACCAAAGACACAATTCACGTACCAAATGATGTCTGACAAGAAGAAAGGAGTGGACACTGGTGCTGAAAAGAATCAAAGCATCAGTGTAGGGGAATACAAGAACAGGGAAGAGGGAAGGGGTGGAAGAGGGAGCAGGGGGAGGGAAAAGGGCATGTGGAACCTTTGGTGGTGGGGAACCAGAAAAAGGGAAATGAATTGTAAATATAGAATATATCCAATAAAAAAATTTTTAAAAAAAGACAAGACTATCAGAATGCATGCAAAAGCATGATCCATCATTCTGATTCATAGAAGAAACCCACCTTAACATCAAAGATAGGCATTGCCTCAGAGTAAAGGACTAGAAAAAAATCCCAAGCAAACAGCTCCAAGAAGCAAGCTGAAGTAACCATTCTAATATGTAATAAAATAGACTTCAAACCAAAATTAATCAAAAGAGATGGAGATGGACACTTTATAGTAATTTTTAAAAAAAAAGAAAAAACGCAAAGAAAAGAAAAGAAACACCAACATGATGTAGTGAGAATTTTGGTTTCTTAAAAAACAAACAAACAAAAAATATGGAAATGTTATTGGAATATATATTTGTTTTAATCCCAGGTGTGGGATATGGGCATGCTTTAGAAATAGTACTTTCCATCAGAAAAATGAATGTGTCTTTTCTTGGAGTAATGGATTTCTTAAATATCAGGCAGAATGAATGCCTAGGCTTCCTGGGATGTCCAAACATTGTGGCAAGGGGTACCATTGGACCAATGGGTATAATTTTAATGTCCAAGGCAATTTCTTGCCATTGGGAAGTGAAATGGGAGCCTAGCAGCTTGAGGCCCCACAGCAAAAATAAAGCCACTTCCTTCTTATCAGCCATGAAAAACAAGCAAGCAGAAAAACCATAATTATGTATTGCTGATCTCATGCACACTGTAGGCAGTGATGCTCTAGAGTTGGCCACAGATATAAACCTTTTATCCTAATCCCCAAAACGTCTGGAGTTTATGGTTCTTTGCCCATGGAGATGATCTTGGGAAGGAATAGATTGACTTTCCAAGGATTCATTGTGCATCCAGGAATTACAGATAGAATTATAAGTGGGGATGTCAAAGGAGAAATTAAAATTATGACATATGTTTTTAAAAAGAGATGCAAATTAGTACAAGTGACAGGATTGCTCAGATGTTACTCTTTCCCTACATCAAAGGCAGTAAAAAGAACAGAAGGATTTGGAAATACTGAAAAGCATGTTTTCTGGTATACAGTGGTTAATGATCAGAGGCAGAGATTAAAATCACAAGCAAATGGGTTGAAACAGAAGATTTTGTGGATATCAAAGCTGATGCATACCATTTCTAAAAAATCTTGGAATTAAGAATGGCCACTTCAAATACTTATACACAGTTTCTAGGAATTGGAAAGTTATCTCAGGTAAAATGAACTGTGTGATGGAATAAATGTGTGGGACAGGGAGTTCAAATAAGAAGGTTGAGACCTTATGAATTTATAGGGAAGGGATTGTTTACAAGAGTGGGGTACTCGGATTAATGTTCCTGCAATCTTAGAGACAACTTGTAATGAAATTAGGGTTGAGCTGGAAGATGCTCCTCAGGAAGGCACTGACCCATGTGATCAACAACAATCGGAAGCTCTGCCAGCTATCCAAACACAGGACATCTCAGAGACTGAGTTTCCAAATTTACAAGGAGGAAGGAAGCACTCCTGAAATACCACCAACCCTACCCTCAAAATGGTTGACTGACAAGCTTGTATGTGTAGAGCCATGGTTGTTAACTAAGAAAAATTTCAAGCACGTGAGAAGCTTGGTACAAGAACAGCTGGAAGCTAAACATATAAAAGAGTCTACCAGTCTACGGAATTTCCTTTTTTTTTTTTTTTTGGTCATAAAAAAGAAATCATGAAAATGGAGAATGTTAATAGATTTAAGAGCAGTGTATAATTGGTAATTTAACCAATGGGTCTATTACAGCCTGGAATTTTTTTTTAACATTCCTTATTATCTAAGTCAAGGCCTATGATAGTAATTGATTTAAAAGATTGCTTTTTCACAATCCCCTTGCATAAGCAGGATAGAGAAAGATTTCCTTTTACAGTACCCACTTATAATAATTGTGGATCAGTAAAAAGATATCAGTGTTTGTTGCTGTTGCTGTAGTTTTTTGCAGATGATATGATAGTATACATAAGTGACCCCAAAAATTCTACCAGAGAACCTCTACATCTGATAAACACCTTCAGCAAAGTGGTTAAATACAAAATTAACTCAAAGAATCAGTAGCTCTCCTATATGAAAATGATAAATGAACTGAGAAAGAAATTAGGAAAACTACACCCTTCACAATAACCACAAATAAAATATCTTGTTATGATTCTAACCAAACAAGTGAAAAATCTATATGACAAGAACTTCACATCATTGAAGAAAGAAATCAAAGATAGCAGAAGATGGAATGATCTCCCATGTTCATGAATTGGTAGATACTGCACGGTCCTGCATAATAAAAGAATGTCTGGAAGTATCACCATGCCCGATTTCAAGCTATACTACAAAGCAGTAGCAATAAAAATTTTATGGTACTGATATAAAAGCAGACATGTTGATCAATGGAATCAAACCAAAGATGCAGAAGTAAATCCATATACCTATAAACACTTGATTTTTAACAAAGAAGCAAAAACTATGCAATGGGGAAAAAAAAGAAAGCATCTTCAACAAATGGAGCTGGTCTAACTGGATGTCTGCATGTAGAAAATGCAAATAGATCCGTAACTTTCACCCTGCACAAAACTCAAGTCCAAGTGGATCAAAGACCTCAACATAAAACCAGATACACTAAATCTGATAGAAGACAAAATAGGAAAGACCCTTCAATACGTTGGCACAGGGGGTAACTTTCTGAACAGAACATCAACAGCTCAGGCATTAAGATCAACAACTAAAATAAAATTAACGATTAATAAATAAGAACCTCATGAAACTGAAAAGCTTCTGTAAGGCAAAGGACACCACTTAAAGTAAAAAAAAAAAAACAGCTTACAGAATGGGAAAATTTTTCACTAACTCCACATCTAACAGAGGCTGACATCCAAAATATATAAAGAACTCAAGAAATTAAATATCAACAAACCAAATAAGCCAATTAAAAAATGGAATACAGAGCTAAACAGAGAATTCTCAACAGGGGAATTTCTAATGGCTGAGAATCATTTAAAGAAATTTTCAACATCTTTAATCATCAGGGAAATAAAAATCAAAACAACTGAGATTCCATCATACTCTCATCAGAATGGCTAAGATCAAAACCTCAAGCTCATGCTGTTGAGGATGTGGAGCAAGGGGAAGGGAACACTGCTTCATTGCCGGTAGCAATGAACTTTGTATGACCACTTTAGAAATCAATTTGGCAGTTCTCAAAAAATTGACAATAGATCTACCTCAAGACCCAGCTACACCACTCCTGAGCTTATACCCAAAAGAAACTCCACCATAAGGACACTGGCCCTACTACGTTCATAGCAGCTTTATTCACAAAAGCCAGAAACTGAAAATAACCTAGATATTCCTCAACTAAAGAATGGATAAAGAAAATGTGGTACATCTATACAATGGAGTAACTAAAACAATGACATCATGAAATTTGCAGGCAAATGAATATAACTAGAAAGTATCATCCTGAGTGAGGTAACCTAGACCCAGACAGATAAACAAGATATGTACTCACTTGGTTTTTTAGTTTAATTTAAAGTTTTTACTTATTCACTTTACATCCTGATCACTGCCCCCTTCCTGGTCACTCCTTCCCACAATCTTTACACCACCATCCTCCCCTTCTTCTCTGAGCAGGTAGGGGGCGCCTGGGTATGTCCCCCACCAAACTTGGTACTTCATGTCTTTGTAAGGCTAGGCGCTTCTCTCCCATTGAGGCCAGACAAGGCAGCCCAACTAGTAAATCATTCCACTTACAGGCAAGCTCTTTTGGGATAGCCACTGTTCAAGTTGTTTGGGACCCACATGAAGGCCCTGCTGCATATCTGCTACATATAAGTGGAGAGCCCAAGGTCACCCCATGTATGTATTTTCTTTGGTTGATGGTTCAAACTCTGAGAATCCCATGGGTCCAGGTTAGTTGACTCTGTTGTACTTCCTGGGGAGTTCCTATTTGGAACCATTCTCTTTGGGGCCTGCAATCCTTCCTCCTATTCTTCTGTAAGAGTCCCCAGGTTCTATCCACTGTCTAACCTACCCACAAAACTTTCAACCCAAAATTTATCCTGTCTATAAGAAATGCAGGCATGGGAGATGGAGCAGAGACTGAAGGAATTGCCAACCAATAACCATCCCAACTTGAGACCCATCCCATTGGCAATCACCAATCCCTTACACTATTAATAATACTCTGCTATTCTTGCAGACAGGTGCATGTTGTCCTCTGAGAGGCTCCACCTAGCAGCTGACTCAGACAGGTACTCAC
Source organism: Apodemus agrarius (assembly GCA_964023405.1). Classification (NCBI taxonomy): domain Eukaryota; kingdom Metazoa; phylum Chordata; class Mammalia; order Rodentia; family Muridae; genus Apodemus; species Apodemus agrarius. The sequence continues at coordinate 65,727,226 of OZ030006.1, read as the reverse complement.
TTATAAGTGAATATTACTCACAAAATACAGGATAACCATGCTACAAACAACAGATCCAAAGACCTAAGTAACAAAGAGGCCCAAAGGGGCGATGCTGGCATCTCACTTGAGAAGGGGAAATAGATTAAACATTGGAGGCTGGATAGAAGAGGAGTGCAGGGGGTGATGGGAACAGGAAGAATGAGGCAGGGGGAGGACAGGGGGATAAAGAGACAACAGGAATGGGAGGAGGGGGTCATCTCTGGGAGAAGCTAGAAACTGAGAATAGAAACTCTCAGGATTCTATGAGGATGATGCTAGCTAAGACTCCTAGCAATAAGGGATATGGATCCTGTAATCAGGAAAGACTTTCAATAAAGGGATTAGGACACCAACCCAGCCAAAAGAACCTTAGACCCACAATTATCCCTGAATACAAAATGTACAAGGGTAAATGATAGAGCAGAATTTGAGGGAAGAGCCAATCAATGACTGTCCCAGCTTTGAGACCCATGCCATGAGAGGAAGCCCACCCCTGACACTATGGATAACATTCCGCTATACTTGCAGACACGAACCTAGCATGACTGACATCAGAGGGGCGTCACCCTGCAACTGATGGAAAAAGATGCAGAGACCCACAGCCAAACATTAGGTGCAGGTTGGGGAATCCTGTGGAAGAAGCGGGGGGGGGGTGGAAGGAGGTTTGAAGGAGTCAGAGGGGTCCGAGACACAACAAGAAAACCTACAGAACCAACTAATATGGGCCCATAGGGTCTCATAGAGATTGAACTGCTAACCAGAGAGCAGGCATGGAAGAGAGCTATGCCCACTGCATATATGTAACAGTTGTGCAGTGGGGTCTTCATGTAGGACTCCTAAAGTGGGAACAGGACTTGTCTCTGACTACATTGCCTGTCTTTGGATCCCTCTCCCTTAGCTGGGCTTCTTTGTCTAGCCTCAATAGAGGAAGATGCACCTAGCCTTACTGCAACTTGATATTCCAAGGCTGGTTGAAATCCATGGGAGACCTTTCCTCTTCTGAGGAGAAGGGAAAGGGGAAGTGGATGGGGAGGGGAGATAAGGTTAGAGGTGGGGCTGGGAGGAGAGGAGGGAGGGGAGGCTGTGATTAGATGTAAAGTAATAAACAATTCAATCAACTAAAAAGGAGAGAGATAGAAAAGCTTCAAAATGATTCATTAATAAGGAAACCCAAAATTAAGTGACATAAAGAAAATTGTTTTCCTATAAAAGGTAGATGACAGAAGATACAGAATATTAAGTATTTATAGAGCTGCGAGACTATTAATTTCAATTTGGCATAATGTAGACTCTCCTGGGATATTAAACTGTGAGTCTTCCTTAGGGCAATTACCTTGATTGCACTAACTAAGGTGTGAAGATCTATTCAGTGGGGGCCTAGTCAGGGATCCTGGACTATGATCTACTATGATTCTACTTAGTGAAATGGGTTGGATGAAGAACAATAAGCATGCATTCATTGCTCTGGTTTGTTTGTTGTTTATTTGTTTGCTTATTTTGATTTGGGTTTTTACTGTGGAGTGATGGGCCCCAGTTGCTTCAAGCTCCCCCTTTCTTGACTTGAGCTTAGTGCAAGGAGATAAGAGTGGATCAATTCTCATTCAGGGAGGAAGATTCCTAGTCGATATCAAGTTGATTTCTCCATGTCCTGTGACTACTGTGTGCAGTGTCTTGAGCATTAGAATCTTGCCATCAAGTTCTGGTGGGCAGTCAAAAGCAACGGCAGTGGTTTGTATGTAGTGTTTGGGAAGGAATGCTGGGAATACCTCTGTCCAGCAAGGAAAAGTATCACTGACCAGCTCTCGTAGTACTGGAAGTCTGTTGGGAGTATGGGGTATCTTGAACAGTCTTATCCAGCTGTGAACTGGGAAATTTGAAACTGGTCAGTGAGGCAAGATGTGCCCACAGATGCAATAACGGCATGAATGTGATGGGGTAACCAACCACTGTATGATAGGATTCAAGGCCCAGTCCTCTGTGGGAAACATATGTTTAATACTGCAAATCTGGTCAAGAACTAAGAGTTGATGCAGAGGCCTCAGTAATGAGCCTACAGCTTATTTTTGCTAAGTAGACATTGTATCAAATTGCCTTCTAAGTCTCTATCTTTCTACATGTAGAACAGAGCAGCTTTTGGGTCTCATCAGTAAAGTTTCTTTGAGAAGTATATAGTGCTTAACTTGGACACTCACAACCCACCAAAATTCAGAGAGTACCCAGTCACAAATATAACAACTATTCCACACCCCAACAAAGTAGGTAGAAAGATTATATGAACCACAGATGATGGAGATCATAGCAAAACAGTGTCTTCGGGGTATGACAGAACCACTATACTCATGACTTCTTAACAACTGTTGTCATCTGCACAAGACCTAAAAAAGATCAAGCCAATCAACTTTCTAGCACAGAGTTGGAAGGGAATCACAATCCTGGTCCTAAGGAGATATGAACAATTAATGGCTTCTAGAAATGGGGAATTTGGCTTTCTTTAATGGTGTGGTACCTGGTAGTTCTACTACATTCCAACAAATGGTCCACACCCAGAAGTATATGGGCATCACAAACGGGATATGATGGGTTATTAAAATTTTTAAATGAAGTTTTGGGAAAGGAAGATGGGGAAAGATCTAGGAGGAGTTAAGAAAATCGAAAGTGAACTTGATCAAAATATATTTTATTAAATTCTTAATGAACTAATAAAATATTTATCAAAATAAAGTCAGTGCTCTCTGGAGCTCCCTATGTTTTCTGGAAACCTTTTCTTTGTTAAAAAAAAAAAGATTTATTTATTATCATATGTAAGTACACTGTAGCTGTCTTTAGACACACCAGAAGAGGGTCTCAGATCTCATTACGGATGTTTGTGAGCCACCACGTGGTAGCTGGGATTTGAACTCAGGACCTTTGGAAGAGCAGTCAGTGTTCTTACCCGCTGAGCCATCTCACCAGCCTTGGAAGCCATTTCTATAGTAACCTCAACCAAACCTACTTAATTTAAAAATGTTTGGCACTCCCAGGTGGTGGAGGTGCATGCCTTTAATCCCAGCACTTGGGAGGCAGAGGCAGGAGGATTTCTGAGTTCGAGGCCAGCCTGGCCTACAGAGTGAACTCCAGGACAGCCAGGGCTACACAGAGAAACCCTGTCTCAAAAAAACAAAAAACAAAAAAAAAATGTTTGACACTATAAATTGTATGAAATTAAACACTTAAGGGTTTGTCTTTTAAAATAATTGTCATTAAAAATAATAATCAGGCAAAGCAAGAGAAATACTAGTCACTTTTTTCCTGAGAGTGAGGATAAACTAGATATTCAAGTAAGAATCCCCTATCTGAGAGGGCTACTATCCAATTACAAAGAACTCAAGAAGTTCAATTCCAGAGAATCAAATAGTCCTATTAAAAAATGGGGTACAGAGCTAAACAAAAAATTTTCACCTGAGGAATATCAAATGGCTGAGAAGCACCTAAAGAAATGTTCAACATCCTTAGTCATCAGGGAAATGCGAATCAAAACAACCATGAGATTCCACCTCACACCAGTCAGAATGGCTAAGATCAAAATCTCAGGTGACAGTGGATGCTGGCGAGGATGTGGAGAAAGAGGAATACTCCTCCACTGCTGGTGGGATTGCAAGCTGGTACAACCACTCTGGAAATCAGTTTGGTGGTTTCTCAGAAAACTGAACATAGTACTACCTGAGGACTCCTACACCACTCTTGGGCATATACCCAGAAGATGCTCCAACATGTTATAAGGACATATGCTCGACTATGTTCACAGTAGCCATATTTACAATAGCCAGAAGCTGGAAAGATGTCCTTCAACAGAGGAATGGCTACAGAAAATGTGGTACATTTATACAGTGGAGAACTATTCAGCTAATAAAAACAATAGTTCACAAAATTCATAGGCAAATGGATGAACCTAGAAATATCATCCTGAGTGAGGTTACTCAGTCACAAAAGACCACACATGGTATGTACTCACTGATAAATGAATATTAGACAAAGAGCATGGAATACCCACAACACAACTGATGGACCACATGAAGCTTAAGAGGAAGAAAGACCAAAGAGTGGATGATTCAGGCCTACTTGTAAGGAGAAACAATATAATCAAGGGAAGAAAAGGGTGGGAAGGATTTGGGAGGAGAGAGAAGGGGGAGGAAAAAGGGGGAAGAATGGGATATGGGAGGAGATGTACAGAGGGTCGGGAAATTGAACAGAGCTGTGTAGCAATGGGGCTGGGAAACTGGGGGTAGGAACCAGAAAGTCCCAGGTGGCAGCAAAACAAGAGCCTCCCAAGACCCCGCTGGGATGACATTAGCTGAAATACCCCACAAAGGGGAAGAAGAAGCTGTGGAGACCACATCCAGAGATTAAGCATGCCCCCCTGGTTGAGGGATGGGACCACCCACCCATCTCCAAAGTTTTAACCCAGAATTGCTCCTGTCTAAAGGAAATATAAGACATCATTTGGTATGTGGATTGTGTCTTTGGTCTTCCAAGATTCTAGGCTAATATCCACCTGTCAGTGAGTGCATACCATGGGTATTCTTTTGAGCCTGGGTTACCTCACTTAGTATGATGCTCTCCAGCTCCACCCATTTGTCTAAGAATTTCATGAATTCATTGTTTCTAATGGCTGAATAGTACTCTATTGTGTATATATACCACATTTCTTGTATCCATTCGTCTGTTGAAGGACATCTGGGTTCTTTCCAGCTTCTGGCTATTATAAATAAGGCTGCTATGAACATAGGAGCGTATACCCAGAGGATTCCCCTGTATACAATAAAGACACATGCTCCACTATGTTTATAGCAACCTTGTTTATAATAGCCAGAAATTGGAAAGAGCCCAAATATCCCTCAAAGGAGGAATGGATACAGAAAATGTGGTATGTTTATACAATGGAATACTACTCAGCAATTAAAAATAATGAATTCATGCAATTTGTAGGTAAATGGTTAGATCTGGAAAATATCCTAAGTGAGTTAACCCAATCACAAAAGAATACACATGAAATGCAATCACTGATAAGTGGATATTAATGAGCCCAGAAGCCCTAAATACTCAAGGCACAATTAGCAAGTCAAATGATTCCCAAGAAGAAGAAAGGAGAGGACCCTGGGCCTGTAAAGATTGGATCCAGTTTTGTAGACCCAGAACAGAGAAATCGTGGGGAGGGGGAATGATTGGGGAATAGTTGGGGGGGGAGAGGAATTATGGGACGTATGGTGAGGGGGGGAATTGGGAAAGGGGAAAGCCTTTGGAATGTAAACATAGAATATAGAAAATAAAAATTAAAAAAAATAATGAAAAGAAAAAGAAAGAAATGGGCCCCCCACCCATCTCAAAGTTGTTAACCCAGAAATGTTCCTGTCCAAAGGAAAGACAGGGAAAAAAAATAAAACAGAGACTGGAGGAAAGCCTTTCCAGAGACTGCCCCAGCTAGGGATCCATCCCATCTGCAGATATCAAACCCCGACACTATTGTTGATGCCAAGAAATACTTGCTGACTGGAGCCTGCCTGGTATGGCTGTTCCCTGAGAGCTTCTACCAGCACCTGACCAATACAGAATTCACAGCCAACCATCAGACTGTGCCTGGGGATCCCAATAGAAGAGCTAGGGGAAGGAATGAAAGAGCTGAAAGTGTTTGCCATCCCATAGGAAGAACAATATCAATTAACTGGACCACCCAGAGCTCCCAGAGACTAAACCACCAACCAAAGAGTGTACATGGAGGGATCCACGGCTCCAGCTGCATATGTGTCTGAGGATGGCCTCGTCTGACATCAGTGGGAGGGGAAGCTCTATGGAGGCTTGATACCCCAGCATAGTGGGGTGCTAGAGCAGTGAGGCAGGAGTGGGTGAGTGGGTGGAGGGGAGCACCCTCATACAGGCAAAGGGGAGGGGGAAGAGGGAGGATGGGATGGGGGCTTGTGGAGGGGTAACCTGGAAGGCAAATATCTTTTGAAATGTAAATGAATAAAATTATTAATTAAAAAAATCCCCTATCTGTCCATTAAAATTATGAATCATTGGCTAGATAGGATATACACTGTACATCTACATATATTTGGAAGTATATGTTCATCATAGGCACTTGGTAAAATACAAAATTACTCAAACTTCCAATATGAATTGGGGATGTGGTTCAATGATTTAGAACTTAGCCAGTATAACCAAAGTTTTGGGTTCAAAGCCTAGCTTTTAAAAAAAAAGTCAACTTCCAATAGAAAAATAATTTCTGTATGCATGTTTATGTCTATTTATGTATTTCCATGTAGGCTTTTCTTCATATCATATTTTTGTAAAAATTGGTATAAAGCATATATATGCTTTTGGTTTTACTTTACTTAACAAATATCATGTGTTTGGATTATAATATTGTAAGTAATTATATACTATTTTATCATAAATACATGAAGACATGTTATTGCTAAAGCATAAGTTACTTCAAAATAACAAAATAAAGCAGCTCCTGTTTTAATAAAAAACTATAGAGATGTTGGTTTCTTCTGACACATCCTGGAATTTAGGCACAAACTTAGTTCAGAGGCGGCATGGCAACTCTCCCGTGTCAAGAATCATGGCACCAATCCAAGGAGAGAGAGTAGCTCCGTCATGCCCAAGTGTCCTCAAATGCATGGTTTAGAATAGCTAAATATTCTAGCCTATGAGGCAAAGGGAAAGAGAAAAAAGAAATGGAAAGTGGAAAGGACGGGAATGAGTAATTCAGACATACTTAGAAAATACATACATTAGCTCCACTCATAGTCTTTTGGTCTTATAGCCCCAACATACAGATTCTGGACAGCGAACAGTGTGATTACCATGGAAAAGAAGGGGGAGTGATGTTGAGGTGTTCTGCCCTTCATAGACAGTTCTTATGGCACAGATACTTTCCGCATTCCCTTTATCTGTTAATACTAACATTATAACATGAAGAATACCTCTAGGTTTTATACCATTAATACCTGTTGGGTAATATTTACTAGCTATCACAGTTAAGACTGTAGTGGGTAGAACAGAAAACAGTCAAGTGATCTGGACATTGTGAATGTTTATTTTGAAATGTATGACTATAACATAAGTAATTTGTTTTAATTATATAATTGTAAGTAATGAATGCTCAATCCCCACATAACTTTTCAACACCTCTCATTAGATCATCCAAAACAACATTCTCCTGGACAGCTGTACAATGTTGAAACTAGGGAAATAAGCCCAGCAAGTCCAGCACTCCCTACTAGTTCAATGCCTCTTGGCCTTCCCCTGGACTCTGCACAGTGGGTACCGTGCTCTGTGAATCTTCCTTCACTCACAGTTACTCTCTTTGAACGGAACTTGCCTCTATTCTAGGGCTACCTCTCTAGATATCAAATAGATTCTTTGAGTTTAAACCATTTTATTTGGATTGTTTACTATCAGTCCCTACCCATACCTATCAACTCTGACCCTTTCTAGATGAATCCAAAAATTCAGTGCTAGGGTTGCTTGATAATAGTAACTCAGCAAACATCAAGATCCTTTATATGGCATGCCTAAAATATACTTTATTTTTCTCTGAACCCCCTCCCTGATCTTTCCTTTTTGTGCTATCTTGCTATACTTTAAGCCAATCTCCTCTTAGTGGCAGCTTAGCTATTGGAAATATCTTGTTCAGTTCAGGTGCAAGTTCTCTAATCTGTGCTAACCAGTACAGTTCAATGATTTGAACAATGTGGCCTTCATTCATGACTTCCCCTTGTACTTCAGCAGCTAGTGAAACAGTATGGTGATTTCCATTGTCTAGGAATGTGAAAACCATGAAAAATACATAAATGCTTCAAACAATTTCTTACAGAAATGTGCTTTACTATAAAATATTAGCCAAAAGATGCAGTATTGACCAAAATATAAGCACTCAGTCTCAGGGTCAGGATGGCAGATACAGGATCACAAAATTAAGTCCTGAGATTGCTGGGAAGTTTCAAATGCAACCAAACCATGAATTGATGCTGTCAATTACTAATGAAATTCTGCTATTTGTAGAAACAGAAAATCTTCTTTGCTTTAGCTTTCAGTTTATGATGTGTGATAATGAGGAGGACAGAGTGTGCCGGAGGGTAAGCAGCGGTAATAATCATGCAAACGGCCTGGGCTCTTAGATTCTTCCTCATATAGGAAGGAAGATAGAGCAGGGCAGCAATTGAATATGGAATGTAGAGCACGAGGAAACAGATCATCAGCCTCATAGCCCCCATGTGAGCCTCTGTCTGGGGATTCCAAAAGCTGGTTGTGTTTCTCTGCATCTTCTGTATATGCCGTCTCAAGGAATGTATTAACAAGGAAGCAAAGGTCACATTGAGCATGAACTGAAAAAGTGAGCTCAGGATCAAAGAGGCTGCTAAAGCCAAGATGCCATCATTGAGGTCAAATAATGTGTCATTTCTCCCAGTTACATGTTCGGAAAAACGTGACATCTGTACGAGCACAAAATATAGGAGAGTGGTGAAGACTGAAATCAGAAGACAGGCCAGCAGCAGGCTGGTGGTCTTTGTTGAGATAGTCCGTTTCAACAGAAGGAACACTGGGTGTTGGAAATTAGTAATCTTCACACAATACAAGCTGTTCAGAAAGGTCACTAACCAGAGACTGTTGGCATCCAGAAACTTCCAACACAATAGAAAAAATGTGGAAAAGTAGACTGACCTTCCAGTATTTGTAGCAATGCAGACAGTGTTCAGTAGAAACAATCCCAGAGTCAGGAATCTAGTGATGGCCAGGCTGAACAGGATCCTATCTGAAGGGGAGATTCTGTGACTTTTGACCCAAGTCTTACAAATTATCACTATCATAAATAGATTTGCAATGATTCCTATAAAATTAAAAACAACTGAGGCAGCAAATGCAAATATATACAGTCCCCAGAGCATCTTTCCTCGTTTGGTGCCGATGAAAACAAACTGAAATAAGTAAGCAGGCACAGGATGCAGCCGGGAAGTAGGTCTCCTTTTTATTTTCCAGCATGGCAAACACACCGTTTCTGATCTAAGAGGCAGCTGCTTTTACTGAGATGCAAATCCTTCAAGGATTAAATTACTATTTCTTCACTCCTGTTCTGATTTTCTTAGAAATGCCTAATTACATACAAGCCTAATTGAATCCAGAATCTGTTCTCCAGAGCAGAGAGACTAGTGGGTGTCATGGCAGACTCCAAGAACTTCAAACCCAAACCAGAGTGTTCTAGCCTGAGACTGTTTCAGTTTCTCAGCAGCTTTACTTATAGAAATCATGGAATATTGTGGGGCTCCTCGAGCCTCACTCTTCCCACCTCCCTCCCCTCCATGACCTATCCGGACCAGTTTGTGTGTCCCCCATTTTCTCCAACTGCACTTGTGTCATGCCACTACCACTCCGTCATCTCTTCATACATGAGATGCTTTACTCAGTCTAAAACAGCAAGCTAGAGCAATGAGCCCCTCCTGGAGACATACGTTTGTGGAACATGGTGAAGGGGGCACAGCAGAGAAAGGGATTTGTGCCATAATCTGTCTAGGGTTCACCTAAGAAAAATGCCCACTCTTTGAGGTTTCCTTTATAAATCTGGATGGATACTTAGATCATTTGTGGTTACAATATTTCCCCTTAGGGATCAAAGTACTTGGATGTAAAATCCAGGGCAATTATTTAGTCATTAGAAACCCACATTCAGGAATGCATGCGTCCTAGCTGACTATAGTCACAAAGTAAAAGAATTTTTCATAATAATAATAATATTCATGAGAATTATAAATATTCTCAATGACTTGACAAAGGTATTTGATGACAATAAGTAAATCAATGTCTATTCTTCTCTTTAAATAATATTAACTAACCATCAAAGTATCTTGATGAGGGATAAGCACAAGAAAACTCATCCAAGGACAAAAATGGAAAGTTAAAAGAACTAAAATTCAAATCCACATCTATAGAAAAACTGCCTTTGCCATCATAAAATTCAGGTAAAACTAATACACAGACTGTTTCTGCTTAAGCTAGTGGTTATTAAAATGTTCCATGTCTGTCTAGTGAGTGTTCTTATATTTCCCAAAGAATGTTGAGCCTGTCTAAGTGATTCAAGGGAAAGGGGTCCTAAGAAGCATGATTTTCACCTCTAAGGTAGGATCAGGGGCAAAGCAGGCAGCAGCTCTCCTATTGATGGTAAAGATTTATACAATGAAAGTCAGAAGGGTACCATATCTAAACCAGGCTGAAGAATTCTCCATCATACAACCTCTGCTGTTTTATGAAGCAACAGGTCCCTTACATCCAGGCTTCAGATGACCACACTCACATGGGAGTGTGGCCACAAATGTCTGCTTCAGCTTGTTGTTACATAAAATGAGAATAAATGAATCACCAACAAGGTATGACATTGTAATTACTACTCCAACCATCCTGACAATCTTGGTTTCTGGTAGGAAACGACTGAATGACAAAATTATAAAGGAAAGAAAGTAGAATAGGAAGAATAAGAGAAAGGAAAGGATGATTCTCATGGCTCTTTTATGGGCCTCAGTACTCTGATCTCTGGAGCCAGAACTGTATTGCTGCATCTGCTGTGTGTGCTTCCCCAGAGAGAGAAGGAGCAGGAAGTAGGCAACCAGGGAAACAATTAAGGAAGGAATCTTCCACAGATTCCCAAGAACATGCATCAGGTTATATTCCTGTCTCTTCAGTCTGGTGTATTCGGTCATATTTGGTGTGTCTTTGCTTCCAGTGAGGGCAGAATAGATCTTAAATTCATTCATCAGAGATACGGTGCAGACACAGGATAAGAGCAGTGCACCCCACAGCATCCCAACAACCACTCGAGAAGCTCTCCTTTTGAGCCAGAGGAATGAGGGGTGGGAGAAACTGGCTATTTTCAGGCAGTAGAAAACACTGAGACAGGAGATAAGACAAATACTGAAGTGGTTTGTAAATGTCCAGAAAACATCAATAAGTTGCATCATCATCCCTGAGTCATGGGTATGGTAAGAGAACACTATTATAAGGCTATCAATAAAGATGATCCACAGCAGAAAGATCCTGAAGAGGGCCAAGCTGGAAATGATGAAGTCAGACAAAGAAATTTTCTTGCTCTTGAGCCAATGGCTGCCATTGACTGACCCAATGAAACCATTCACCAGATTTCCAAGAATAAACTCAGTGACAGTCAGGACCAGGAACGCCCCTTCAATGAATCCCAGCATATTAGAATTTAGGCCACCCCGATCTTTGCTCTGTTAGTGAATCTCATCTCCTTGTTAATTTCATTTTTTTTTCTGAGATCTACCTCCTTGTTACTTTACTGTACCTGTCTCTTCTGCATGATTTAGTCTGTCTTACAGAACAGCTTTGTGAATCTGCTCTGGTTGTCCTCTTCACAGATGGCATAGACTGTGTCACTTCTATGATCTTAAATTCAGCAGCTTTTTGTTGAGATGCAAATAATGCCCAGTGTCACACGGACAAGGAAAATATCCAGATCACAAAGTATATGGAAGTCTGAGACTCAATTTCAGAGGGAGTGGCGTGGTGACTTGAATGCAAAGCATTCCCCATCATTTCATGTGTTTGAAATCAAAATCGCCAGCTGGTGGCATTGTTTGGGAAGGTTATGGAAATCTTAGGAGGTAGAACCTGGCAAAAGTACATTACAGCTACTAGGAATGGGCTTTGAGATTTTACGCTGGCCCATGTTCTATTCTCTGCTTCCCACACTGCACAAAGGGCTGGCCTGCTGCTCCCTCTGGAACTGTATACCCAAATGAACCTTTTCTCCCTTACAATGCTTTTGTCAAGGTATTTTTTTCACATGAACTACAGGAACCACCCAGAAGAAAAAGGTGACTGGTACCTAAAGGAAGCACAGAACTACCTGGAAGGTAAAAAGTCTTGTTTCTCTACAAAAAGGACAGACAGAAACAAGGAAATGCCAGAATTCTACCACACTGGAAGAAGTTTATGTGCATCAAGTTCAATGTCACTGGTCTTAAAATCAGTTCCTTTACTTAAAATTCCATGACTTCAACTCATGAAACTGTCATTTTGAATTCTGAAAATAGGTCTCAATAGCCAAAAATTAATTTTGCATAAAGTATAATGATTCAATTTTTCTCCCCATTCCCAAATGAGCAACAAATTTATCTGGCATTATGGGATGGATAACCTATGCTACATACCATTTGTCTCCACATAAGCATGATCAATTTCTGGACTCTGTCACTACTTTACTTTGTATCCAAATCAATAGTACACTTTCTCATAGTAACCACACACACACACACACACACACACACACACACTCTCTCTCTCTCTCTCTCTCTCTCTCTCTCTCTCTCACATGAATAACTTTAACTAGCAGATCACAATTGCTTGTCAAAGCATTTCAAAATTAGCTTGTCACATCTCCTCAAAGGATTTCTAGAAAATGACTTAATTTTTTCCATCTATAACAATAATGGAAATGTTTCCAATAAACATGATGTACTAGTGTTTTTAATGTTTCAATAAGGTTTTTTAAAGCTTTTTAAAGATCATTTAAGACTTGTATTCTGATATTCTTAGATGACATATTTTCAAAATCAACTTCTTTTGATGTTGCTTAGAACCTGACACTTAAGCATTGCTTAATTTCCTGTAACTCTTAGCCATATTTACTATCAAAGCAATGAGAATATTTGTGAATCACTTTCTCTTCATGATCTTAATGCTTATAACAGCACTTGCTAGTCAGTGCAAGTATGTTTAGTTAATCTTTCCATTTGAAAGGAAAATTTAGTATTTAACACACACTTTGGGTATATAACATTTATTTATAAATCACAATAACAAGATTGATACACCATTAAAGAACCCTTTGTTCAGGGTTCTAAGCTAATCTGTACAGTGAAGACTTGGGCCTTGAAAGAAGCAGTCTGTGCCCCTTCTCCAAGTAGAGCCTGGAGGCATCTCGAAGGCATGGGGCGTAACTGAAAGCACACAGCTTCTGTAGTTTCTGGAGACAACAGGTCAATAAAATCTGCTTCCCATGGCTGGGGTGGGGGAGAAAAGAAAAGGAAAGGAAAGGAAGGGAGGGAAGGGGAGGGGAGGGGAAAAGAGGGGAGGGGAGAAGAGAAGAGAAGAGAAGAGAAGAGAAGAGAAGAGAAGAGAAGAGAGAAAAAAGAAAAGAAAGAAAAGAAAAGAAAAGAAAAGAAAAGAAAAGAAAAGAAAAGAAAAGAAAAGAAAAGAAAAGAAAAAAATATTAGCCTTTTTTCTTGTGGTTTGCCTATGTTTTAGCTCCTATTGTTAGAATGTTAAACTGAGTTTTCTTCCTTCAAGTCAATGCTATGGGTTGTATTATGCCCCTGTTCTCTTAATCCATAGTTCTTACCCTCTATGTAACATACCACACAGAAAAGTACTTGAAGATGAACTTCTTAAAGAAACTAATGTGACATGAGACCAGAGGGTAGGGCTCTGCTACTGCAAGCACACAAAATAAAGGCCAAATGAGCAGAGCGGGACAGCAGCCACGTACAAGCCAGAACAGATTCTTCTCCAGTATGGATCATGGGGTCAGAGCTCAGCCTTCCAGCTTCCAAAGTAAAAGAAAATGTCTGCTCTTCAAATTACCAATCTGTATTTTGTTCTGCCTGCCTGAGCAGATTAACAGCCCTACCAACCTAAAAGAAACTATTTATACTTAGGAAAGCCTCCCACCTGTTTTCTTTTTTTTCTATATTTTTTGTTTATAGTCCAAATGCTTTCCCCTTTCTCGATTCCCCCCTCCCCATAAGTCCCATAAGTCCTCTTTCTCCACCCATTCCCCAATCACCCCCTCCCATCTCTCTGTCCTGGCAATCCCCTACATTGCTGGATCAAGCCTTTCCAGGTCCAGGGCCCTCTCCTTCCTTCTTCTTTGGAATCATTTGATATGTTAATTGTGTCTTGAGTATTCAGAGCTTCTGGGCTAATTAATATCCACTTATCAGTGACTGCATTCCATGTGTATTTTGTGACTGAGTTACCTCATTTAGGATATTTTCCAGTTCCAACCATTTGCCCCACCTCAGTTTTCTAATCTGCCATCTGCAAGGGAAATATGAAGACAATTCTTAACCTACTTGCTCGCTTAGGAGAGCTAAGGTTCCTTATTAGGAACCGTAAGAAAAATTTAGTGCTTAACAGACACCCCCTCCCTGAAAAAATAACATCTTTAACCTGACTGCTAAAGGTTTGTGTATTTTTCATGGTCCAACTCCTTCCTCACATTTATAGTAATCTGAATTGAAAATAAATGTGGGAGCTGGGCGTGGTGGTGCACGCCTGTAATCCCAGCACTTGGCAGGCGGATTTCTGAGTTCGAGGCCAGCCTGGTCTACAGAATGAGTTCCAGGACAGCCAGGGCTACACAGAGAAACCCTGTCTCAAAAAACCAAAACGGAAAAAAAAAAAAAAAGAAAGAAAAAAAAAAGAAAGAAAGAAAGAAAATAATGTGGGATCAATGATAAAGTCTTTCTTCAACTTACAAAAAGTATCCAAAAAAAAAAAAGCAGAGATTTGACAACTTATAAGAACATAAAGGTGGATGTGTATGAATTTGTAGGGAAGATTTAACTGCACACAAACACAAGAGGCTTATGTGTATCTCCTGAAGACTTGAGAGGTGGCCTGCCCAGGTATGCTCTGGCAGTTCTATGTCATCACAGGCTCAGCTTCTCCTGTCTTCCACCCTGGGACTACTCCATGTTCTGGATGGCACCTGGAGATTCGGCCATGTTCCCATTGCAGAAAAGAGAAAAGGTCAAGGGATGAGAGTCTAGAGAAATACAAAGGCATGTTTCCAGACAGTTCATCTAGGAACGCTCCTAAAAGCTTCACCAAATGACTTCTGCACATAACCACCTTCTGTAATCCATAACCACAAAGAGCAGGAACGGAGTATTTGAGTTGTGCCTATTGTTATTTCAAACAAATTCCAAGTTCTGTGAATACATAAATAATGGGTGATAGGTGGTACATTAAATCATATTTATGCTTTACATTCTAAGTAGCTTTGAATTTCTCAGAGCCATATGGACCAAGAAAAGAAACTGTCTTTCCAGAGTCCATTTCTATGTTCTTTGCCTGGCTTAACTATAGACTTTTCATAGATGTTCACCCTCTGAAGTCTGCTCTCACATCCGGAAATGCAGTAGCACTGTCTGCTACCCATCTGACAGGAGGAAGCTCCAAAAACCTGGTTTCTTTTTCTCTTACGGCTACTTACTGTGCCAGTACTAGATGACGGGCACAAGCTGTGTTTGTCTTGACTTTTTCATGTGTGTTTATGTGCAATGTACCTATGTATACACAAGGGAGGCCAGAGGTCCACATTAGTTTCTCTTTCTATTTTCTACCTTATTTTTTTTTAAATAAAGTCTCTCTCTGAACCTAGAGTTAAAGAGTTGGCTAATAAGGTCCCAGAATCTTGCTGTCTGTGCCTCCTAAGACCGGAATTACATGCATGTACAGTGTACTGGGCTTTTATGGGCTCTGGCCATCTGAACAGCAAGCACTTTCCTCCCTGGGCTATTTCCCCAACCTGTCCTTGGTAGTTTTAAGCTACAGCAAACACAGGGTCTGACGGAAAACTATAGCACAATATGTGTTGAATCCACCGGAGTTCCAAATGCCCCTCGAGTCATTCCCTGTCTGCATCCTATCAACACCCCCAAGCACACTGCTGCTGTTTCTTTACTGCTTCTAAAGCTATCCCAGTTCTTACTCCTAACGCCATTTTTGTTGTGCGCTCTCTTAACATATTCTTGTTTTGAAGAGCGCCAGATGGCTGAAGTTCTCCATGAGTTTCCAAAGCCCAAACCCACTTTTCTTGTCTTACCTTCCACTGCTAAAAGCTTTTCAGTGTCTGGACATCTGTCCTTGCTATTTCCTCTGGTAACCATGGTGTACTTGCTACTCTCTCGTGGACTGCTCCCACATCAAATCACACCATCTTCTGCTTTCCTTGTGGCCCTCACCATCCTAAATTATGAGTTCTTTTAACATATGGGTCTTGTTAAAGGACCTATATGTAGGTATGTATTGCTGCATTGTATACAGCAGGTGCCCAACTATGTGAAGTTTAAAATACCCAATGGCAGGTAGACACAAAAGATTAAAAACAATCATACTATACCACCAATGTGGAATAAGTGGCCAGTTATTCAATGTAGTAACAATAAAGTCAATAAACCACCCTGCAGTTAATATACTCAAGTCCGACATGAGACTTCCTAAGTAGTTGAATAACATGCCTTATTTAAAAAAGCAACAACAGCAGCGACGTTCTGCACAGTTTTCATTTATAGTTTTAAGTCACAAATATTGTGATATTTATTGTATTTTTCAAAGCAGGTCTATGAGGGAGGTACAACTATCCTTGTTTTACTCAAGAAAAACAAAGCAACCGAGGGCAGAGAAAATTAAGTAACTGGTAAGATCAGAGTTGTTTGACTGTATAGCCTTATTACTAGAGACCACCCTTTTGTTTTTCCTTTTAAAACAATATACAAGGCAGAGAAAGTTGATATAGCTTGAAAGTTGATATACTTGATATATACTTTCATAGCAAAATAAATCTCTGTGGTCTACAACACAGCAGCAAGCAAATAATTGGCTTTTTTTTTTTTAATCAAAAAATGATGCTTCAGTAACCACAGAAGTTACCCACTATTATTCTGTGTGGAGCTCTGAGGGGGCAGAGAGGAAAACTGAGATATGAGAACAAACTTCAATTCTATTGGTGCCTGGTAGTGAGCTTGAAAACGTCCTGAGCAGTCCTGACAATTTCAGTGCTTGGTTGGTCAACAGTGAAACCAGAGGACACACTGAAGTTACTATGACCTGTAAGGAGACACCTGCCTGCTACAAGCAAAGCAAGATCGTGGGAGAAGCCAGGAGAGGAACTGCGGCTTGTTTTCCTACAGGATCACCAAGAGAGAACAAGAGGTAGAGTATTCCCTTCACTTGGGAGTCTCTCCCTATCTGCGACCTATCATTTATTTCAAGTATATTAGGAAGCACACTCTATGGGACACTCCAGTTTACCCCTGGGTGGCTGGAGCTACATCAGCCAGTGGAATAGGAGTATCAACGGAAGAAAGCTTAAAGTTCACGTACCTGTGTGTAAAGTCCCACTGTATGGCTTGGGCATTGTTTTAACTTTTCTGTTTCTGAATTTCATCTGTAAAATAATACTGTCACTTTCTTCTTGGAAAACAGTTGCATGAGACAATAATAAAAATGTGTTTAGCACAATACTTGACTCATGCAATGGACTAAGAATACTCAATCATTACTACAATTATGGTCACTGTCTCAGTTGTTTCTCTGCAACTTACTAACCTGAGAGAGCACTGCTCCTTTCTATAATTTGTCTTGCTGTTACTCCCACTAGCCTTCACAGCATATAATGCAAATCCTGAAAGAAAGTAAGAAAAATGATCCTGCCCTCATTTCCATGTCGGTATTTCCATGCCAATGAATGACCAACACAGCTAGGCTGAGCTAAGGTGGGGCAAAGCATAGTCTGAGTGGAGGAGAAACTAATTTTAAGAATTAAATGGTCTCTTTTAGAAACAAGGGAAATTTTCTTACTCAGCTATTACACTTAGCTTATAGAGCCTGATGACCAACAATAACCAATCTCCCTGAAGAGCCTCAGAAACAATGTGTTTGGTGTTTGAGGTTGTATGAGTTAATCACCCAGTCTGAGAATTGTAACAGAAGTGAACAGCAGGTCTCATACTGGCCCATCTTTAAAGTGCACCTTCAGAGCCAGGCACATGCTATTACAGGAGTGAAGACAAGGTACACGAGCATAAGATGATAAGGAGCATATGGCCGGGGGAGGGGGGATGGACGAACCGCTTTCTTCATCACTCCGGAATATGAGTAGCACTGGCTGCATGATGAGCAAGAGTAACGCTCTGTGGTCTAGAAAAGAGTTTCCCCCATCTGAAAATACATGCTCTGTTGTTAAAAGCACACACGGGAAATATAAAGTATGGATCTACACACAATACCCCGTAGCTTATACAATCATAGCATTTGCCACTTCTCTTTCAGCTTTTTAAAACAAGTATGTCCTTATTTTTGAAAGTAATTTTAAAAAAATTGGATACCACCACACATACTGTTTGACATGTTTTCTCCTACTTTTCTAAGTAGTCATCTTTCTATTTAATATGGAATAAAATCTCACAACAACTGCAGGGCAGTTTTCTGCAAATTTAAGCCCCAATATAATCACATTAAAAACAGAAGTTTTAAGACCCAAACCTGAATCACAAGTCCCAACAGTTTCTTAGTGCTGTTAGCTTCCACCACTCTGTCTGAGCCAGGTCAGGATTGGGAGCAGTGAAGCTTCTAGGCGGACGGGCTGCATGGGATGAGGGCTCCAGCAAATATGACTGGCCGGGAATTGGCTGAAACCACGAGGACGGCAGAAGAGTCAGCCTGAGGGAAGTGCTGCTGCCTCCACCTCTCAGCCTTTCAGACAGGGAGGGCAGGACACTCAGGAGTGGCTTTGGCATCTGGTTGGTTCTTATACATGATGAGATTTTTTCCACTTCCACCTTGTTTAAATTTCACTCAGGAATACATACAACCTCTCACAATGTTTAAGATTGTAACAGCTGCTTTAAAAGACATGAGAGTTGCTCAAAACAGAACACTGTCCTACCAGATTCAACATGTAATCCCAGAAAGATCTAGTATGTTGACCAATGATCCCAGTGGCAGAAAAGGTAGGCCGATAGGGAGGACAGCAATTCCTCTGTCTCTGGGTAAGGATGGGGTGAAGCTAAGGAACTACTCCTTCCTTCAAACAAACCACACTGTCAGGACAGAAAGGCTCTTCAGGTATGCAAGAAACACTTTAGAAAGCAAGAGTCCACAGCACTGAGCAGGGATTCTGAACTTCTTAGAGTCCACCAAAGAACAAACACATAGGCTGGGCTGGGGAGCGGGGCTGGGCAGCAGCATGGAGCAAACAGAATGAGGAATTCCAGACAGTAAACAAAGCAACAGGCTTCTGGAAAGCTGCAGGCTAACTATGGATGGCTTGTATAAAATTTAAAAGAAAAAAGATATTAAAAAACTGAGTTTATATACTCTTTACTGGTAAATTACTAGAAATTTACAATAAAATTAACTAAATATATCCAGACTCTCTAGGGAGGCAAGTCGAAGGTATTAGAAGATCCTTGAAATAGGTATAGCTCAACAGAGGGCCTGCCTGACATGACCATAGATTCGATCTCCAGCACCTCAGAAAGATCTTCATGTCCAACCTTAAGAGTATGGAATAAACTGTGAAAAAGATAACTGAGAGCAGTGTGGAAAGAAGGCCTGAGCAGCAGGAGAGGAACCATGACATCTGTGGTTATTCTTCATTCGGGTCCTTAGTGCTGAGGGCTCATAAATACTACAGCAACACTGCCAAGAAGCAAGAGGTGAAGGCGGGTTAATTCTAAAACAGTGTTCAGCAGTCTCCTTCAATTCCGGGTCATTTCCCTGTCACACTGTACTAAGGGTCCAGATACACCAAGCAGAGTCAGTACTTGCCTACAAGGCTAGACATAGGTGAGAACATCAGTGTTCACAACTATGACAGAGAGACTCCTGACATAAGGCTCTAAAGTAACCAGAGGTGAAACACCACAGGACAAGTGTGAAGCAGAAAAGACTTTCCAAATGTATGCCCTGGCCCTGGCATACATAGTGGAGCCTGAGAATGTATTACCTTGTACCTTTCTACAGAGAAACCACTCCTAAAAGACAAGCAATTGGTAAGTGGCATAAATGACAGGCTTAATACACACACACACACACACACACACACACACACACACAAAGATATGTCAAGCAAGAAAAATATTACCACTCGTTTTATATAAAAATTTAATTTTTATCTTTAAACTATAGACTATACATGATTTGCAAAGGAGACTGTACCAAACAATGATCAAAGAAGAATCATCCGTTCTATGCCTTTTCTTTTGTCTGGTCACTCAGAAATATAATATTATCTGTAAAGAAAACAAAGTGTAAGAGTCACTTTTAGAATGCTGTCTTCATTTCATTAATAATTCCCCTCTAACACAGAAAACCTTTAGTGGTTTACAAAATTTCAAAATAAGTAACTTTTGTTGTGTTCATAAGAGGTACACAAGAGGCAACCAATCAGTCAATCAATCAATTCAACAGAAGAGGTTGCAACTGCTTATCCAGCAATTCAGACTTCATTATAGGATGAGCCCAGTAAGTTCTCCTCTCTGTCAACAAGGTACTGTGTAAACACTAGTAAGCACACCCTCACAAAGGCGGCTCAATGAACACATTCCATATCTACATGCTGCAAACACGTAGCAAAGCACAAGAGCAGCTTACAACTTAACAACTACAAGTTTATTTGCTTTTAAAGGAAATAGATGCATAAGACTGAATTTCATATTCTGGCTGGGTGGTTGTATTGCACCCTTTTAATCCCAGCAGACAGGAGGCAGAGGCAGGTGGATCCCTAAGTTCAAAGCCAGCTTGATCTACAGAGCAAGTTCTAAGATAGCCAGTGCTAAGCAGAGAAACTCTGCCTCAAAAAAAGAGGAAGGTCGGGCAGTGGTGGCACACGTCTTTAGTCCCAGCACTTGGGAGGTAAAGGCAGGCGGATTTCTGAGTTCGAGGCCAGCCTGGTCTACAAAGTTGAGTTCAGGACAGCCAGGGCTACACAGAAAAACCCTGTCTCAAAAAACCAAAAAAAAAAAAAAAAAAAAAAATTAAAAAAAAAAAAAGGAAGGAAGGAAGGGAAAAATAGAATTTCACATACTAATTTTTGGGAAAAGCTTTAAGTATTACAAAGCAAGCATTTTTAATTCAAATAAAGAGTGGATATTGCTCTGATTATTTCAAAGAAAATTAGCTAAAAGCAACCAAAGATAAAGAGATTAAGTAACATTTCTTGGATAACTCCAAACATTTTATATTGTTTAGGAGTAATGGTCCCATCCTGTAATGAAATCTGAATTGGCAGACAAGCAGTTGCAGCCTGTTTTGCTGGATTGATTGATTGATTGATTGATCGCCTGATTCCCTCTTGTGTACCTCTTATGAACAAAACAAAAATTACTTAACTATAAAATTATCTAAAAGATAATTAATAGTAACAATTACTTCATGACTATACAGGATTAGAATGGAATCACTATCAAAAGCCAAGAGTGCCATCTACTGGTCTGTTTTGCTTTAAAGATCAAATATGACCCCTATGTGAAAAAAATAGTAGAGATATGAGATAAATAGGAGTCAATTAAAAAAAAAGATAAACAATAACAACAACAGAAAATAATTTAGGATGCTAAATATATTTTTAAATCACTTTATATTTGCTAGTTTTTGCAACATGAGAAAGAAGACTAGTTTTTAGATTATGTTAATATACAATAAACAAAACAAGTTATATAATCAGAAAAAAAATCAACTAGGTTTCTTCAAACATAACTGAATGCTATTCAGTTTTTCTGTGAACCATAAATACAGTCAACTGACCAGACCAGTAACAACTATAATAAGAAAAAAGAAAATTGTGAACAATGTGAAATGTTTCTCTAACTACCATAGTTTGTAAAAACTCAACAATTCAAATAATATAGCTGTCTATAAATGTGACTCATAATGGAACACGAATGGAGATTTAAAATATCTACATTTGTTTTCAAAGTCAATATATTTTCTAAAAATATTACTATTAGGAAAATAAGTGACTACTGTTTTAGAAAACATAATTTACCATTATTATTGGAACAAAGGGAAAGAAAAGGGTTTTTAAAAAGCATAAGATTATAGGAAAGCTGGAGTAATCCAGGGAAGAGTGGATACAATGACATCTATTTTTTAAAGTAAAAATGCCATAATAATCCCAACACTGGGTGAAATAACAATGTTACAAAAATGCCTTTTCTGTCAGCGATACAAGCTGATATTTATGAATACAATAGAACAATGTCACTTCCAACCGATCCTGGAAGAAGCAAAAGCAGCCAATGAACCAATCCAACCGTTAGTGATAGCCATTCTCTACTCATAGACCTCAGAAACAAGCAATCCATAGGACATCACTTCACTATAGCCTATCAGGAGTTCGTAAACACTAAGAAATTTCAGTAAATTTTTTTTTCACTCCGATGTATAAAACAGGTTTCTAGGTGTTCATAACAAAAACAAATAAGTAAATGGAGGCTTAACTCATAATTTTAGCAACTTATTCAAGAAATAATAAAATATGTCTATCTCATTGAAAGATGAATTTTAATTTTAATTTTCATGTTAACATTATTAAAATCTGTTAAGCAGGTACTTTTTAAAAAATGGTAGCAAATTGATAAGGCATCTATATTTCATTAATCTACATATAATTTAATACAAAAAAGCATTTAAGTTATATATATAAAAACAGCTATATTGTTCTCAAAATTCTTCTAAAACTTTAGAGGTTTGAACTCTTATATTGTTTTATATGTAGTACATGTTGTTTTGTATTTTGTTTAAAAACCAGTTTTTAAATTTCAAATGAAGGTTGTTGCACCTTCAGTTTCAAAGCTTTGAAAGAATCACAGATTCCTAACATCACAGTTCTGCAACAGCCTTGGTATATACGCTTCTTATACAGACAAAGTGGTTTTCTTGTTTTTAGGTAGTCTGACTCAATTATTTAATTAGCCTAGGCAATTTGAATGCACTAATCATTTTATACTTAGCATATCTGCTTTTATGTCTCTCTTAAATAGTTAGCGTTCACCTGCTGTAACGTGAACATGACTTGTCCCCTCTGAACCTCATTTTGGAAAGTTACTGGGGACATCAGGAATTGAACCCTGGGCCTTGCACGTGCCAAGCATACCATCACTACTGGACACGCGGTCAGCCTCACGTTGACACTTGATTGTTGGTTCAACAGTGTTAGGTGCTGAGCCAGTGGCGGGTGATGTCGTCAGAGGGCGCCTCCCTGAGTGAACTCATGCATGCTACTAGAAGGGGGGGTGCTGGATGCCGGCACCTCCTCCTGCTCTCACCCATCTCTCCAGGCACACGCTCACCCTCTGGTTTTTCCATCATCACAAAGCAGCATATGTTACTGATTACATGGATGTGCGGTGTGGTCCATGGTCCAGACAAAGTGTTTTTAAGAGACACTAAGATTAAATTCTTCCAAGTTAACAGTATGAACTGAAGGAGATGCTTTTATACTCTATGCAGTGCTCCTCCTGACTAAACCTGTGAGTAGACAGAGGGCCTTTTACAGGAATACATGTGGACAACATCAGCAAACAGTAAAGTCTGGAAGTCCTGCGGAGCGTTTCCTGCAGTGCTGCCGGCACGGGTCCTTAGAGGCCCAGAGACAGCGCCTATAATACGCCAGCCTTTCAATGAACAGCAAGAGACACTGTGTACCATGAGCTTCTTACCAGCTATGATTGTTGTTGCTTGCCGCCTTACATTGTTTTTATCCATGTATTCACCGTAGTCCACTTTCCCTTCCACGAATATACGAGCCCTGATATACAGAAATGCAGTCTTTAGTCTGTAGGTTCTAATCCTGCCTTTCGAGGTTGTCAGGACATGGGTAGCAAATACAAGCTGAAGATGAAACAACTGCACTTTACTAAACACGTTTGCAATCTCAAAGTTAAAAGTACTGAAACAATGCACAATCTAGTTAAGAAGGACGGTGTTACCCAGGCACGGTAGGACCTTCTCGTAATCCAATAGACAGGAAGCTAAAGCCAGAGGACAGGAAGTTTTAGGCCCACCTGGGCACCTCAGCGAGGCCCTGCCTCAAATGTAAAATTTTACATAAAGTACAGGAGATACAATTCAGTGATACAGCACTCACCTAGCATATACAAAGCACTGGGTTCAATCTCAAGTCAGTCAGTCTGTCTGTCTGTCTGTCTGTCTGTCTCTCTCTCTCTCTCACACACACACACACACACACACACACACACACACAAGCAGTTGACCTTTTCCTTCAAATTGCCTGTGTTTATGTGTCTTCACATATCCATACATACATAAAGAAAAGGTGTGTAATTACTGCAAAGAAATTGAAATTCTAGCCACTTAAATTATCTCTCATGAAATATTTTAGTTCCACAAATAAGTATATTTCTAAACATAAAAAGTACATCCACAGAAACATCCTTTTGTTACTCTATGCATTCAGAAAAGACACTTCCAATACATAATCAACCTAAGCATCCCAAATGGGAATTACTAGGTCTAAAGAAAAATTATCAAATATAAAATAACTACTGTGAAAGCTACTATAATAACTTAGCACATCAGACATCAAATAGTCCAGATTCTCTAAACACATTATGTGGTTGCTCAGAGGCCAGACATGACCTCCATGATCCCTGGTCACAGGGCCACAGGATATCCTATAGACAAATGCTGTAGATGCTTTACAAAAGGCACCTACAGCTGTAGCAAGAATGGCAATACGGTATCTCACCTCATTCATTTCTATTTATGTACAGAGGCTGTTTGCCCTAACTTTCCAGGGGGCTAAAACCAGAGACTTTTTGCGACTATGATATTAAGGAATAAATACAAATTAATGCCAGCACTTAGGGGAAAGGCAACAAGAGAACACTTGTTACTAACTCTTCTGACCATTCAATCCACAAGATCCTTTCTCTGACTTACCCCTTTTTCACATACTGATACGCCACATCTCTGAGGCCTGGTCGAAACACTGATATTCTGTGCCATGTTGTCTTTTGACTGACGTCACCTATACCACCAGATACAAGAAACGGGGTTATAGATGCCAGCAGGTAACACAAATGCCAACAACACAAACATGTCTTGGGAAAACAAGCTTAAAATTTCTATAAAAAGGAACAGAATTAATGAAGTCAGACTATGTTAACATTTTTAATATTAGGTAAGCAATAATAAATAATGTCTACTTACTGCTGATAAATAACAACTAGAGTCTCTTACACTCACCCATTTGGTATACTTCACTGTCCCCTGATCGCCACATCTCATTTGTTGCTAGAGAAAATATCGTGACTGGGTTTTTTCCTTCCACCTGTCTCATGACAGGGTCCTGACCTACTCGCCCAAGTAACTGAACACGATTCAGAGCTGAAATACAAAGCAGAGACGACATGACTGAGAACCATCTGATGACTATGTTCATGCATCCTGAACACTTGGTTCTCTGCCCTTTAACTTCCAGGGTGTGTAGGAGATTAGGTTTAGATGAGATTATGAAGGTGAATCCTCCATGTCCTTACAGGAAAGAAAAAAGGCCAGCGTCCTAACCATCCCACTACTGCAAGACAAAAGTAACAGGGCAACTATCTGCAAACCAGTAAGTTGTGCCTGACAGCTAATGCAGACATGCTGACAGACTGGTCTAAGCCTTTAAGACCAGAGCGGTAAGAAGAAAGAAATAAGTATCTCTACTGCTTGCGCCTCCCCTGTTCTAGTCATTGTAGTGAGCAGGACAGTTATGCAGGAAAAGCACACACCTGAAATTGACAGAAATATCCAGAGAATGAACAACTACAAACACGGCTTCAACATTAACCTTTGCTTTATGAAAAACTCAAGCTATGGGAGAAGATCAACAGATTAAGTTAAAAAGACAACAAAGGAAGTCTGGAGGGAGAAAGGACTGACGAGAAAGCAGGGCAAACAGCAACCTCACAGGACAAACTTTAAGCTCTTTATCTTGAGCTAAAAAAGCAAATCTTAGATTAAGAAAATCTTTGTTACAAAAAGAGGTATTTCTGTCAAAGTCTCCTTCGTACCCTGTGTAACACAGTCTTGAAGAACTGAGTCAGACAGTGGAACAGGAGGGGTGATATCGCATTATAAGCTCTTTTTATACTAGGTTTTCACAGCTAGAGGCGCAGGGTAAAATAAACCAAATGTTTGATGGGTTACACAGCTGTACAAGTACCTTTTACATATGTGATGTAACTGTCATCGCCAAGGCTTACTGCCTTAGTATGTCAACCTAGCCTAGTCCCGGAAGCTTCTAGCCTCCACACACAATCTTATTTTTAGTCTCTGAAATTTGCTGCTGAATAAGTTCATTCTTTCTTGTTCTTTCTGAACTCTGGCTAGCTGGTAAACTCAGCTATTCTGGCTCAAATTCCTCTCCAAGTTGACTAATTCAATCTGGCTTCTCTCTTGGCCTCTGACTGAATTGCTCTGCTTGGCCTCATACTAACTTTAGCAACACGCTCTAATCTTCTGTCCTCACCCGTGTCTGTCTCTAACCGTCCCCGTGAAACTGCCTCCTTCCTCTCTCTCTGCACTGCACTGGAGATAGATTCCCTTCCCGCTCTGTTCTCACAAGGGCTGGGCAGATCCTATTCTGTCAAATCTTTCTGCTTCACTTTGTCTGCTAGTCAATCAGACATCACTTTCAAACATGGGTGTTTCATTCTACAAATTAATGTTACCTTCACTGTTTGCGATTAAAGGGCAAGTCTATAGTCCAGCCAGAGATTAAAGGCATGTGCTAAGACTGAGCCACATTGCAACTAGAAACGGGCTTTTTTTTCTTCAGTAGATTACACATTCTCAGGGTTCACAGTGTGACCAAATATCCTGCAGCACATGGCTAAACACAGTCTGCCAGTTCTGTAGTCCTTTGAGAGTATCAGCGGAGTGTTATAAAAACACTGTAAACTTAGAAATCTGTTACTTACAGCGCTCAAGAACCAAACTGCTGGCTACTTCAGACTCATGTCTTACAAACTGATGAAATACCTAAAGGAGAACAAACAAGTAACACAGCTTGAAACGTTTTAGAAACTGAAATGCCAATAGAAGGCCTATTCATATTCACTCACCATCTAATCAACAGTTCCTACAACTCCCAGAAAAGGATAGCAAAGGAGAACAAGAAACCAGTGCTTTCTAAAGAATGTAGTTATAAATCAACTGAGTAAACACAGAAAAGCAATCCCCAGGCGTTATGATACTTAGCACACTGTGTATTAAGCACCATTCTAAATTGTAGGCAATAAGAAACTGGTTAAATAATAACAAACACCCATTTCATTTGTTGCTTATCTTTTCCCATCGAAACAAGCACTATGGATAAAAACTTCAAGGTCTATAATACATTTTTCCCGTCTAGTTGTTCAAAATTTATAATGAAATGGACATCTCAAATGATTGGCCTAGAAAGTTTCATTTAAACGTGAGCAAAGACGATGGGTGAATAACATTGATTTCTTGAGGCGGCTTGCAAAAGGTCCTTCAGGAGACCAGAAGAGGGCAAGTAATATGGTTCAAAGGTACGGCTATTAAGTCTTAATTAGTGAAAAGATGCAGCACTTTAATATGCTAAGCAAATTACACTTTTACCATTTATTCCTTAGCCAAATATAGACACAAAGTCAAGTTACCCTTATCACAGATCCAAGGAAAATTAAGCTCAGAGATTCCTGCACCACTTGTCCAGGAAACTAGGAATTAAGTGGTAATTTATGACTTACAACTCCAGGCTGTCTGACACTAAGGTTGTTTTTCCAACTTGCCGTCTGCTGTCTTAAAGGCATTCTGTTCTATGGTTACTATCCAGGCAAGAAGAGTATACATCACTACACTCAGAATTCACAGAGCTAACATGTTCTAAGAGAGAAACATTACCCACGTGGCACCATTGCGTGGGAAAGAAAGGGATTGGTAGGCCAAAGAACTCTTTTAGAACAAGCAACAGAAAGAAAAGCATTGTATTCAGGAGACTTCAGGGGGCAGCTGACAGTTACTTCCAGCCTTCAGGAAGTGGCTGAGGGTGATGCTGTGTTTAAGTTCCCACTCTACTAGTGAGTTAGAGTTAGAACTCACTCACTCACTCTGAAGGCAGTTCTATGGAATGGAATTCCTATCACATAAGAAGGGTCATTTCAACTGGCTGTTGCTCAGGCCTGTGAGGGCTGCTGTGTATGTAATTTCCAGTTACGCAATATCTCCATGCAAATGAGGGCAGAGACAGGCTACAACTCTGAGGTGTCAGGTGACCACATTATGATTTCTAGACCTAGCTTTTTAAAATTTCCAGTGGGGACCTGTTTCCTTTCCTGGTCTTTTAATACTGGCCTTCTCTCTTCATACCACTCAAAAGAACACCCTTTCCTGGAGTGATTTTAGTTATATAATACTATCACCAAAGGTAGATAGACGAATAAGATGTTATGCCAGGCAGTGGTGTGCACACACCTTTAATCCCAGCACTTGAGAGGCAGAGGCAGGCGGATTTCTGAGTTTGAGGCCAGCCTGGTCTACAGAGTGCGCTCCAGGTCAGCCAGGGCTACACAGAGAAACCCTGTCTCAAACAAACAAACAAACAAACAAAAGAATGTTATTTACAATACAGGATTAAATTGGATCAAACTGCTAATCAGTTGAGCCAGAGCTCATTAAATGTTATAAAATAATAATATGCCTCATCTTAGGAACACACACACAAATCATAACCTGGTAGAAAAGAAGAAATAGGGAAAGGACTATTTAATTTCAATACTCTCAAAATGCAAACTTACTTCACATTTAGTTTTAAAGATACTATAGTATAATTTCAATTTTAAAAGGCTCAGAGCATGTATAGATTAAAGTTGGGAGCTAAGGATAGATCAACTTGAGAGTAAGATGGGGAAGACAACAGACTTTTATAATGAATTTGACTCATTAGTCTTAGGAGAAGGAGAAGAGTCATAGAGAGATTTTACATTAGTAGAATTTACAAGCCTTGGTACCCACGTGCCACAATGAGGAAGA
Source organism: Apodemus agrarius (assembly GCA_964023405.1). Lineage (NCBI taxonomy): Eukaryota > Metazoa > Chordata > Mammalia > Rodentia > Muridae > Apodemus > Apodemus agrarius. Next base: position 65,698,354 of record OZ030006.1, on the reverse strand, counting down.
ATAGTAATAGAGACCTGCTTGCGGCTGGCCGGAGTAGAGGACACCAGTCTAGACTGCAGAATGGTAATGGATTTGTGGCAAGCAGTGAGCTCTGCTCTCTGGATAGCAAGATGGGGGTGGAGAGAAGGGCCAGAGGTCAGAGAAGGAACCAGAGCCATATGGGAAAATGATAGAAGCAGCCAGGGGTGCTGGTGCAAGCCTGAAATATCAGCGGTGAGAAAGGAGAGGCAGGAGGATCATGGTTCTTGGTCCTCTGAGCTTAACAGTGAGGTTCAAGATAGCCTGAGCTATATGAGCTGCTGTCTCAAAAATAAAAGCAAAACAACTTAAATAAATGCATTCTCTGATCTAAGCACAGGTAACAAACGCTTATTAAGTTAATGATATGTACTACATATGTGAATACATTTCAAAATCATTTTTTATTCTGTAAACATAATGAGCATCATAAAAAAAAATCCATCCTGAATCTTCCCTATCAAATAAACACATTTAACACGACAGATAGGCTTAAGAATCTTGTGCTTCTGTATGCAAAATCGGAAGAAATCAAAACCAAAACAAAACATGGCTATAGACTATGAAAACACCGTTGAGCACTCACTAATGTAGAAAAGTGACTACCTGTAACACAGGTCTTCGAAACATGGCTTCTGTTTTTCTTGCAACCTAATCTTTAGGCTTTTCCTAAAGGAAAGAGAAAATAGGATAAATCAAAAGCTAAAGTATACATCAAGAACACACAGGCTCTCTAGTCCTAAATCCTAGGTGCATCCAACTTCATATGCTCCCAATTTGCAACCACATCGTTGCACATTCGGGGACTTCCTCGTTCCATTTAAAAAACAAAAAACAGAACGAGACAAAAGAAACTCTGTGGTCTCAACTAACTACTCTGTTCAATAACCAGCAGAAAAAGAAGAGGAAAAAACCGGATCTCTCTTCCAATCCACTATCTGCTCAAATTTCTTTACAACGTAAGTTGTCTCAGACAATTTTCCTAATTTGTTCTGTTACTCAAAACCCTAAAATTGTCTCTACAAACAGTAAGGGCATAATAAATACTGCTGCGAAAGGACTCAAATCAGTGCCCTCGCTCCCGATAGCACTGAGTAAGCCCGGCTCCCCAGCCTCGCCGCGGGGACAAGCGCCTGCTTTTCCCCTAGAGTGGTTCAGCGGGGACCCTCGGACCCCAGCGCGGTGCCTCGCACCTCCTCCCGAGGGCCGCTCGCGCCCGTGCTCTCCCGACAGACAACTTCGTCCCAGCCTTCTCTTCTCCTTCACCTGACGCGCAGAACCCGACTGCCAGCCGCTCGCTTCCGGCGCACGGAGCCCGCTAAGCTCGCGATACGCGTGGAAAAACAGGAAGTCTATGGTGTGCGCCGTTGAAATGCTTCCGGCTGGTGGCGCGGGAAACGTGACCCCTCGACTTAGAAGTGCCAGGAACCTCTGTCCAGGCGGAAGTGGGTGGATCTACGATGCCACCTGTGGGTAGTTTTAGGGTTTGTTATTTTATTTTATTTTGTTTGGCCGTTGGATCTTTGTTTGTTTTGTTTTGTTTTGTTTTCCTGATCGCCACCCTCACTCCGGTAGTGGCCTCTCACTGGGTAACCAAACTCAGCCACAGAACTATGTTCTCAGCCCTGATTTGAAATAATTTCATGTTCCCAGCCTGGGAGAGGGAGCGAGGTAGGTGGAATAAAACATATTTGAGCCCCGAGAGGAATTAAAACTGACGCTGGTCTCCGAATGGAGTAGGACTGGAGAATTAAGGGCTGTCAAAGCTCGGTGATCTGGATATGTTAATGTGTTAAGTCAAAATTATTTCAAGAAATACAGGAGGAGCAAAATATTATTAAGTACAGGTCCCAAACTGTGCCTAGGGCACAAGGAGAATGGGCCCTTCTATTATGTATTTTTATATACCTTTTTTCCCTAAAACATTAAAAGTTGATGAAATTTCAAAACATTTTAAAGACGTATTAAAAGTCAAAACATCGGTTTATTTTAAAACAAAGTGGATGGTGGTGGCGCACGCCAGTAATCCCAGCACTCTGGGAGGCAGAGGCAGGCGGATTTCTGAGTTCGAGGCCAGCCTGGTCTACAGAGTGAGTTCCAGGACAGCCAGGGCTATACAGAGAAACCCTGTCTCGAAAAAACTAAAGCAAAGTGTAATTAAGATTTTACTTATAAGCTTTAATGGATAGAAACTGATCAGTATTTTTAGATTTTTTTCATTTTATTTATTTATTTATTTTTACCATTTCATGTTTCAATTCCACATCTTTGGCAATTATTCTAGATGGAGGAGCAAAAGAAAGAAAGCAAGAGAGAGAGAGAGGAAAAGGAAAGGAAAGGAAAAAGGAAAGGAAAGGAAAAAGGAAAGGAAAGAAAGAAAGGAAAAAGGAAAGGAAAAAGGAAAGGAAAGGAAAGAAAGAAAGGAAAGAAAAGAAAGACAGAAAGGGAAAAAAAGACACTGTCTCACTGTGTAGCCCTGGCTGGCCTGAAACTTGAGTCTCGTGTAGACTAGACCAGATCAGGCTGGCCTCTACCTCCCTAGTGCTGTGATTAAAGGCATGTGCCACTACACCCAGCACCCAGTGACACTCTTACAATTTCAATTAACATTAGCTTATTGATCTTGTCTTTGGTATTATGGTGTTCATGGTAAAATTTCTTAGTTTTAACAGTTACAAAATACTGCATTGGGGCATCTTTTCTTTTGATTACTGAATTTCTTTTACTCCTTTAAATCCTGCATTGTTTACCTTAACCCTGGCCCTAGTGAAGTAACACATGTGTGAGTGCTAGAGATTAAAGAAAGGCAGCCAGATGGGAGGCCTCCCTATGCCCCGCTTCTGTCAGTGTCCAGTGTTAGACGGAAGGGAACTCCCAACCATCCAGACACACACATGGCCTCCGCAGGTCTGTTCTTCCTATCTTAAGAACTATGGCTTTCAGCATACATTCTTAACCTGCTCTGAAGTCTGGCTCACTGGTGATATGTTCATAGATGTTTACTTGCCTGTATTTTCACCTTTACAAAGTTGATTTCCTGAAATAACAAGGCACTGAGGTGGAGCCCTGCACCGCTAGTGATAATAAAACATCCCACCTATTACATTAGTTCAATGTTCCCTCTTTACAAGTCCTGCTTCTGCTTTGTAGGCAAGGCAAAGGAGAACAAAGTGGCACCTTTTCCTCCAGAGAAGAGTCACCAGCCCCCCTTCCTACATCCCTACACCCCACCCCACCCCACCACACCGCACCCCTGGCCTTGCAAGCTTTGTCTTAATGCTCCCTGACTTGAACTTCGGAGTAAGTCGTAGCTTTGTTTCCTGGTCGCATGCATCTCCTGGCTCCTGTATATCCAGTTCCATGCTTCACAGTCCGTTCATATCGCCCTTGTTCTATGTGAAGAAGGTAGAGAAGGGCCGGGCGTGGTGGCGCACACCTTTAATCCCAGCACTTGGGAGGCAGAGGCAGGCGGATTTCTGAGTTCGAGGCCAGCCTGGTCTACAGAGTGAGTTCCAGGACAGCCAGGGCTACACAGAGAAACCCTGTCTCAGGAAAAAAAAAAAAAAAAGAATGTAGCGAAGGTTGGAAAAATATAGACATTTCCCTGAAACTTGAGAGCACCCTGCATTAACATTTTATAAAGAACACCTGAACAGGGATCCCGTCTTGACTGAGCACTGTTTTCCACTCAGAAAGGAAGTGACACATTCTCCTTCCTTTGCTGGTTGTCTGGAAGACGTTGCAAGTCCTGCTCCTCCATTTTTTTTTCCTTTTAACAAAGAAAACAGTATTATACTGGATATATACTTGTACAGTGTCAGGGAGAAACTGGAACAAGTATTTCTTCTGGTAATGTTCCCTCTTAGTGCAACAGGCACTCCAACCTTGCTCAGCCGTTCCGTATCCTCAGAATCTAAAATACACCCCGGTACACGCTTTAAAAATGCTCTCCTCAATGAGTCCTCCTCCCCCCCCCTTTTGCATATTGTAACATAAATGTCCATGAAGGTGTGTTGTCCCCATTGGAGATGAGCTCTCAGAACACAAAGAACCTGTTATGAATATATAGTTTACAGTGTGCCTTAAAACAAGTGCACGATTCTCAAGGCTTCAAGTTTCACAGTGAGACACAAAAACCATGAGTGGAAATATGATTTCAGGCATATTCAAATAGGCCAAATGTTAAGGAACCACCAAAATAAGTTTTATCTGGGGAAAAAAGGTTCAAAAGATAAAAGAATCTACTCCAGTGCCACTGTAGGGAAAGCCAGAACCCTTTCCATAGACAGCTAGGGAGGGCGTGGCGTGTGCTGGTTTGAAGGAGAACGGCCCCCTAGACTCATACTTGAATGTTTAATGTTTACCAGGGAATAGATCTGTTTGGGAAAATTAGGAGGATTCCGGAGATGTGGTTTCCTTGGAATAGGTGTGCTTTTCATGGAGGAAGTGTGTCACTCGGAATAGGCGTTGAGGTTTTAAACCCTACACCAGGCCTAGTGTCTACCTGTCTGCTGCCTTCAGATTAGGATGTAAGGCTCTCAGCTCCTGCTCCAAGATCCATGCCTGTCTGCTTCCCACCGTGATAAAGAGCTAGCCTCTAAAACTATAAGCAAGCCCTTAATGAAATGCTCTTTAAAAAAAAATTAGAGTTGCCTTGGTCATGCTGTCTCTTCCCAGCAATGGAACAGTGACTGAGGCAGAGCAGGAGAGAGAATGGGAGGGGGAGGAGGGAGACTGACTGACTTGATCAAGTAGTTAATCTGTGGACACAGCCTTCTCCGTGGAAAGTGATGGCAGGCTGTGGCACCAGACCTGTGCTCAACTGGAATTCCAAATAGTAGATTTTAAACCTTCCCAAACTGACGAAGGAGAACCATATTATTACCTATACCCAAGAGTGCAGAGCACTGTTCGTGTTCTCTCTCTCTCTCTCTCTCTCTTTCTCTCTCTCTCTCTCTCTCTCTCTCTCTCTCGTGTGTGTGTGTGTGTGTGTGTGTGTGTGTATGTATGTATGTATTATTAAAGTTCCTGCTATGGATAGCAATAATTTACTATAAAGTTTTAGAAACAGAAAGTTGGTGCAAAAAACAACAACAACAAACCCAAACAACTACTATTACCACCACCTTTGAATAGTCTTAGTGTTTTACTGCTGTAAACAGACATAATGACCAAGGCAACTCTTATTAGAATATTTAACTGGGGCTGGCTTACAGGTTCAGAGATTCATTCCATTAGCATCAAGGTGGGAGCATGGCAGCATCCAGGCAGGCATGGTGTAGGAGAACCTCAGCGTTCACCATCTTCATCTAAAGGCCTCTAGAAGACTGCCTCCCATGTGGTTAAGAGGCTTTCATTGTCCACCCCTACCATGACACACTTCCTCCAACAAAGCCACACCTCCTAATAGTGCCACTCCTTGGACCAAGCATATTCAAACCACCACATAGTCTAATCAAGTTCTCACTCTCAAATCACTTTTTATAAAGCTTCATAATGACTGAGATTATAGTCCTTCCACATATGCTAATTAAAGTAGCATATACTTTAATGGTTTTTGAAAGCAATTTTAGAAATACTTTGTAGTCAGTAGGGATATTTTCTTAATTTTTAATTTTAACAGGTTGCCTTCATTAAGACTGCAAAAAGTATATATCTACAGCCAATATTTTATTGCCATTATACATGTACTGTACCTGCACAATTGGGTTTATGATGTTAACACAAAAACATGCCACTACTGACCTACATTTCCTCTTAACTACAAGAAACTCTAACAGAAAGTTCACATTCTTTGTAAATGTCACAAAGAAGAATGTTTTACCCATGTTCATCTTTGGACAAGATAAAATCTTTATTTACAACAAGTTGGATTAAATATGTTAAAAGCACAGAAAACAAAAGGATGAGTTCTGATGTGAAAAAAAATCAAGAGAAACCAATGATGATATGATGTTCAAAAACTCAAAAGCAATTGGAGTCAGCCATGAAGACCTGAGACATGAGGAACAGCCACAGGAGGGTTAGCACACACGGGGAACAGGTACACCAAACTTCCAGGGGCCTGGGCCTCTGCCTCTGCTGGTTGTGTTTCACAAGTTAATAAGCAGCTCAGGGATGTCCAGTGATAGCCTTTTATTTAATAATGCAAATCAGAAAAGAGATTGCTTCCATTCAGAAAGTATAGTAGACAAATTCCTGTTCAAAGGAGCTGGCGATTATAGGAGCAGACAGATCTTGGAAAGCACTCTGAAATACAGGCATTCTCTTGGAAGCAGATACTTAAAGCCATATTTTATCCCTTTCTATGTACAGGGAAAGTTCTTTGGACCCCAGTGAAGACTAAGTAAAGGTGACTTCTTAATCCATAGACCAGAGTAGCAAGTTTCTGCTGCTTCTTTAAGTTCAGAGCCATGTTTTCTGATTATTCATTAGAAGTCCTTAGTAAGTGGCACTAGAAATACATCATTAGGGAAAAGAAGTCTCCAGTACCTATGATACATAAGACCACTGCTAAAGAGAAACCCTAGAAGCTCTGTGACCTTGCCTATAGATGCCACACCAGGATGGCTTTTGAGATCTTTGGCTATTCAGGCTGGCTCAGTTTTGTATCCTGTAGGAGTTTTCAAAAGGCTGTGCTGCAAAAAGCTAGAAGTCGGTTCCTACACAGAGGATGCCCCACAGGTGATGCGTGAGGGCGCCTTACTCCTTCGTCCCACCAGGAGGTGTCTTGTGCTTCGTGAGCTTTTGTAGGTCTGATGATAACAATGGTGGAGGTCTCTCTGAGGGGTCTGGATATGCTGAGCTTTTTTCAGTTCCCTGCAACCAAAGGAGACAGGCATGGTAAAGTCTTGCCTAGTGAAAGGGGGTATTTATAGCCACAATCAATTTCTCTTGTTATTTCAGTCTTACAGAATCAGGCTTGAGCTGGGTACAGCATGGCTTTTCTTCAGTTCTTATGATTTTTACTATCATTTAAAAGGTTGATACATGTAGGAGTCATAAATCACCTTTATGATTAAAATTCTAGGCAAATTAAATTAAAATTCTAGGGGAACAACTCTTTAGACAAAATATAAGAACTGTGGGGCAATAAACTACAGATCTTAATTGAAGCCTAGTTACTCAGTTTTATCTGCTATATACATACATATTACAAATATATATTTGGTGGTTGTTTTTATTCAACAATGGCAGAGTTGAATCAATCCAACAGAAATCATACATCCTTCAAAGCATGAACGACTGAATATCTGGTCCTTTATAGAACAAGTTTACTAGCTCTTGATCAAGACAATTTCAAGATGCCATCTGCTTCATCTACATGATGGGTGCCCACCAATTGTCATTTGTATTGAACAGTGACAGTCACGCGTAGCTCAGACCTACCCTCACAGAGTATATACTTCACAGACAACTGTCTTCACAAAAAATTTTCATTCCTATAAACATATATATGCACATATGTATGCCCATATGTGTGTGCGTGTTTTGTAGTTTATTACCTGAAACAATGAAACTCAAAAAGAGCAAGAGAATATGAAGCAGTTTATTTGGAATAGCTAATTACCTCACTAAAGGCTAAGAGTCTTTACAGCTCAAAATTCAAGCATGGGTTTGGTAACTGTTCAGGTTTTCAAGCTAGTCCTTGCAGAATGGACTTGTAGCTAAGCAAAATTGAACATCTAAGCAAATTTCAAGCAAGGATTATATTTCATTTCCCTTTATTTTCAATAGTGCACATATACAAAAATAAACTAAGAATTCCTTCAAAAGCTTATGTAAAAATCATTGTATGACCTCTTCCAACCACACCCACACTAATTCCCATTTGTCTAATGAAATAAATAAACGAATGAATACAAACCTACATCAACCAGAGATCAGATTGCCTTTTCTCAGGAAAGAATATAATCCTCTAAACATGTTATCAGGATATGATGTCTGCCTTCTATCTCTGCAAACTCGGTGCTTTCTAAACTAGGTCTCCACTCGCCTAAGCATCCTAAAACAGATCTCTATTTAGTTAAGACTAGTGTAGGTGATCACCAGTTACTTTGATACCTGAGAATCAGTATCAGTATAAGCAAGTCCCTCAGAATCCAAGGACTTGCTTATTGCTGGTGTTGTATCCCTCCCTCTTGCATCCTTTGCATAACCTTGGATTCGTTCAAGCTGTTTAATCACAGAGCTGCAGAGTCCCATGCCATAAAATAAAGCATACTGCCAGGCTTCCTGTGGGCAGAGCCTATGTCTGATGATGTAGAATATGCAATAAACTTGAATCTATAAAGATTAGTCCAGTTATACCACTATGAGTGGTTCAAACAGATCCTTTCTTGACTCCAACAACCAACTATACCTTTTCAGTGTGGCTGTCTTGGATTTCTCTAAATTCAGTTGTTTCTGAAGTTCATCCGTTTTCTCCAGGAAAGGACAGAGAATTCGACTTCTGGCCAGAGCTGCTGCGGAAGGTCTCTCCTTTGGAGCTGGGTGGATCATGTTCTGAAGATAGATTTAGGACCATGGAAGGAAGCAGAAGTTTTGATACTAGCAGTATCTCCCCATTCAAGCCAGCTTCAGTTCAGTATCTACCGCTAGGTTTTGCAAAACTGCTTGACCTCAGTGAGAACATTGTTCCACCTTGAACAGCAGATGGAACGTGTCTGGTAACACCAGTTGTCTGTACCTATGACTTGGACTTCCACTACACTGTACTTCTTTTTTTTGTTTGTTTGTTTCTTAATGACCATAAAATACTTAAAAGTTTATGCGTTGCCTGAAGAGCCCTTTGGCAATTCGGTAGAAGATTAATCACCTATACTCTTTCATCTTTCTCTGACACTTCAGTATCACTTGAGAAAAACTATTCAAGTCTACTCTGCAAGTCTCCATTTTCCCAGCGCATTCACATACCATTTCCAGCTCTGGGAAACTCTTGAGTTATGCAATCTACCATTATTCTAACTCTAAGTTGCTTAGAGTTTCAAAGATACTCTTTATGTGATTCTTTTAGAAAACAGTGCCATTGACAACAGTGCAGACCCTGAAGTTGGAAAGATGAGGTTTGATTTAGAATTGCCAATTATTAACTGAATACAGAGCTCCTCTGAGCTTGGGTTTCCTCTGCTGCAGAAAGATGTGCCACCTGCCATTCTATAGGGTTATCAGGAATAGCAAATAAAAAGGGTTCACATCAGTGTATTGTGAAAGTTAAGTTTCCTTAAGAAATTTCATTCTGTCTTATCTGAACTGCCCACATCCTTTTTCACATCCTGTTCATGCACGAACCCAACCAAGTTCATGTTTACCTAACCCCTTCCCCCACCACACCTATCTTCACATTTAAAATATAGATGTTTCATCTGCATTTCATCTCAGGAGATTGTCACCTTGAGTAGACCATAAAAGTCATCTGAGAGCTCTTGGAAAATTTCTGGAAAGTTCCCTTTGCGGATGTGATGCCACATGTCCCCATTGATGGGTAATGACTCTGCTCCTGCAGCCACTGCAATTGTTAGCCCTAAGGCAAATATGTCTGCTTTGGGAAGGTGATGGTAATTCTACAAAACAGAAGACAGGAAGACCAGTTAGTCTGCCAAAGTTAGTGAGTCTAAAATGTGACTGGCAGAGGTCTGATATCACATTAGCTCTGAATCTTATGGGCCCTTCACTTTCAGCTTCTGGGCCAACAGTTATATTTACTATAGTTGCTGGTTTGTGCCTCAGAAGCTAAAGGGAACATAAAGACACCTTAACAATATTTCTGTGCCCCAAGAGCCCATGGGAGAATCTCTGCAATTTTTTTTTTTTGCCAAGATTCTAGGAGGCTTGGACATATAATTAGCTGATCACAAGAAAATACTTTTTCCATAATTATTACCCAGAAGGAAGTTATAGTCTAGCTAGGTCAGACTTAACAGGAAGTCTAGAAGATGGGCAGAGACTAACAGTCATTTTAGTGATCAGAGTTGGTGGGCTATGAGGAAGATAACATGATAAAGACAAAGAAGACCATGAAGAGATGGTTTCCTTCCTACCATGCAACCCACGAGGGGAAGAATTCTAAGAAATACTAGAAACAGTGAGGGATCTTTAGAAAGAACTATGTAAATATTGACTCATCCTTGATGAAGATAACATCCCTATGCATTTTGGGAATTTCATTACTGTGTTTGGCCTCTAATCTGAGTGTAAATGAGACTTAATAAGTTTGAGTTACAAATAAATACTCTTCATTTGGGGCACCATGGGCCTTCATTTGAGAGTAAAAACAGTTGAAATAATTATAAAATTCATTGATCATTGTAGCCCCAGCTACATGGGAAGCTAAGATAGAGGGACAACAGGCTTGCAGCAGCCATATTGGATAGCACAGCAAGATTCTGTCTCAAAAAATTAAAAACGATAATCCCACCCCCACCCTGCTTCCCGAATGTATACATACCTCTTGTAAGATCTCATTAGCCAGGAAACGAGTGTCTCCTTCTTCCACTTTAGGTTTGCTGATTGATGTTGCATGGCCCAGGTCACCTTTTAAAAGGGAAAGGAAGAGTGTTTTTACGAATATGTCTTTTTCAGAGACGGAGAAAATGTGGTTATCAGTTTAATTATAGAGTAATATACTGATGGAATAGAAAGAAGACTCACCAATTTTATACATCACATTGGCATTGAGAAACCAGTCAGCTTCACTTTCAGCCTCTTCGGGGCCTACAAGAGAGTCACTCCGCATCTTATGACAAATGAAGATGTTACCTCAAAAAATACAGAGTAGATATAAATAATGATTTCTGAGCTCCCACCCCACAGGCAGCCTTTCATGGCCATGACATTCCAGCTTCTCTCCCTTTGGTACAGTTGCAGAGTAACTACTAACCTTTGAATTTTATTTTTTCTACATGGTCTCCCTTCCCTTTCTCCCTCTCTCCTTCCCATTCTCTCTCTCCCCTTCCCTCTGTCTCTGTCTCACTATGTAGTTCTGAGTAGCCTAGAACTCATTATGTAGATGATCTTGAACACACAAAAATTGTTCTGTATCTGCCTCTTCTTGGGTGCACATACCCAGCTCCATAATTTCTTACATCGGATCAGATCAGCCAGTAATGAGCCAGATGGCATGTGTTTAAGATAAACCACCCTCCATCCTCTGAAGAGCATGGTTACATGCTGTCTCAAAATAAACAAAACATACAAATGTAATAACTTCTCCTTAGGCTTTACAAGTGAAAAGCATACTCATTCTGTTCACTCTGCTCAGGGGTGACTTAGAAAAACACAGTACTAGTTACAACACAATCAGAATATGGCCAACATGTGGTAAATTCGATGTCTAGTTTTATATTTTGATCTGCATGAGAAATTGTCTTGTATCCCCTGGCACAAGGAGTAAACAAAGATATTTGAATTTGTTATGGAAAAGAAATGGGAGAACGTGATTCTTGGAGACAATACTGTCTCTGTGATCGAAGGTACACAGGCAAATTTTCAGGATGGCCTATAAAAGACAAAATATAGAAGGAATATAGACAGAAAAAATACTAACTGGGTTTGATGTCTAGGTGTACCATGCCCGAGTTGTGGATGTACTTAAGTCCCAAGGAAATCTGTAGAAGGATGTCTTTGAGTTTGGGCTCTTGGAAGTGATTATTGGACGCAGCGTTTTCAGATATAGCAGCTTGCAGGCTCCCACCTGAGGAGGAATTGTAAATAACACAATAGAGTAAACAAAAGTGTGAAATGCACAGGAAATGATTATCAGAGACTTGAATACATCTCGACTAGTTCAGAATCAGTGCAAAGCATACAATATCAGCCCTACAATGAAGCCATAGATGCTATGATTTCAGGAATTTGAAAGCAAAATAATATTCTACTTTCTTAATATGTGGCCAGATATACAATAAGTGGCCCTACTGCCTCAGGTATGTGACAACTAACATTTTAAGAATTTTACCTAATTATTAACCATATGACAATCAAGCCAACTTGGGTAGCTGATTATTATTAGTGTTTATAAGCAATCCTGTGTCAATGTCAGACTAATAATTATACAACATTAGTAACTTCAGTGTGACCCTTATGTTATTAATGGTAGGTCATAAAATTGGCAATGTAATGGTTGTGACTCAGAGAAATTTTAAAAGGTCTTATTATGCCTGAGTCCAGTATTTTCACGCTGGCTGTAGACTATATCGATTTATCCTTGTCATAAATAAAACGGAAGTCCTGAGTTCATGCCATGCCTGGACTTATAAACACCCACCCTGAGGTGTTAGAATGTTTCTAAACACTTGTCACTGACAAGGTCTTCAAATTAGAGTCTCAACTCCTATCAGCAGGTATAAAACTTAACAGCTGTACCTGTCTACAACAGAAAGGTCTAAAATGATAAAGTCTGAAGGACATCTGTACTTTAAAAAAGGATCCCATGCAAACCTTAAAGGCCATGTTTGTCATAAAATATGTGCTTGTAGGAAAATTCCACTCCCTTGTAAGGAAAGCAAACAGTTTCAATGTTGTTTTTTTTTTTTAAAGGAAGTTACTGTGAAACTGAATCCGTAGGTGAAGTTATTACATATCATCAAAGAGGAGGGGGCCACATCCCAGGAAAACTCTTCAGGCTGCACCCAGCCTGGGTTTTCCTAAGTGGCAAGAACCACATCTAATGCACAATTCTCTTCTAGAAGACCAGGAGTATAAGCCATAGGTTTCTGAATTGGATGTTTACCCTGGCAACGGGGAAAATAAGTAATCAAGGACTTCTGTCAGAACACAGTCTGTCCAAGACTGGAGTCCTGTGAGAATTATGAGTGCTTGTGAGAAAACTCCCAGAAAACAAGAGTCTTGTGACCTGTTTCTTCAAAACACAGAACTGGTCTTGGAATGTTTCCATGCTCCTCTGGCCCAGGTGTAGCAGATAGGCGTGAGTCGACTTCAGCTGTTGTTATTCACGTGCCTCTGGGGAAAACCATGTTTTTGCCACATTGTAGCTTGCCCTTGTGATAGTAATTAGGAACACTTCAGCCTCTTGGCAGAACACCTTTAAAAGGTACTTGGTTTTCCTCTCAAAACAAATATAAAGCAAATAACTTCTAATAGTAAAATATAAAATCAGATTAACAACTCAATGGAATATTTCATCCAGACATACATATCCTTCCAACATCATTTTATAGTGCTGTCAGTTATACTGATTTTTCTACTGCCAGTAGTTTTGTTGCTGCTGCTGCTGTTGTTGTTGTTGTTCTTCTTCTTCTTCTTCTTCTTCTTCTTTATTTTCTATATTCTTTGTTTACATTCCAAATGCCTTCCCCTGATTTTTTTCAATGAAGAAATACAGTCATTCATGTGATTCCATGGTGCACACTGACCCTGATGTGTCATATTATTTGAACAAATAGAATCAAGGGTTGGCTTTATGGAATTTTAATGACAGAAGATATCAGGGATACAAATATTGTCATTACAGAGAGAAAAATAGTCTAACCTAGAATCAATTAAACTCCTTGGGGCTGTTGAATATATTAGAGACCTTTCAGTTGTCTAGACTGCTCCAGAGGTGACTTTCAAGGCATTTTGGCAAAGGTCAGGAAAAAGAAGACATCTGATTGGTTCAGGCTTAAGAGAGACAGCAAGGGAAATTATATGGCAGTGGGTTTCTAATAATAGTCATCTAATATACATTTGTAAGACTCTAAATCACCTACTACATCATCTAAATGAAAATCCCAACTGTCCAGGCCCCAGCCTGACTGCTTTGGCAGGCGAGGAGATGAGTAATGGGAAGCCATGGGACGAAGAGGTGGAAACGAGGAGGAAGGGACCTTCGGGGGTGAGGCTGGGGAGGGAGGAAGAGCGAGGGCCTGGACAGGCTCCACCTGTGAGCATTAAATCACAAAATCAGCCACACATCAGTGAGTGAGCACTCTGTGAGGGCAATGGGCCAGTGTGATGAAGCAACAATTCCCTGCAACCTGTTACCCACCTCATCGAGTCTGAACAACACTGACTGGACTTAAAGTCCTGTATAGCATCCCTACCTTTTTTTGTCCATCCCTACCTTTTACCTTGCTGATATTACTTCCTACTATGAGAATCGCTCATAATGGTTTTCCTACTTTGTCAGGTCAGGCCACTCTCAGTACTTTGCCTTCAGCCTGCCTGATGTTCCAACAGCTGGATGCCTTCCCTCTGATGTCCTAAACTATAGTAATTATTCTGCAATATCTAATTCAAGTCTTGCCTCCTTTATGAAATTTGGGGCTACTCTATTTTAACTAGCATCTGCTAATATTTGGCAAGTGCTGTTAACTGCCAAATCAATTCTGTAATAAATACTACCATCCATTTATGCACGAATTTTGAGTGATATTCCTGTAATTAATTATATAGCTAGTGAGCACCAGAGTTGGGATATAAAAACAGGTCTTCCCAACTTTAATAACTGGGTCCCTTCGAGTACCCTGTCATATTTCTCTGACTGTTTCTTTATCTAGGATTGTATCAGATGGTTTTGCATCAGATTCCTGTTATGTAGTTCTTCTATCAGAACAAGGGGAGCAAAGCACTTTGAAGGACTTATCCATCTATTTCTCTAGCTAGAGTTTAGTAGACTGTCAGCCATGGAGAAGTACTAACATGCCCAAATGAAGTAAAGGATGATTATAATAAGAACAACTTCCTTATCTTTTTGGTTTTGAAATTCTTGGAGCTTTTCATTTGGCTCTACATCATATTTACATTTTACTTTGTTCATTAATTTTTGCTATTTCATACTTTGTGCGAGTAGCAAAAAAAAAAAAATCATGGAAATCCAATCAATTTTCCTTCTAGAAAAAGGAGTTGGAAAGAAAAGATGATTAAGCACAAAGAAAGACTCCACCTCCCTGATGACTATTAGAACAAATGGAGGGGGTGATGTGAGATTAGAGGGAAGGTAAAAAGAACCACAGGTTAAGGCCAAAGGGAAAGCTTAGCTGCCGGGAAACAGTAAGAGAAGTACCTCGGTGCTGTTTTCTAAGGTGTGTGCCGTTCCCTGGCCTCTCATAACATTAGTTACCTGCCTATGTGTTCATCCACTCATTCCCTAATGGAGAAGCTTTGGTACTGGTCACTCTATGACAAAGCCAGGCTGGACCACAATACACAGGGCCTTAGAGTGTGCACAAAAGGTCCTGGAAGGTAATCACTATTAGAGACAGTAAGGATGGCTGTGGGGATGATGATTTTCAAATATTCTCCTATCAGAATATGTATTGTTACCCCTAAAATTAGTGCAGACATAACTCAATTTATTAAAAACAAAACAAAAACAAAAACACCGAGTTTGGTCACATCACCTATCCCATGCCTGTGGTGAGGACAATTAGACTCAAAGTTCTGAAAGCAGCAAAGACCCGAAGGACCCCTTCACTCAAAAGTTGGTAGTAAAACAGGCAGAATTGGCAGTCTTTACCAAACCGACTATAACTAGGAACCTTTATTCCAACATTCCTCCAAATGGTATGGTTTATACCTTTCCAAGTACACATGGTAATAGAATTATTTAAACTAGTATGGTAACTTTTGTTCCTTCAGTATAAGAGAAGCTGTGAAAGGATTAGTAACATTTTTGTATCAGCTATGCTTGCTTTGTATAAAACACACACATATTCAGACACACACTCAACTACTCTTCAACTCCATTCTTAATCTCTGCTTCCAGACACAAACATGTTCAGTGTGACTGATGTGTACAGACTTTAACTGTCAGGATGCACATTTAAGTCTGAAGATTTAAAATATTCATCCCTTTGTATCAGTCCACATACTTACCATTACAGTACTCGTTTTGAATGACTACGTGATTGTCTTCTATCCATGATGAATAGTAGCGAACCACATGGGGGTGATGGCCAAGCACTGCGTGAGCATACACTTCATGCAGGTCCAAACTCCCAGGGGGTAGAAAAGCATTGGAAAATTTAATTGAAATAATGCAGATTAAAATGTTTTCTTAAAAGGGAAACATGAGAGGCATCACCAATAAAATATTTTTCTAGGGCATGTTGCATGCTTAGGATTTTATTTATTCAGTTTTTATAGACTCTTGTAAGACACACTGGAAAACATGGCGGGAGTAAGTGACTGACTCAAGGCGAAACTGGTAATAGTAGATCTAAGAGTAGGACCTTGGTCAACCTGGTTCCAAAGTCCATGCTGTATACATTGGACCTGGCACATATAGAGGTGCCTCATGTGCTTACTGCCTCAATAGCACATATGTTTTAGGTCTTAATCTGCTGTATCACAGTGAAAAAGCCTTAATAGGTATAACAGGAAAGCCATCACACACTTGATTGTGGATATTTGTATGAGTCTATATTCTCTCTAAAGGCTACATAGTCATTAGAGTTATTATTAAACTCAGTCAATTTGATGGGGTCATGGGGAAATTCTTGTGAAACAGATGCATTGTGCAAAAGAAAAGCAAATTCTGTTCTTGACTGATACCAATGTAAAAACAAAAAAGCCTATAATTTCTGGCTTTCACATGGTCAGTATAAATGAAAGGAGTTCACAAAAGCATTGATTCGATCAGAAAATGTTAGTTTTCCTAGTGATCAAGGGGGAAATGGACAATTAGTTCTGGAAGTTAAATATAAACATTACTAATAGTTTTTCCTTTGCATACAGTATCAAACTTTACTAATGAATTAATTAGTAGTACGTGTACAGGTTAGTTTTGTTGTCAACTTGATACAAACTGGAGCCACCAAGGAAGAGGAAATCCAAGTGAGGGGTTGTGTGAACGGGATGGGCCTATAGCCGAGTCTGCGAGAGGCTGTCCTGCTAGATGTTTGCTGTGAGAGAGTCCCGCCCGCTGTGGGAGCTCCAGCTTTAGACAGTGTAAGTAGCAGGCTAAGCACGAGCTAGGGAACAAGCCAGGAAGCAGGGTCCCTCTGCAGTGTTTGTCTCTGCTCCTGTCTGAGTTCCTGCCATGACTTCCTTCCACAATGGACTGGGACCTAGAAGTAAAAAATTAATAAACCCTTTCCTCCTCAAGTAGCTTTTAGTCATGGTGTTTATCACAACTAAAAGAGTACAAGCCGGAGTTAAACCACTGATAGTATTTTCTGTTGGACAGTATTTCAGATGAACTTAAATAGGTATCAGGAAACCATTCCATAATTCAATTCATTAGAATGGTAGGAAGACCAGTAGACAAAAACGCCAAGAAATTAAAACAGCAGCAGCATACTGGTTGAGGTAGTGCATGCTTTTAATGCCAGTGGAGACAGGCAGATCTCTGAGTTCAAGGCCAACCTGTTCTATCTAGTGGATTCTAGGCTAGTCAAAGTTATATGGTGAGAGCCTATAACTACAAACAACATGATCTGAAATCATCATGTTCTATCTTAGGAAATACCATTGGTGTTCTGAACAACTTGGTTGGTAAAGCTATGAATACAAAATGACACCCAGTGGTAGGGAGACATTTAAAAACAAGCAAATGGTATGTTTTCATTGATATTCATGTTCTTTTAAAAACTACTTGGAGAATCAATACATTAACAAATCCAAGCCTGTTCATCCAATACTTTTCAAGGTACTCACTCATTTGATAATCCTGAAAAGGATTTTGCCGAGCGCTTTATTGCATAAATGCATCCATCCAGCCTTTTAATGCACTTGTAGACTGTCCCAAATTCCCCAACCCCAATTTTTTCTACCTCGAAGAATTCTTTTTCATAGCGGGAAGCCATATTAGTTTCTTGTAGAACACTCCTCTAAAATATTTAAAGAGAGAGAGAGAGAGAATAAGTCTTCCTACATACTGTAAGCAATGAAATAGAGCTATATTGCATTTCCTAACTTGCTTTTTAAAATGTGAGGGGAAGGCAATGGGTTCACAGCAGGAAGAGCTGGCCAATGGCTGGCCACACTAGTCCTTTGCAGCCTTACCTACACGTCAGTACTGCCCCAGCACACTGTTTTTGAAATGCTATTTCCTCCATCTAGTCAGACTGTTCTGATGGGAGAGCCGTCAGCCTCCGAAACCCAGAGCAACTGTCCTGAGGTAAAGGACTAACAGAATCAGGTGAAGCCTGTTCCAAGCAAGCACGGATAATATCAAAACCTCCTTTCGAATCTCTACCTCTCTCAAGGCCTGAGTGCTGTATTTGCACCTCATGTTGAGTAAATTTTCTTATTTCAATTTGTTTGCACAGAAGTCTTAGTCTGGAAAACAAAACTGTTGAATGAATTAATCCATCACGTGAGCTCAGATATTTCTTCCTAGCTCAGATATAACTCTCCCTAGTGGCCAGCTGGTAATATCACTCATATTTCCAGTTAGTGACTCTACTCAAGGAAATCACTGAACTCACCAGCTCTCTGTTTATAACATGAAAATCATAGCAATGACTCCTCAGGTACACTAATATGTAATAATTACAGTGTTTTATCACATATCATTGTATTTGTGTTTATGTTGATATGTATGATATATTATGTATGATAATATATGTTATATATATATCAATATATCACAATTATCTTAGTATAATGTCAACATTTAGGAATTTTACAGTCTAATGATCAAAATATCTATAACTGTACATGAATCTAAATTTAAGATGATTTCTCTCCCCAGTGTCATCTTTTTAATGTCCCAATTAGCAAGAATGTTTTTCATCTAACTTTAGCAAATTAAAAAACAAATGAGTATTCCTAGATCACTTTCACATTCAATTCCAATCAGTCCTTATCAGCGAGATGTGTAATTTTCTTTGCCCTTAGGCAATCCTAATCTCTGATTCTGTATTGGGATTTGCCTCCACTCCCAGCTCTCTTTCCAACTCCTCTAGTAACAATTTTGCAAAATGATTCCACAGACTGAAAAACCGAGTTCTTTGCTGTGAGTGGGTTAAACTCTGACAACAGATGCAAAGCCCTCTTAGCAGCTGACACTGAGTGCTCTGGCCACCTTCTTTCTAGCTCAAACATTCTGGACCAATACCACTGCTCTCTATTTCCATTTTGGGGGGACAAAACTAGCTTAGTTTTTCACATTCCTTCTCTACCCCAGGATGGAAAGTTTCCCAGATTAAAAGAAGAAATAGAAACCTTTTAAAATTATCTAATAACTTAACAGTTACATGCCAGCTACTGCTTGCCAAAAATGTCAAATGATTATCGTGACACTAACTACAGTCTATGTAAATTCTGTTGCAAAACAAACAGCTAATTCTGTTAAGATAGGTGACAGGGAAAGGGAAGGGAAGGGAAGGGAAGGGAAGGGAAGGGAAGGGAAGGGGGAAGGGAAGGGGGAAGGGAAGGGAAGGGAAGGGAAGGGAAGGGAAGGGAAGGGAAGGGAAGGGAAGGGAAGGGAAGGGAAGGAAAAGGGAAGGAAAGGAAAAGGAAAGGAAAGGAAAGGAAAGGAAAGGAAAGGAAAGGAAAAAAGGAAAGGAAAGGAAAGGAAAGGAAAAGAAAGGAAAGGAAAGGGAAAGGAAAGAGAAAGGGATGATGGGAAGGATGATGGAAAGTGAAAGAAGGAATAGGAGAAAGGGAGAGGAAGAAGGTAGCGAAATGAGAAAGGTAAGGGCAGAGAAGGGTAGGTGGACAAGGATTTAAGGGCTGAGAAAAGGGGTAAGGAAAGGAAGGATGAAGGAAGTAGAGGAAACTGATGAGGAGCAAGGAATTAGAGGGAAGAATGCAGGACACGGGAGGAGAGGAAGGAAGAAGAGGGAGCAAAGGGGTAGGAAGCAGACACAGACAGAGCGAGAGAGACAGGCAGGCAGAACAGCACGAGTGACTGAGTGACTGAGTGACTGCCGAGCCACAGGCCGCGCTCACCTTAGCAGGCAGCCACTGTGCCGATTTGCTTTCCCCCACTCCAGTTTCCTCACTAAAAGAGAAAAGGGGGAGAGCAGGGCGATTGGAGAACGATTGATCGACACTGAGGCCGCTGTGATAAGTTCTGTTGTGGTGAGCAAATGACTCCTTCCTTCTTCACTTTATGTCAGGGAGAACAAATGACCCAGGGATTTATCCCAAGAGCCTAGAACAGGATGATATTAGGACATCAAGAGACACCAGGAACTGCACCTAGTTAGGTGGGTATCTCGTGAGGGGGAAAGGCTTTCCCAAAAGAGAATATGGAAGCTAAGACCCAAGAAGGCATGGGAACTGACTGAGGAAAAGGGACGGGCATTCCAGGCAAGCAGACAACCCACACTAAGACAGTGGCTCTCAGCCTCCCAATGTGCGACCCTTTATCACCTCATGTGGTGGTGGCCCCAACCATAAAATCATTTTCTTTTTTAAAAACTGATTTATTTTATATATATATATATATTAATATTTTACCTGAATATGTCTGTGTACCACATAATTTTCTGGTTCCCCTTAGGCCAGAAGAGGGTGTTGTATGCCCTGGAACTGAAGCTACTGATGGTTTTGTGAGCCACCATGAAGGTTCTGAGAATTGAACCCCAGGTCTTCTGTGCGAGCAACAAGTGCTCTTAATCTCAGAGCCATTTATCCAGCCCTCATAAAACTATTTACATTGCTACTTCATAGCTCTAATTTTGATACTGTTATAAATCATAACGTAAATATCTGATATGCAAGATATCTGATACATGAACCCTATGAAAGGGTCATTTGACCCTAACAGAGGTCATGACCCACAAATTGAGAACCCCTGTTTTAAGAGCTGGAAACAAGGGAGAAAACAGAAGAGAAGGTAGGTGCTATTATTCCCAAAAAGGAGCCAGCCCAAACTGAGATATTAAACCACACTGTCTTCCTCAGTTCACAAATGGCAGAACTTGGATTTGAAATCAAGTCTGACTTCAAGGCACTTTTTAATTCACAGCCACACTATGCTCTCCCACTAACACTGGCCTCCCTAGAACCCAGCTTTTAATTCAGTATACAGATAGACATTGAGTAGAGCAGAAATAATTTTGCCTAAGAGGTCTTCAATTACTTTATAATAAGAAATGATTGACAAACACCCTCCTTTTCGTGATTTCATTTTCTGGGTCCTCAGGCAAGATTTCAGTGGACACACCAGACAATTTCCTTTTAGAGGAGTACAGGGGAGAAACTGAGCAAATAACACTATAGTCATGAGACCCAGTGCCAGCACGTGTGGCTCAAAGTTAATACAACACCCTGATACTTCTTAACGTGACAACACAGTGAAGATGGGAGAAGGTTATCCTGCCTGAGCATTAAATGGTGCCACTGCACTGTCTCTTCATTAATCCAAATGATCTGTCTTCTCCTGCTGGCTTCACTAAGTTGAGTGGGTAGTAATATTATAAAGGTTTATAAAGATGTTTAACAGCCTTTAGGTATTAATCCAAACACCATTAGGATTCTTAGTAGACAAAGTAAACTGGGTAGACTTGTGTTTAGGTACTGACTGCTTAAAAGCTGGAAAATCATATGGAGAAAAACCTCATCTGGCTATAAGGCTATAGTACATAGCCACAAATTCTAAAGAAACAGCACAGTACATTAGATGCCCTGCAAAGGTCAGACCGTTAGCTGTACATTCATTTTGCTGAGTATGTATGAACACAAATGGCCTCCCTATTTTAGAACTGTTCCCATTGTATAAAACAAAATATCAAAGAAAACTGGTAAAGAATCCATAAATTGGGGCAGAGAAGTTAGATGACTCAGTAAGTCAAGGCACTTGCCAGCAAGCCTGAGGACCTGGGTTCACACCCTGGAATCCACATGATAGAAGAATAGGAACAGTCCCCTAAGTTGTCCCCTCTCCTCCAGTCATGTGCCGGGGACTGTGCATTTACACACACACACACACACACACACACACACACACACACACACCACACGAGGGAGGAACACAATAAAGAGGAATGGGGAGGGAGGAGGGAGAAATGTAACAAAGAGAGTTGATGCCCCCAAGTAGCACAAGCAGTCCTATCTTTTCCCTCTCTTTATTCCATTCTCCATCACCTACAGAGAAGTTCAAACAACCGCTCTGTATCATCACCAGTATTACCAGGTATCACAGGCCAAATTCAAAGCTGCAATATACAGTTTAAAATATGAGTGCCTTTGCTAGCCTCATTGTAACTAAAGAAAATCCATGGTCTTTAGTCTCCAGCACATTCAGCTGTCTACTGAAGTCAGATCCAAAAGCTCCTTGTAGTGCACATCAGAATGGAAAGGTGCCAGAGTCGCTGTGAGCCAAACTGATGCAGGGATGAGGGACACGTACACACGACTTCGGCTTCACTCGAGTGGAGTTCCTAACCTTATTCTAGCACTTGCCCAAAGGAGTTCTCAGAAATTAAGAGAACTGCACACTTACAGATAGTCTCTGGTTTTCCTTTTGCCTTTTGATTGAAGGAGTAATTTTCTATAGGTCTCCGGAGTGAACGGGTTGATATTGACCAGAGACAAAGAGGTCTTTTCATCCATGAGGGAAGCAGGTGTGAGTCTCAAATGTTTAGAGTTTCGGGCAGAGAACTTCTCTAGCAAAGAAATCTCTGGCTGACCCAGCGAGTTCTATGTGAGGATGACAAATGGCAAATCAGAATAGGCCTTTAAAAAGTAAAAGAAAGTGTCACATCAACTAGCTAGGTAATATGTGGACCGGCGGATGCCATTGCTAAAAGACTGTGTGGTTCAGTGAGAACTACTTGCACCATATCTGATGCTCTTATTTTAAGCATACAGAATTCTAATCTAATTTCTTGAATCAATTGACACAAGAATCAATGTTTTTGTTAAGCTCCGCCCTTTCTTCCAAGCAGTTTTCCCAGTTGTAAAGCCAACTCTAAGTCCTAGATTTAGCTTTCAAAGATGAGGACATTGCATTTAGGTAGACAAAAACGATTCTATAGATGCTCCCTTCCTTCTGTTCTTATATATTCTCTCCCTTCCTCCCTCCCTCCCTCTCCCTCCCTCTCCCTCCCTCTCTCTTTCTCTCTCTCAAATATTAATCCCATATTTGTTTGGTACTTATTAGTGACAGGTGCTTCATTAGGTACTGATGGGTACAGAGATACATTCTGGATCTTAATGAGCACACCATTTACTCATCAGTTCATCAGTGTGTTTGAATTAATAACTTTGTAAGAGATATATTTCATAGACTTTCTAAACATGAAAGAGTTCTCATATTCACTCAAAACACCACATAAAATGAGAAGAACCCCATGAAGTTAAATAAAGATTTAAAAATAATAGTTTACATATATACATTCCTCAGTATATAAATACAACATGCTCGGTCCTATAATGTTACTAGCATGTATATAATTTCAGGGCTGACCACTTGGTATGCCCTGGGGAACGCCATATCTTTTCAACATCTTTCAGTTGCCTGTAGTTCTTTGCCTGGGGTAAGGAAAAAGGGGCCAGTGGTAAGAGAGCAGGGGGCAGGAGAGGGTGGTGCAGAGGTGGGGGCGTGGAGGAATGGGAAAGGGAAACAATGTAATCATGTTAAATGTTTAATTAAAGAAAAATGATTATAAAAATGAACAGAGAAAGAAATAGGTCATTCTCAATAAACAGTGGCCCCAGGAACCAAAGCATAGAAGTAGAAATCAAAGAGCCAAAGAAGTATAAAGATTTTTAACTAAATGCATCCCAACCATCAGCATTTTACAGAACTATAACTTAATATAAACACTCATGCCTGTTTATGATGGAGTGGCAGCCACAGTTGTAGATGTTTAAAGCACAAGGTCTCTCATCCCTTAGACTATGTATTCTAGAGTGGCTCAGTAGTATTCTAAGCTGAGTGGTTCAGCTCAGTAAAAATGTTCAAGAATATTAGCTCCAAGGATGAGTAAATATGCCAGGAAAAAGAAGAAAACCACTCTTACATCTATCCATGTAGATGATAAAGGCCTCCAACACTGTTTCACACTATGCTGAGTGGATTGTCATTAAACATTAAACATATATAAAAATGATAGTCTAAAAATAATCATGTAAGATTGCAGGTCTTTACTCTTCCCCATACACTGCTATTCTTCCACATCACACTATCCGAGCGAGCGTCTGTCACTGCTTCGGTTGCACTTGCTGAAGAAATTGAATGATGTCTTCCAGCAGGGGGCCTGCCAGCAGAGCACACCGTGGAGGATGTACGCGGCGAAGTGCATACGGTATGTCGTGCCTGCACACTTCCACTCCGGCCCACTCTCCATCGTCCATCAACACCCACCAGCTCTCACTGCCTCTCGCTTGCCCCTCACCTTTCCTTCCTTCCTAACCATCCCACTGAGTCAGTCTACACAGAGAACCTGCCCATCTCCCGATAGACTGTAAACTGGTTGGAAACAGAGATTGTGTTAGTAACCCACAGTGGATTCTCAAGAAGGAGGAAGAGGAGGAAGGGGAAGAGAAAGAGGAGAAGGAGGAGGCAGGAGGAGGAGGTGGTGGTTAGCCATTTGGTTGGTATTAGAACACTGAAATACCTTCTGATGGACACCGGAACCTCTTTGTCTACAGTTCAGACAGGAAGCCTAGCATTCCCTGTCAGACATACTGCGGCTCTCAGCAGGCATGACAGAGCCCCGCTGACAGACTGCGTGCAAGCAGGACCACACATATTATAGTGATCTTAAGGACCTCAAGCTGAGCAGGCAGAGAGTCCTAGGGAATCACACACCATGGCATCAGAATCTCCCACACGGAGCCAGTCCCAAGCCCTGACTTTAATAAACGAGTAATGCAATGCAGCATAAATAAAGTAAAATGTGAACTGTAAGCAACCAGTGCCTAACTGCTGACACCTTAAATTCTGGTTTTTTTAAAGATTTATTTATTCAGTATATATAGGTACACTGTAGCTGTCTTCAGACACACCAGAAAAGGCATCAGATCCCATTACAGATGGTTGTGAGCCACCATGTGATTGCTGGGATTTGAACTCAGGACCTCTGGAAGAGCAGTCAGTACTCCTAACCTCTGAGCCATCTCTCCAACCCCCTCTTTAAATTTTTAAAGAAGTTCTGCTTTGTTTACATATAAGAGGTGCCAGTACTGTACTTGGCCAAAAGCAGGAGAGACCAGCAAGGGCAGATATGAGTGTGTGCTGATGGTGAACATGAACATTCCTCTATTAGAAACTATTAGTAGCCGGGCGGTGGTGGCGCACGCCTTTAATCCCAGCACTTGGGAGGCAGAGGCAGGTGGATTTCTGAGTTCAAGGCCATCCTGGTCTACTGAGCGAGTTCCAGGACAGCCAGGACTACACAGAGAAACCCTGTCTCGAAAAAACAAACAAAACAAACAAACAAAAAAAGAAACTATTAGTAAACAGTTACCCAGCAATGCAGCTACCTGGCGTAATAGAAAGGAAAGCCGACTAAATAAAAAAGAAAAGGTATCCAGTCATTTCTTTAACAGTGGCTGGGGTGAGACAACTCATCTCTTGGGAATTGATTTTCTTAAATGCAAAGTACATAGGAAGTCTGGACCTCTGCATCCCTTCGAGTTCCAATCGTCTTTAAGATCTCTTCAACTAAGATATAAGTGTAGCCAATCCCAAATAGTTACTGGTTGAGGGAAAACAAGCAGGTGGACACTTCATTCTGTTTCATGGTAACTTTAAACCAGGCTTCATTTCCACTACGAAACAGGGAACTTAAGATATATCTAGTCTGTAAGGCAAATTCATTGCATATGTAAATGGCCAAACCCTCTTCTCCCATCAGCAGACCCACTGGAGAAAAGATCCTGAGGCCTGGCCCCTCCCGGGGTTTACTCACTTTGGGGGTGGAGAAGCGGGTAGGGATTGGCAGCTTGCTCTTGCGGTATAACACTGGTGTCCCTGGACATTTGGGAAGGCCTGAAGCTGAGGACCAAAGCGCAGGACCTGGACTTTCCTTGACTCTGTTCGGAGAGGTATAAAGTTCGTCTCTGGCGGGGGACATGGGACCCTCCGACTCCTCACTTTCATTCCTCCCCGGCTTTTGGCTCTGGGACCCTCCGATTTCCCGTGGGGTCATCTGCCCTGCATTCTCAGCATCTTCACAAAAGGAGAAGTTTAATTTCTTGTTCAGCCCCTGGTCAATCTCTGCGTCAGCCATCTCAGTGCAGACAAGGAGGTCTCTGAGTGAGAAACACTGTAAATCTACAGAGATAAGGAGAAGGAAAAAAAGAAAAGAAAAAAAAAAAACCCAACAAGTTCCACCAAGTCAGCCGCCTGCCCTTCCCTCTACCCACCAACAGCTGAGACACGCTGTGGGGTTTCCCTTAAGTACCACACGTCTAAGGCCTCAGCATATCCCCATTTCCATTCTGATTAAGGAAATCTCCAGCAACTCTCCAAGCACTTGCATTCAGTCCCTGTAAAGACTCTCCTGATGTCCCACAGCGTCTCCCGGTGGCCAGTCGCTGTGAAATACTAATGAGATGGTTGGCTTCCTTTACTTTACGGGGGAAGTGTCCATTAGCCAATTGGGGAGCAAGTTCATTATCAGTAGAAATTCTTTTCTACCCTCTCACACCTGCCATCACACGCACCAATCACACGCCACACCCGTCTCCCCGCTAACAGCCGCAGGCCAGCGGTATTGGGCAGCGCTTACTGAGTCCTCGATGTACAACTGCCTCCCCTTCTCTCCCACTCTCCCTCTCCCCGCTGGGCCCTGCACAACCGTTCCCACATCTGGCCACCTCTCTCAAGAACCCCTGGAGAGAGCAACCTAAATGCAAACTGGGGAGGGAGAAATCCTCTCCTCTGCTAACGCTTCCTCCGAGGCAGCGCTCTGGCCCGCTAAGGACCTTTCCTTTGGCTCCCTCGCCCCACCCCTTCGCACTGGTCCAGGTACTCGAACAGGCGGTGGGATTCTCAGTGCCCATCTTTATCAGAGGCTCAGCGTTCCACGGGTGGCAATAAAAAAACCATCCAAGGGAAAGGAAGGCACCGGTTACCGGCAAAGAAGTCACCATCAGCTGAAATCCCGAGCCCAGGGGCGGGTTCCTGGTTTCCAGCCAGTGAGCCTGGTGATCGGACCCCTTCGCCCACAGCCTCCGGGTAGGTCCGTTCTCCCTTCCTCATGTCGCGTCACTTGCCACTTCTTCTCCAGGCCAGCTGGCTGTTGGCCTTGCTCCCAAGAGAACAGAGCCTGACAAAAACACCCGAGTGTATCCCGGACAAGGAGGCGGGGCATAGCTAGCGCTGATTGGGTGGGTGCTTCCCAGGTAAATCAGAGGATCATTGTTTACCACTGTGCCCTGCCTTTCCTCTCTCCCTGTTAGACTTCTTAATTACAAATATAATACATGATTTATGGCTACATTGTTTGCCGGGGAGGGGGGACTGTGCTGAGCTCTCGTGTTGTCAATGGCAGTTCTATTAGAATCTAGCACTGCACTCTTCTCCACGTTTCATGATACTATGGGGTAGAAATGCCTGAGACCTGAACAGCCGCTGACCCCGGTGACCCAAGCAGCGCGATGGAGTTTCGAGTCTTGCCTCTGTCTGGGGCCTCAACACGTCTGTTGTCAGTTACACGTTGCTCTCCGTGTTTAGCCTCCTCCCGCTCTGGCGATGTCCCAGCTCTGCTTTAGCGCATCCATTCCACACACCCCTCAATAACCAGGGCGATTTGTTAACGGGACCCCACGTTATCTATCAGTAGGAGCAAAACGGGGTCTTTCCCTTAATACCTGACACACAATAGATGTTCCATCCATTGTTTTCGGATACATTTGGGGAAATAGTATATCTCGTTTTTGTTTAAAATAGTCAAATATTTCACTTTGAAAAGCAAAACAACAAAAATAAAAACAAAAACAAAACTGGAACAGAAATTACTGCCCAGAAAAAAAACAAAAAACAAAAAAAAACAAAACAAACAAACAAACAAAAAAAACAAAAAACACCAACCCAAAGGTCCCAAAAGTAAGCTGTGTAGGAAGGAATCCAGCCCTGCCTTGCATCCAAACCCCTAAGCCTCTTGCTTAGGGGGAGTTTTTCTCTTGGAAACATTCTCCCAAGTGATAAGGAGAATCCACTCTGGTTCCAGGGCCTTAGAAACACTGTTGGGAAAAGCAGAAGCAGGAAGATCTGCAGTCGGGACTGATTTAGAAAGGCATGACACCTGCATTCCCCACTAGGGCAGGCTCCTCTTCAAAGGTACAGAATTAGAGCCTGGGAGGTGAGAGACGCAGAGCGGAGTGCCAGTCACTCCAGGGAAGGCCATACAGGCTGGAGAGAGATTTGGAAAAAAATACCTCAACACAAATTCTACCATTTTATTTAAAACTGAATTAAGCCTGCCACAAAGATAACCCAAATTGTTATGTTAGATTATCCTATATTTAATGAGACTACCCCACTGGAAACCACCGGAAAGTCTGACTTCTCAGTAATAATTTTTTTTTACATTTTTCCTTTTTAGATTTATTTTATTTTGTACACATGAGTGTTTTGCCTGTGTGTATGTATATATAACATGTTCAAATGTGTGGTGCCCATGGAGGCCAAAAGAGGGCATCAGATCTCACGGAACTGCTGTTACAGATGCTCATAAGCCACCATATGGGAACTGGGAAACAAACCTGGGTCCTTTGCAAGAGGGACGCACGCTCTAACCACTGAACTGCCCGTCTCTCTACCATTTACATTTTTTTTTAATAAAAATGATCAAACAAGACAGGATAGTCTGACTGCATTATAACCTAGTTCCAAACAGTATAACAGCTTTTTAATCTAATTACTGTTGTATCTTCAGGTTTTTTTTTTTTTTTAGTTATTTTTATTTTCTATATTCTATGTTTACATTTCAAAGGCTTTCCCCTTTCCCAGTTCCCACCCACCATAGTTCCCATAGTTCTTCTCCCCCCCAACTATTCCCCAATCATTCCCCCTCCCCCCTCGGTTTCTTTACTAAACTGGATGCAATCTTTACATGCCCAGGGTCCTCTCCTTTCTTCTTCTTGGGAATCATTTGACTTGCTATTTGTGTCTTGAGTATTTAGTGCTTCTGGGCTCATTAATATCCACTTATCAGTGATTGCATTTCATGTGCATTCTTTTGTGATTGGGTTAGCTCACAGGTTTTTTTATTTTTATTTTTGTTTTTTTTATGTTTATTTTTGTTGTTTTGAGGGGGAGGGGTGTTTGGGTATGTAAAAGCAAATCAATGATTTCATGCCATTTCACCCCTGGATACTTTAGTGCCGATAATGAAAGTTTCTAGGTTAATCCATCATCTTAAAACTCTCCTAAAATTTAACTAGTTTTTAACAGGCAGTAATGCATTGCTTCTCTTGTCAGTTTCCCCTGGGCTAGACTGAGAAGCTGTTCATTAAAATCACTGTTGAGGTAGGGAGTGATGTTTTCCAAGCCACAGACAGCGCAGACAGCATTCCTGGAGCAGGAACAGACTTCCAAACTGGCGCACGATTGCTCTAATTCTTTAGGCATCCATCGCAGCTTGCCTGCACTCGGAAGAGCAGATATTTTACAATCATTCCTTGGAGTCACTCCCCTGGTCGTTTCCCTTGGCTGTGATCATTTTCAGTTTCCCTGAAACCACAGCAGGTAGCCGCTCGCCCAGGTCACTTACCCCTCAGCTAGCACAGCGGCCAGAGGCGGGGGCTCAGCACGCCTCCCTTGCTTTATCTGTGGGTGTACACATCTTCACATGTACACAGACACACAAACACTCAGGCATATGGATATACTTTTTGTGTTTACTTTGAATAACTTGGTAAATACGGAAAACTCGTATGGTTGGCTAGCTTATGTCTTGTTTCGGATCCAGCCAGGAGAAGTCTTGATCAAAAAAGACCAGGTCTTTGCGCTTCTCAGTTCTGGTTATTTCTACCACAAGTCACTACACTGATGTTTTATCTTTGTAACACTCCTCCCCCCCCCCCGACTGTCTGAATTGGTTTTATCTTTCAAGAATGTATGTCAAATAAACTTCAACCTCTAAGTAGCTGAGGCTGGCCTTGAACTCCTGATCCCTCTGCCCCCTTTCCCGAGTGCTGGGCTCACGGGCATGCACCACTACACCCGACTTAGTAAGAATTTAATGAGTTTTTGAAGATGGTGATAAAAGAGAATCAACACCTCTCCGCAGGGGGTTCCACCAGCAACTGAAAACTCAGAAGCTTTAGAAAGCAGTTTTGTCTAAAGAGAGTGTGGGCGTGGGGAGCTAGACATCATGCGTATGTGCATATTCTTGTGTGTGCAGGTACATGTGTTTGGGGGTGCCTGTAGAAGACAGAGGACACTTTGTTTGCATTTGTCAGGCATCACCTGACTTCCTTTTCCTCTTTTTTTGTTTGTTTGTTTTGGTTTGTCTTGTTTTGAAGACGGGGCCTCTCGCTGGTCTCCAGAGCAGCGGCAGAATCTGCTTGTCTCTCTCCGCCTGTCCAATGCAGCAGGATTACAGCAGTGTACCACCATGCCTGGCTTCCTAAATGCACATTCTAGGAATCAAGTGCAGGTCCTCAGGCTTAAAAGCTATCTCCCAGACTGATTAATCTTTTGCCATTAATATCTACTTACTGAAATGTATAAAAATAATGTTTAAGTAATGTATAAAATAAACTACCTGTAATCAAATACATGTATCTTAAAATATGATCCATAACGTGCCGGAATGACTTCTCTCCCTTCTACTAGCCTCTAAGGAATATGGTCTCCCCTAGGCTCAGTCCCCTGGGCTTTGGTCTGAATTTGCTTCCATAGAGTGTCATTGCTGGAGATGCTATCTACAGCCACCAGCCTTGGGGTTTACAAGTATACCACAGTCCTCCTTCTTGAATTTCATTGATCTTACTGCAGCTCGCTCCGCCTACTGAAGAGGCTCCAGTTTCCCACTTCAATAGCCTCCCTCTCACACCCTCCTCCTGCGTTGTTGTCATGTAAAGACATGCCAGTAAAGACATGTATGAGGACAACTCACTTTCTCTGAAATCCCATGTCTATTCCCCACATGACTCATCCCTGAAGACACCAGGCTCATAGCAGGTGTCTGTATCTAGCAGCTAATGGGCTCTCTCTAAAGAATAAGTAATGTCATGATATTCTTACACCCAGACCTCCCAAAGTCTCCCATTAGTGTGGTTGTCGTGTAAAAAAAGGCAACAGCTAAAATGCCTAATCAGCAAATATAGTAATTTAACATTGTACTAGAAGTGGATTACAACTCAGAGGAATTAAAGGAATAATTCTATAAGTGCACACAGATATTAGCTGGTCAATGAGAAAATGTTCAGTATTACATTGTAGCAAGACTGGGTAAGACTAAGACATTTAATGGACAGGCATGGTCTAAAGAGGAAAGACAAATTTCTAAGGATGTATTTTTGAAAAAAATAGACTTAATCATAAAACATAAACATACATCAAGAACCTAGTAAAAAAGAATGCACTTTAACATTTTTTATTTATTATGTGTAAGTGCCCTGTAGCTGTCTTCAGACAGCACCAGAAGAAGGCATCAGATCTTGTTATGGATGGTTGTGAGCCACCATGTGGTTGCTGGGATTTGAACTCAGGACCTTCAGAAGAGCAGTCAATGCTCTTAACCGCTGAGCCATCTCTCCAGTTCACTTTAACATTTTTAATGCATTTATTTAAGAATGCTGGCCACATCCAGCAGTTATCACAAGTCAGCAACCAGAATGGCAGTCTACCCTCATGCCATATTTTATTTATTGTTTGCTTCCCCTGCTGGGTTATGAGTTTGAGAGAAGAGACACATCTGTCTTTTGATATCTCTCCCATTATGTGCTCCGGGCTGAAGGTTATAGAGCTTTACAGTAAGAGTGAAATTCTGTCAAAACTTTAGACACAACAGAAGGGGAAGAGCTTTACTCTCCAACAATGACAGATGGTGATATAAATTGTCCGACTCTCACATAACATGAGCCACAAAAATAATTTGTGTAGTTTTCCTTGATAGGATTCCAGAATGTTCATGATCTGATGTAAGGGAGAAAAGAAAACAAATCTAACATTGAGCATACACTAAACAAACAAACACAGAAAATATCTAATAAACATCTATTTAAGACAAGCTCCTACAGAGAGAGCTAGATAAGGAAGTTCTTGTTTCCAATTTGTCACTAGAGGGAGGGGAGAAAAAAATCTCACCTAAGAATTTGGATTACACACTGCTGACTAACATAGCTTTCTCTTTGAAGTCACAGTGCCAGCAGCTTCCAAGGAACTTCAAGCATGGCTTTGACTCAGCTTAGCCCCGGGTTTGGTTGGTGGTTCCTTCCCTCGGCTGACAATGCAACCAGGAGTCTCTTCTGTGACAACCAGACCTCAGTGATAATTGCCAGACACCACAGTATGGTTATATACAGTTGCATTCTGTGTTCTAGAAATGATGAAATAAGACAATTTAAGACTACAATTACCATCTATATGATGACATGGTAGACTAAAAATATTCTGTATTTTATGTGATGGATATATATTTAGTATTTGGGAAACTAAAAGATTTTATGTAAAATGTAGACATGGTGTTCTAGGTGAACAGATTTCGAAAGTCTATGCCAGAGCCGGAATATCTTTGAAAATGAGTGACCTTTCTCCCATCTCCTCTCAAACACTCATTCCCAAGCAGAAGTGTTATAACAGCCAGACTCAATGTCTCTATCATCGTATGACAACTCAGTCGATACAAAGGCTAATCTGGTGGTCAGGTATAAAAGCCTCTTTCAGATTGTGCATGGATGTGCTAAGAGCGTTATCACCATCACAGTTTTGAGCACCTGCCATGGGTAAGATTCTAGATAAAGCCTGGCAAGAGGGCCTGCAGCACCAGAGTTTAAGTCTCTGCTTTCACTTCCTGAGTTGATCCTGTTGAGCAATATTATGCAAAGCACTAGGAATATATTATTAGGCTCCGTGGTTGGTGAACTAGAATATGCTGAAGACAGAGAATGGCTGTCAGTTTGAAAACCGCTTTTATGTACAGATTGGTATGGACATTACAAGTTTCTTTATGGGTATATAGGTAGGGCATTGAATCAGGGTGCCAGGAGAGGTAGACATTGCCAAAAAAGACTAGGAAGTATCTTTCTCAAGTAAGAAAGAAAAATACCAACTGCAAGGTGATAGTACACACACATACACACACACACACACACACACACACACACACCTTTAATCCTATTATTTGGGAGGCAGAGGCAGGAGGATCTCTGAGTTCCAGGCCAGCCTGGTCTATAGAGAGAATCCCAAGACAGTCAGGGCTACATAGAGAAACTGCCTCAAACAAAACAAAAGAGAAACACCAAAAACAAACAACAAAACTATTTAAAAAAAAAAGAAAAAGAAAGGAAGGAAGGAAGAAAGAAAGAAAGAAAGAAAGAAAGAAAATAGAAGAAAGAAAAGGAAAAGGGAAAAGAAAAGAAGGGGCCAACCCATTTGCCCTAAAACTGGTGACTTTGGAAAGTGGTTAAGGATTATCTACCAACCAAGTTTTGTATCTAAAAAATAAAATTTTGTACGTCTCAACTTCAACCTTGGCTGAGCCTCAGTTCCTGAAGTAGTAGGTTCTGTTGTCTGGCCTTCAGAGTCCGTGCATAACTCAAGCAGACGTGCCCTTGCCTTTAAACTGGATTGTGCCCTAGCCCTGCCTTGGATTGTGCATTCCCCAGACTCCCATTTCAGTAATTACTCCATTAATTGAGTGAGATAGTCACTTAACATGTCTTTAAGGGATGGGGGCTAGGTTGAACTAACTAATGATGATGACAGCAATCCTCACTTTTTGGTAAACTGTTTTATTGTTAAGGCGTGAGTCACATATTTGGAACTAGCAGCTGCTGTGGGTAGGCAGTCATTGATGAATGTCCTGGGAGCAGGATCAAAGCATATCCCTGGCAGGGAGACATGGGCTTCACAAAGGTCCCTGGAGTTAACAGGTAACACAAAAATCTACCAAGTCCTTGTCAGAAACCTTCCTGAAACATGAGGTGAATTTTGTGTCTAAATAATTGTCTCTTGCTGTCTTACGTTTTCCAGCATTTTAATGGCTATTTCTTATGCACACCTCTGAGTTAGTCGCCAGATTTACCCCTCCCAAGAGCTGAGACATTCAAATTTTTATTTGTAACTATTCCAAGGCAGTTCATAGGCCATCCTTACTTAGCAAAGCCACAGGCTGAAGGGCTGCTTCCCTACTCGCTTTTTCCGCTTATTTTAATGTAGAATAAACCCCACAGCCCTCCAGTTTAATATCTTCACACTGCATATACTCAAGGAAATGATTACTAATCGACCAGCCTATTATATAGAGTAAAATGCTCAACGACAACCTTACAGACCTTTTGATCTTGACTTATGTGTATATTTGAAACACTTGGGATGTCCTCTGCTTCACTTCCTGACTTGGAGGCAGTTTTCACCAAGCTCTCAGGATTACATAATGTAACTGCCCTGCTCCTTAAAATAATGGTGACGTTCAAAAATTCACAGTGGAATCCTAGTTGGGAAGGCTCTTCAACCCACACGCAGGTGACAGACTAAGGGATACACGTCCTGAACCCTACGCTATGGATCAAGAGCACCCACATAGAGAGATGCCAGAGCTGAAGCCCGGACCAGGCCGTGGGGTGCTGAACCGGTGCGGGCTACCTTCCAGAGCTGCGGGGCCATGAAGGAGCGCTGGTGTCCGGGCAGGGGCAGGTGTGGCCAAGCCCAGCGGGCATACAGAGAGCCAGGGCACCGCAGAGAGCGGCAGGGCGGGCAGGCCCGGAGGGGAGTGCCCGCAGCCCGCCCCGCCCCTCGCGCCCCGGCTCCGCCTCGCCTCGCCATGGTGGAGCAGGGAGACGCGGCGCCGCTGCTGCGCTGGGCCGAGGGCCCCGCGGTCTCTGTGCCACAAGACCCCGCGCTGCAGGCTGGAGGATGGGTCCGGGGCGGCAGTGGGGGCGGCCGAGTGGCCGCGGAAGCGCCCCGAAGGCGGGAACCCGACGAGCCAGCTCCCCCCGAAGTGCTGCTGCAGCCGGGGCGCCTGGAGCTAGGCGACGTAGAGGAGGACCAGGTGGTGGCCGTGTTCGTGGTCACCTTCGATCCTCGCTCCGGTGAGAGCCGCTTAGGGGCGGAAGGATAGGGGGCGGTGGGGGGAGACTGCACACTGGGTTTCGGGGGGCGCGGGGGAGGGACTCGCTGCGCTCGCACTCGCACCCACACACCTGCATCCCTCCCTGCCCCGGAGTCCCGGGGCACGGGGGCGCTGCGCCTCCAGAGCGGAGCCGAGGGACCCGGGGGCTTTGTTCCGCCCCCTGCTCCGTCCCGCCGCCGCGCTCGGCTCCGCTCCGCCGCCTAGTCGCCGCTCTCCTATTTGCTCCGCTCCAGTGCAGGAGGATTGGTTTGCGGCAGCCGGCACATTGGCTTTTGTTTTCTCTGTTTTCCTGCTGGGCTGGAAGGTTCTTTTAGACGCCGAGAGGAAGATCACCCCCACCCCCACCCCCCACTCCCCCGTGTACGTCGCCTCCCACGCAGGTTCAGAAAGACCCTGCTCTGCGCCTGTCCTTGCTCCGGGTTGCACCCCGCGCCCTAACTTTCCCCGCTGCCTAGTTCACTTTCTCCGAAGGCTTCATTTTTAGGAATTAACGTGAGAGCGTTAGGGGCTGGGGCTGGAGAAGCCTTCTCTGGCAGCCTGCCTTCCTGGGAAGACTCACTGGTTGTGTCACACTGTCTTTACCCCAACCACCCACTCGGGGTGGGGAGTGCCTTGCAACAGTAGGCGGTTCCGCGAGAGGATGAAAGTGAACGAACGGCTGTGGGCTCCAGTGGCCCGACTAGGGCGTCGGACCACCCCCCCCCCCAGCTGCTTATTTGAGGAAGAGGAATGCTCAGATGCGTCTTCCTCGCTTTCTCCTTTGAGCTGCTAGTGTGAGGAGCTGGTGTTTGTTGGGGAAGGATGTGTTTTCTTCCTTCTGGAAGTTCCCAACCAATCTTCAACCCTGAGGGTATGGATGGGATAGGAAGAAGAAATTAGGATTATGCTCAAGGTATTTCAGATATGATGGAAGCTGGTGGCTTCTAGGCTGGGTGGCTTAACCGTGGTCAGCGATCTGAGCCAGAAAACAGGCGTGTGGTCCTTAACTAAGGACCCTATTCCCAGCAGAAGGACCTGTGGGAAGATCCCAAGCCCCCACCCCAGCCCCTAGCCTGTCTGCTTGTTGCCTCATCCCACTGACTTTCAAACTTTTCTGACTTTGACCCACCTTGTGGCATTACATTTACATCACAACCAGACCGTTGAACAAAGGGAAGCCCGGGTTCCTGAAATAGTATTGGCCCCCTCTGTACTTTCTTATTAGTGGTCAGGCATACTGCTTGACTCACACAATCAGGACTCCTAGACACACACGGTTTGAACTGTTAATCCAACAAACCAACCAAAGTAACCCATAGTGCCAGACAGCAACGTGCTTTATAGCTGACTGTGTTTCCTGGTTGTCCTCCTTCGTGCTCAGGTAAATCGAGGCAAGCTTGAGAAACACGTGAGGTTAAGGATTGGGAAGGAGACATTAATGGCTTTCTGACAGCATATGGTAGCTGTCTGGTCATAGAGTCCGGAATGGAGGGGGGAAGGGAACCTCACACTAATCACAGGTAGAGCTGATAAAATGGATTATTCATCCATTACTGTCATTGATTACAGAGATTGGGGCCCTTGTAGGGACTCCCATGTCCTTCCATTCACAGCTGGTGACTAGCTTTCTGGTTTATACTGTGTGAGAGAGAGAGACAGACAGACAGACAGACAGAGGGGGTTGGTTTTTGGACTAAGGCTACTGTGAAAGGCAAGAGCTGTCACTGATCCTGTGACATTTGTGCAGGCCTTTTACTCTGATCTAATGATAACCACTCTGCAACTGCTGGTTGTTTATATCTAGTTTATTCATGAGGAAAGGCACTGAGGAGGGTTACAGATTTTGAAATGAACAAGCCAGCTTAACCAGTTATCTTTCTAGCGCACTCCGCTGCCCTCGTTCACTCCCCGCGGGTGCACGTGGGTGAGCCTCGTTAGCCGGGCTTAGTTCCGGTGGAGAAAGCGTTTCTTTCCGGCCCAGCTTTCCTCCTAGCTGTGCCAGCCTTCTCGGTGGAACGCGCTGGGAGTTCTCGTATAAAACAGAGTTATATGGCACATCTCTCAGAAATAGCAGAGGACTGTGTGAAGTCACAAACCCCAGCACCAGGACAGAGGAAAGGGGACTGCGTTGCCCCTGTGTCTGGTGCTTGAGGACGGCCGTCGGTGGAGAGAGGAGCGTGAGACCCACTGGTGCCATCACCGCGACCAGTGCTGTGTCTCCTCATTTTCATCTAGGGTCTTCTCCACTTTCCCATAGCCACATGTTCCCAATTAATACTGGGCCACCCCGCAGGTCCTCAGCCTGCATTACCAGAAGCGGTCACGTGGATAAGGCAGCTGTACACAGAGCAGAGCGCGACACGTTAACATCATAGGTGTGAGGGCTTCGTGTCAGGTTCTTCCTCTGCCCCGACATCTTATCACTTCCCCATGCCCTTCCTGTCCTCTGTCCTCGGTTTTCATTTTTAGGAGCTAAATCAACCTAGTCCCTGCCCAGGACGTGGAGTTCATGTGTCCTTTCACTCAGTATGGGTCACCTTGGGGCATATCTATAAGTCAGTGTGTAGCAACAGCACACCACCCTTACACACACACACACACACACACACACAGAGAGAGAGAGAGAGAGAGAGAGAGAAGGAGGAGGAGGAGGAGGAGGAGGAGGAGAAGGAGGAGGAGAAGGAGAAGGAATGGGAGGAGAGAACCCATAGCTATGGCTTGTCTGTCTGACAAGAGCAGCTTACAGAAGGAAGGGTTTGGCTTGTGGTTTGAGGAGATGCAGTCGGTCGTGACAGAAAATACGTGCCGCTGAGAGCGTGAGGTGGTAGTGACATCACACGCACAGGAAGCAGACAAAGATGAGTGCTGACACCCAGCCTGCTTTCCCCTTCTTGCTCAGTCCAGGACACCAGCTCATAGGATGATGTCCCCCACCTTCTGAGTGGGGCTTCCTCTCAGACCTTTTCAGGAACACCCCAAAAGACAGACAGACAGACACATACACACACACACACTCACACACATACATCCTGGGGTGTGCTTCTTAGGTGACTGTAAATCTAGTGATGCTAAGAGACAAAATTTACCATCACAGAATGAATATGAGAGTGGACTGGACCCCTGGACAGTGTGAGTTCGTGTTGTAGGGCGGGAAGGAGGAGAGGAGTTCGTTCACACTCTTAAACATACGCGTTGGAAAGCTTCTTTGAGCATCTGTCTGAAAAATCAGAGAGGAAAGGATGGATGTGATTATTTTCTCTGGATTCCTGACTTACTGCTGGAGACTTATGATTGGTTGGTTGACCTACAAAAGGCACGACAATCAGTGGCGTCGGGTTCAAGGTAAGGCACACACACAGACACACACTCGGCCTTTATCTGGAGCGGAGAACTAGCTGTAGGGTGGTGGTGCTGGCCATCTGGGCTACAAAGCTGCCATTGAAACCAGGCACAGATGCTCGGCTGGCATGCTGGGTAGACGAGGTTGGCAGCCAGGATATTGCTCTCTCTCTCTCTCTGTGTGTGTGTGTGTGTTCGTTCGTTCTGATTTCAGACCTGACTTTAAATCTGTTCTAGGACTTTCTAGTAAAATTTCCTTTTCTCTGCTGCGTTAAGGAGAAAGGGACCCTCACACTTGGGATGTCCCCAGCAGGTGGTGGCTGGACTGTCACCCCAGAGTAAATAGATGCTGATGAAGTTTTATCCCTCAGTTCCCACCTGCATCCTGTGAATCTGCCTACTTTAGACCATTTCTTCATGAGATTCACTCTATGCAGCTGTTGTTTCGTGGGCATTTGGGAGCATTTCCCCAAGCTGTGTGTGTGTGTGTGTGTGTGTGTGTGTGTGTGTTGCCCTGGGGTTGTGTGTGTGTGTGTGTGTGTGTGTTGCCCTGGGGTTGTTCAGAAGGGGAGAGAGATGCAGGGCATCACCTGGCGGGGTTTCCCAGATGTTTCCTTCCCGACTTCTGTTAAATCACCCGCTCCCCGGCAGCCTGCAGCTCTTGCCCACATTACGCAAACACCTCTTCACCTGTGTGAATGATGCACATGTCAAATGGGAATATTTGCAATCAGTTGCACATACAGCCAGGTGTGGAAGTGCATGCGGATCCTAGAGTTCAAGGCTATGCCGGGCTCCATAGCAACCTATCTCAATAAAATAAAAAAGAAATAAAATCACTCAGACTAGTTCTCATTCTAAACTCTGTAGCCTCCCTGAGTGTCATGGAAATACAAGCAGAGCAGGTGGAAAGGTAGAATGAGATCAGGGCTGGGTCTAGCGCCCAAGTCTTAACCTGGACTGCTGCCCAGACTCCTTTCAGAAGTGGGAGGGGCTTGACAGTGGAAAGCAAATGGAAACTCTGGAAGTGGACAGTAGTCTTGAGAGTCACCGGCTCGCGGGGAGGGAAAGGGAAGGCTGGTTCTGATAGGTAACAGGAAAGTCTCCGGAGGGTTAACAACTCGCTGTCCTTTCGGTGTTTCGCATCACCTGTCAGTGGTTGATTAGAACACAATTGTGGTTATTGATTAATGCCACACTGGCAGAGCCTTTCCTGGCCTGCTGGTGATTCACCTGCTTTGTGGGTTTTCAGGCTGCAAGTGTGTGGCCATCTGTTGGGAATTTAGTTTCTTCTCTTGAAAATCCACAGAGAGGAAAGTACGGGTGGTGGTTACAGGGCCTGCCCGCTTGCTGCGTGCCTCTGGGGTCTCAGGAACTGCTCTGTGGGGTGGAGGAGCATGCCTCTGACCCCTGCGGCAGTCTCCACAGGGGAAAACCAGGCACACGTGGAGCTGTGGCGTGCATCAGTGGGTGTGAGAGCGGCCTGGCGACCTTTTTCCTCTTTTGGTTTTGTTTTCCTTTTCCTCCCTGTGTAAAGTGGTGCGCTGGGATTGAGCCCGGGCTGACATGTGGCTGCCTTGAAGTTACCCTGACTCAGAGCTCTCCATTCTGTCTCTGCCTCGGCCTTAGGCTGTGTTCGCATCTAGGCCTGAGGAAGATTACATCAGAATACTGAAGACCCAAAGTCGATTGGTAGTGGCTGGACAGGGACTGGACCAAGCACTCTCTGACATTTCTTCTATCCCATGAATTTAGTGGCTTGTTTAAAAAATGATTGTATTCAAGTAGTGTGTTGTTGGGACCAGCAGTTGTTCCTGCTTCCTGCCTTTATTATTGGGTTGTTGTTGTCGTCGTTGGTTTGGTTTTGGTTTGCTATTTTGAGGCAGGTTCTGTCACTCTAACTCAGGATGACCTGGAACTCACTATATAATCCAGGCTGGCCTCAGACTCCTCCCTGGGCCTCTTGAGTGCTGGGATTACAGGTGTGAGCCACTACATCCGGCTCCTACCTGAGTCAGAATTCCCTTACCGCCCAGCTGAAGGTAGAACCGAAGTGTAAGTACTAACGGGAGGTGGCTGAGGAAGAGATACAAAAGCACTGAACAAGTCTCAGGGCTGTCTGCAGCCCCACCCACCCACCCCATATCCAGGGAGCCTCAAGGGGAAGTACTTGGCTGGAGCCACCCAAAAGGAGAAGGAGCCGAATTTCTACCTTCTAAGAGATGGGGTCAAGATTGTTATTTTCTCTACTCCAAATACTTTGAGATGAGCTGTTTAGCTTGCAAGCCAGTTTGGGGTGGATGTGGATTGTGCTTTGTAGACTCCAGCACACACTGGGTAAGGTTAGTTCACATATAACCTTATATGGTTGGGAGTAGTTGGGAGACAGGTAGCCCTACATAGATGGGAGAAGCTGCGTACAGGCTTTGTTTATTTCACTGTGACTGGAACCCAGGGTTTCACATGACCTAAGCAAGTACTCTACTGTGCTTGCTACCGTAGGATACTGTTACATATCCTTAGCCTGGGATAGAAACTCTCCCTCAAGAGTTTCGAAAACATCAGCTTGGGAGGCTCTTACAAGAACCCCTGAGCTCACCTTAGAGTCAGGGGGATGGCAGAGTTCAGACCAACGTGTGCATCCACAGCCCTCCTAGCTTTCCCTGGGAACATAAGCTGCTAGCCCAACTATTTGTCAGTCCGGTTCCCTTGAGTAGGAGAATGTTTACCTTTGCGTGAGCTCAGCACCGGGCTTCGCGCTGCCAAGTTAGGCTCTACCAATATTTACTGAGTGACCAGACCAGCTGAATGCACACGTCTCAGATCACCACATTTGTTCCTTAGGTGGCCGTGTGAAATCCCTCTCCTCAGCTGTCTGTGCAGGAGGGACCAGGCAGGGCCCTGTGATAGACCCAGGGTGTGGCCTCGGAGCTGGGAGGAGACAGAGCTGGAAGGAAACCTAGTTGGAGGGAACAGCGTGTGCCCGAGATGGAGCTCTTTCACAAGGTCCTTCCGGGCTGCCAGACTATTCTTTTGTTAATAGAGGAAAGAATTTGCCAGCAGGGTCTGCACTCTGAGCCTGGGGTAGGCAGGGAGTACTTCATGTAAAGCTTTCCTGGCACTAAATATTTCCCTTAAGGATTTCCATTTCTACAGAATCTTTTTTTCTTTAAACTACGAATTCCATATACAAGTTGGTTCTCAATTCAGAATCTTTTATAAAAAGATGACCTCAAATCATAATAGTCCCCTGTCTCACCTCAGGTATGGTTCCTTTTCTCAGTTACTGGAGATTTATTTTACAATGTCCTGTATTCTTCCCTGATATATATTAATCTACTATACACATACATGTGCATACATATATATGCCAATCTCTAACACTTCACTTGTTTCCCTGATTTGTAGTGAGATGGGTTGAACCTTGGGGTGGGGGGAGAAGTGGAAGAATTGCGGAGGAGGGAGAACTCGCTTGTCCTCCCCGTAGAGTCCCCGTCTGTTGACATTTTATCGTATTGGCTTCATCCTTATACAGTCAGTTCCACTGTAATATGAAATAACTTCTGCTAGGAAATATCATGCAGTGCAAACTAATTTCATGAGAGAAGTGAGCGGTGGACACACCCCTCAAAGATGTCACGGACACAGTGAGAGAGGGGGAGGGAGGAGGGAAGAGGCCAGCAGGAACAGTGGGACAGTCAGGCTCTGAGGGGGTTAACAAATACAGAAATGCCAATAAGGCTGTAATCCTCCTCGCAGGCTGCCTAAGGAGGTAAATGCTGGCAGTTTGAGCTGGTGGGTTCTGGTGAACTAGGCCAAGGGCTACCTGAGATCTAAGGGGAGGTTGTCGTACCAGCGGGGCGGGCGGGCAGCGGAGGCTCTACACAAGAGACAGAGGCTGAAGAGTGGACACTGTGTATTTCTTCATGGCTTGAGTTAGGAAGGTTCTGCGTTGTCTGGCATTTCTCATGGTCCAAATCATGTGAAAAGTGGTGTGAAACCCTCTGATATCAAGTTATCAAGTTACCCGGTACTTTTCATCACCATATCTGGCACAGGCACCTTATTCATAGTTTTATTCATGGGTTTTGTTCATAGTTTCAGGGATGTGGGTTAAGTAAGCGCCTCTACCCAATGAGCCATGCTGGCTGCCTGCCCAACTTTAGAATTAATTTGCCACTATTTATTAAATGACAAGCTGGGCTGTTTTTTTTTTTTTTTTTTAAAGGGGGATTTCATTGAATATGTAATAGAAACTATACAACTATCTATCAGCTGCCTTGGTCCTGGATTAACAGACATTGTAAATGGCATTGATTTCATATGGGAATTTGATATACCTCTCCTCCTCACCCCCTGAGCTATTTGAAAATGAGTTGCAATGATGTTTAAATCCCACTCCTAAATAATTAAGAATGTGCTTCCTCAGAGTAAGGCAGCTTTCCTATATAAGCACAATGTCCTTACCACTCCTCGGGTAATTACCACTGATTCATCAATCAGCTGAATAAAGACATGCTTGTTCCTAATGAAAACTATTGTTCAGTGTGTTTTGGTTTTACCACCCTTCCTCTCTTGTCCTAGGCACGGAGCTGTGTTGGGAATGTGAGGGGAAAAAAATCAAGCAAAAGTCCCCATCTACCATCATTCAGAGACTTACAGAGTCCGGTGGGGGAGGGTTCTGGGGAGGGTGGGGGGTTCTGGGGGGGCATCTAAAGCATGACAGGTTCAGTGGGAGCTGTGCCTGGTTTTGTTTCCTTCAAGGAGCACGTCAGCAGAAAATAAACTCCTCCCAGCAGGCTGTTCTGAAGCCTCAGCCCTGTCTATGACTCACCCACCTGCTTCTGAGGTGCCTTGCTCCTAACAGAAGGGCTTGCCTCCGAAAAGGAAAGGACACAGCAGACAGGGTGTCCTCTCCTTCTTTCAGTGTCTTTTTTTTGGGGGGCGGGGGTGTGACAGAGGCCTTGTAATCATTCATTCATGAAAGAAAAATACAAATGAATAAAATTCTGTATACTATACACTTGAGATAGCACAAAGCAGACATGGTTTGGGGCTTGGTTAGCATCAGCCCGAGGAGAGGTACACCCCGTCTCAGGTGTGACTTCAGCCAACTTCTAAACCCACGTACAGGTTACATACAGTTCATAGGGACAGACAACTTTACCTTTTCTTA
The DNA here is from genome assembly GCA_964023405.1 of Apodemus agrarius. Classification (NCBI taxonomy): domain Eukaryota; kingdom Metazoa; phylum Chordata; class Mammalia; order Rodentia; family Muridae; genus Apodemus; species Apodemus agrarius. Next base: position 65,654,749 of record OZ030006.1, on the reverse strand, counting down.
AAGCACTCCATCCACTGAACGAACAAGCAGCATTTGAATCCCTCAGGAAAGAGCTTTAAGAGTAAGGCAGGAAGAAAACAAACCTTCCATCGTCCACCCGACTAAAGGAAAACAAAACACTACCTATTCTCTAAAAACAAAGGAAAGGTAATAGAGACTGATCTTTCTTTTTTCTTCCTGTATTTGGGGAACATAATGATTAGACAGAATAATGTTCTGCGTTTTTGTTTTTTTGTTTTTAATTAAATGCAGACCTTTTGTAGAAAAGCAATCACTGACACAGAGGGACAAAGAAGTCAGCTCTGGGAGTGGTAGCATCAGGGGGAGCGGGGCGGGAGGTAAGAGAGATGTCTTGTGGCATCGTGTCTGTCAAACAGGACCTCAGAGGCGATGCCCAAGCAACTGACAGGAATATGTGGTGTTTGAACTAAATCTTTCCGTGTTCTTACAGTGAGGGTTGGCGAGGCACAGAGCTACAGTGAGGAGGGTTTTGAGAACCAGGCTGAGGCATGGGGACTTTATCCTCAAGGTCAGCTATATTAAGTAGAACAATGAACTTGGTCATAAATACCAAATATCCGGTAGCTGCAGTGTAATCAAGATAGAATCCCTTCCCTTTTCATGGATGTAATAGCTTGCCAAAGACATATATGAACTCAGATCAGTGGGGCCATCAGAGACCTGGGGTCATGCTGGTTAATAGTGTTGTTGTTCCTCAGATCATGACATCACCCACCTCCCATGCTAGGCAGCATGGTAGAGCAAAGGGCAGCGTGTCCCTTCCGTTTAGGCCCATTTTGGAAGCTATGTGCCTCACTTCTGTCTGGATCCCACACCTACGTGCAGGAAGGTTGGAGAAACAGTTGTCATTGGGAGTTCATGTACCAACCTAAAGAGAGCAGGTTTTGAGAATGGATAACAGGAGGCAGATTGCAGTATCTGTTACACCAGCACGTCTGAAAACACCAACAGGTCTTTCTCCAGAATTGCTCTCTGAAAATGCTCCTCAAAAATAGAACTATTGTGCAAGGCATATTGGCTCATTCCCATAATTCCATCTCTTGGGCTGAGGAAGGAGGATTGGGCAGTGAGTTCCTGGTCAGCGTAGGCTAGAGTATAAGACCCTGTATCACAGTCCCCCAAACAGAACCCAGATGCGGTGGTAAAATGGTTTTGGAAAGCACTGTTGATCTCTCTGAGATTCATTAGTGCAATGTGGCATACTAAAGGCTCCGTGAAGTCCTATAATAATAATAATAAAAAAATATCGTAATAGTCTTTGTTTCACCTAAGAAAATTTAGCCATAAAAGTGTTTCACACCATACTTTATATTTAAGAAGCCCTGTTCATTTTTGTCTTTAAATCCCTGAAGATTCCTTAGTTTGCAGTGAAGTAACAGGAACGTGTGGGAATTGTTTTAGTCAAGATTCAGACAGGGGAACAGCAGCTATGACAGCCATACAGGGATTGCTGCAGGGACTAGAACTTAGGTAACGGCTGTGGAAGACTGCTGTGTGTATGTCGGGTGGAGTTTGACCGGTAGATGGGTGTAAAGGGGGACAGTGACCTTGGGAAGAAGGCAGAGGAGACTCCTGTGAGTGGATGGGGGCCGGGGTGAGTGTGACTGTCTCCAGGTTTGTTTTGTTGTTTTCTTTTGAGAGGGTGTCTCACTGTGTAGCCCTGCTTGGCCCGGAACTTGGCCTCAAACTCAAACTTGCCTGCCTTTGGCTTACTTCCATATTGCTGTTCATCAAAGGAAGTCAGGACATGAACTCATACAGGGCAGGAACCTGGGGGCAGAAACTGGTGCAGAAGCCATCGAGGGATGCTGCTTACTGACTTGCTTCCCTTGGCTTGCCCAGCCTGCATTTTTACAGGATACAGGACCACGAGGCCAAGAGTGACCAACCCACAATGAGCTCAGCCCTCCCCCATTCATCACTATTTAAGAAAATGCCGTATCTGATGCAGGCATCTTCTCAACTGAGGTTCCCTTTCAGATAACTCTAGTTTGTGTGGCCTTGACTTAATATTGGCCAGTGCAGCAGGCCAGGGGAAAGCCTGGCATCAGCAGGCCTGGCTGCTGTTCTCATCTCAGAAGGTGAGGATAGCAACGGCACCTGATGCTTGCTCCAACACCAAGTTCCCAGATGTTACCCCTTCACAGCCACCTTCGACTGTCAGTCGGAACCGTGTATGGAAGGGAATTCTGAGCAATGCAGTTCAGCCTACTCAGGGAAGGACCATCAAAACTCAGCCCAGGTACTTACCAGATGACAGATAACAGATTGCTTATCGCAGTGCTAGTTGCCATGGCTTCTAGTGAGCACTGACCTAAATGGGCACTGGTAGCTAAGTAGATATCATGCTACCTAAATGATAGAAGCGGTACACACACCCATCATTAACACCGTAGGTGGACCGTACACATAATAATGAGCAAAAGATATATCTGCCCTTGTACAAAATGCCAAGAAGACCAAGCTTCGTCAGGGCCACAGTTACTCATCGGAGGATGAGTTTATGGGTCTCACAGGAGGTTCTCTTATGTGTGTGTGATATGCATTCTCCCTCTTGACCTTCCTTTGCTTCCTATACAGGAAAGCTCTCTGGGAAAACTGAATGTGTTGTATAGTCTATACTCAATGCTAGGCTTCAGTATGACGTTTAGGTAAGTTAAGTGGCTTCCTCAAGGTATCAGTGGCTGTGGGTTAGAGTTAGTGAATGCATAAGGAGTGGGGGATAGAGCCTAGGATGGATGTAGTCCGCTGTGTCCAGTACGCACAAACCTATAGGTTGGATCCCTGGAATTCTAGATGGATGCCCATGCATATTAAGGGAGAGCATAGTGATAGTTTGGTTTCTTCCTTTCCAATTTGTATCCCTTTGACCTCCTTATGTTGTCTAATTGCTCTAGCTAGAACCTCAAACACTATATTGAAAAGATATGGAGAGAGGGGGCAGCCTTGTCTAGTTCCTGATTTTAGTGGGATTGCTTCAAGTTTCTTTCCATTTAGTTTGATGTTGGCTACCGGTTTACTGTATATTGCTTTTACTATGTTTAGGTATGTGCCTTGAATTCCTGTTCTTTCCAAGACTTTTAGCATGAAAGGATGCTGAATTTTATCAAGAGCTTTTTCAGCATCTAATGAAATGACCATGTGGTTTTTTTCTTTGAGTTTGTTTATGTAGTGGATTGCATTGATGGATTTCCCTATATTGAACCATCCCTGCATCCCTGGGATGAAGCCAACTTGATTATGGTAAATGATCATTTTGATGTGTTCTTGCATTCAGTTGGCAAGAATTTTATTGAGTATTTTTGCTCATATCAATGTTCATAAGGGAAATTGGCCTGAAGTTCTCTTTCTTTGTTGGATCTTTGTGTGGTTTTGGTATCAGCATAATTGTGGCTTCGTAGAATGAGTTGGGTAGTGTTCCTTCTGTTTCTATTTTGTGGAATAGTTTGAAGAGTATTGGTTTTAGGTTTTCATTGAAGGTCTGATAGAATTCTGTACTAAAACCATCTGGTCCTGTGCTTTTTTTGATTGGAAGACTTTCTATGACCCCTTCTATTTCTCTAGGGGTTATGGGACTGTTTAGCTGATCTGATTGATACTGATTTAATTTTGGTATTTGGTATCTGTCTAGGAAATTATCCATTTCCTCCAGATTCTCCAGTTGTGTTGAGTATAGACTTTTGTAGTAGGATCTGATGAGTTTTTGAATTTCCTCAGTTTCTGTTGTTATATCTCCCTTTTCATTTCTAATTTTGTTAATTTGGATACTGTCTCTGTGCCCTTTGATTAGTCTGGCTAAGGGTTTATCTAGCTTGTTGATTTTCTCAAAGAACCAGCTCCTGGTTTTGTTGATTCTTTGTATGGTTCTCTTTGTTTCTACTTGATTGATTTCAGCCTTAAGTTTGATGATTTCCTGTCTTCTACTCCTCCTGGGTGAATTAGCTTCTTTTTGTTCCAGGGCTTTCAGGCGTGCTGTTAAGCTGCTAGTGTATGCTCTCTCCAGTTTCTTTTTGGAGGCACTCAGGGCTATGAGTTTTCCTCTTAGCACTGCTTTCACTGTGTCCCATAAATTTGGGTATGTTGTGCCTTCATTTTCATTAAATTCTAAAAAGTCTTTGATTTCTTTCTTTATTTCTTCCTTGACCAAGGTATCATTGTGTAGAGTATTGTTCAGCTTCCATGTGTATGTGGGCTTTCTGTTTTCTTTGCTGCTATTGAAGACCACTCTTACTCCATAGTGATCTGATAGGAGGCATGGGATTAGTTGATCTTCTTATATTTGTTGAGGTTTGTCTTGTGACCAATTATATGATCGATTTTGGAGAAGGTACCATGAGGTGCTGAGAAAAGGGTATATTCTTTTGCTTTAGGATGAAATGTTCTATATATATCTGTTAAATCCAATTGGTCCAAAGCTTCAATTAGTTTTACTGTGTCCCTGTTTAGTTTCTGTTTTCCTGATCTGTCCATTGAGGATAGTGGAGTGTTTAAGTCACCCACAATTATTGTGTTAGGTGCAATGTGTGCTGTGATAGTATACTTAAGTGACCCAAAAAACTCCACCAGAGAACCCCTACAGCTGATAAACAACTTCAGCAAATTGGCTGGTTATAAAATCAACTCAAGCAAATCAGTATCCTTCCTATACTCAAAGGATAAGCAGGCTGAGAAAGAAATTAGGGAAATGACACCCTTCACAATAGCCACAAACAATATAAAGTATCTTGGTGCGACTCTAACCAAAGTGAGTGAAAGACCTGTATGACAAGAACTTCAGGTCTCTGAAGAAGGAAATGGAAGACCTCAGAAAATGGAAAAATCCTCCATGCTCGTGGGTTGGCAGGATTAATATAGTTAAAATGGCAATCTTGCCAAAAGCAATATACAGATTCAACGCAAGCCCCATCAAAATCCCAACTCATTCTTCAGAGAGTTAGAAAGAGCAATTTTCAAATTCATCTGGAATAACAAAAAACCCAGGATAGCTAAAACTATTATCAACAGTAAAAGAACTTCTGGGGGAATCAGTATCCCAGACCTCAAGCAATACTACAGAGCAGTAGTGTTAAAAACTGCATGGTATTGGTACAGTGACAGGCAGGTAGATCAGTGGAATAGGATTGAAGACCCAGAAATGAACCCACACACCTATGGTCACTTGACCTTCGACAAAGGAGCTAAAAACATCCCGTGGAAAAAAGATAGCCTTTTCAACAAATGGTGTTGGTTCAATTGGAGGTCAGCATGCAGAAGAATACAAATTGATCCATTCTTATCTCTTTGTTCTAAGTTCAACTCCAAGTGTATCAAGGACCTCCACATAAAACCAGACACACTGAAACTAATAGAAAAGAAACTGGGGAAGACCCTTGAGGACATGGGCACAGGGGGAAAGTTCCTGAACAGAACACCAATAGCTTATGCTCTAAGATCAAGAATTGACAAATGGGACCTTATAAAATTACAAAGCTTCTATAAGCAAAGGACACCATCAATAGGACAAAACAGCAACCAACAAATTCGGAAAAGATCTTCACCAACCCCACATCGGACAGAGGGCTAATATCCAATATATACAAAGAACTTAAGAAGACCCAAGAGAACCAAATAACCCTATTAAAAATGGGGTACAGAGCTAAACAAAATTTTCACCTGAAGAACTTTGGATGGCTGAGAAGTACCTAAAGAAATGTTCAACATCATTAGTCATTAGGGAAATGCAAATCAAAACAACCCTGAGATTTCACCTCACACCAGTCAGAATGGCTAAGATTAAAAACTCAGGAGACAGCAGGTGCTGGCGAGGATGTGGAGAAAGAGGAACACTCCTCCACTGCTGGTGGGATTGCAAGATGGTACAACCACTCTGGAAATCAGTCTGGTGGTTCCTCAGAAAACTGGGCATGACACTTCCGGAGGACCCTGCTATACCACTTCTGGGCATATACCCAGAGAATTCCCCCGGCATGCAATAAGGACACATGCTCTACTATGTTCATAGCAGCCTTATTCATAATAGCCAGAAGCTGGAAAGAACCCAGATGTCCCTCAGTGGAGGAATGGATACAGAAAATATGATATATTTATATACAATGGAGTACTACCCAGCAATTTAAAACAATGAATTCATGAAATTCTTAGGCAAATGGTTGGAACTGGAAAATACCATACTAAGTGAGGTAACTCATTCACAAAACAACACACATGGAATGCAGTCCCTGATAAGTGGATATTAGCCCAGAAGCTCTGAATACCCAAGACACAACTCACATATCAAATCATTCCCAAGAAGAAGGAAGGAGAAGGTCCTAGTCCTGGAAAGGCTTGATGCAGCATTGTAGGGGATTACCAGGACAGAGAAGTGGGGGGGGGGTTGATTGGGGAATGGGTGGATGGAAGAGGGCTTATGGAACTTATAGGGAGGGGGAACCGGGAAAGGGAAAATGTAAACAAAGAATATAGAAAATAATAAAAAAAAAAAGGGAGAAAATGCAGGAATGGGGGACTTGATATACAGGAACTTAGTTTACTCTCATAGTCTCTGTGAACATATTTTCTTATCTTTAACCAAAGCAACAGAATGTCATTTTAGCTTTTTTTTTTGTTTTATGGAATTTTAATTTCTTTTCATGGTTTTTGTTTCTTTCAGTAAATTCATTAGTTAAATAGATTTGTGATTCTCTTTTTCTCCAAGATAGATTATTTGAAAGTGTCTTAGGTTAGTGGGACCAGGTGATCCTCTTCGCTCTCTGCAGTGACATAAAACTGGACCGTGTTTTTTCTGAAGTCCCATACAATGATGTGAAAGTGGTGGTGGCAAGATGATGGCTTTAATGTCTAGGAAACTAGGACTTGGAGTGATAATAAATTTGCTCAAAACTGAAATCTCCCAAGTTACTGATTCTTTCACTTTGGAAAAATAGAATATGCACGAAACAGAACAGATTTCTCTGATTTTGGGCCCTCCTACAGCTAACTGCAGCGCTCTCCTCCCCTCTGCCTGGAGCTCGCTTGTTGATGGTTCCACAGCCTCTCCCACCTTCTGCCATAGCAATCACCTCACTGAGCCGCACCTGCTGGTCTTTATCTCTGTCATCTTGTTAGCTTTAGAGACTCTTCTCCTTCTGGTCTTGTTCTTCATGTTTGCAACACCAAGCTTAGGAACCCAGAAGTCAGTTATGAGGGAATGAGTCCCAGAATTCCCGAGGTGAAGACTGGTAGTTGGTTCTTGAAGATGACCTCATGTGGGGGGAGACAAGAAGGGGTGAGGGGTGTGTTACACTGCTCGGAGAAGCAGGAGAAGAGCCAGCATTACATCCTCTAAGAAAACCAAGAGGAAGAGGAGTTTTGAGGAATTAGCAAATAACAGGAAGAGGTTTTGTTTTTGTTTTTGTTTGTTTGTTTTTGTTTTTGTTTTTTTGTTTTTTGTTTTTTTGGTCAGACTTTAGTGGCTATTTAGATGGTAAGATTAAAAACAGAATCTTGAAAAATGGGAGCCTAAGGTTTTAAAAACAAAAACAAATAAATAAAACTACCTGTACTTAGAGAGGTGAGGCCATGAGAGGAAGATTGGGGAGCGACTGAAGGGAGCTGCTCAAAGGATACCGACTCTGAAGCTGGGCTGAGCGCCCTCTGCTGCCCCCTCCTGGTCCTCTGGTGTAGTTCATCAGGAGATAGATGAGCCTCTGAGCATCTCCTTAGGGTTCTGGATGGGTGTGAGGAAGCAGTGTATTTCTGAGTCTGAGGCTCTTCTCTCTGAGTGCTTTTGTTTCTATTAACTTGCTCCCCCTGTTCCTACAGGAAACATGGTAGAATGGTGCTTACCTCAAGACGTTGACCTGGAAGGTGTCGAGTTCAAGTCTATGGCCAGCGGGTCCCATAAGGTCCAGTCCGATTTCATGTGAGTACCATCTTGTGCTACTGGATCCTGTCTCTCCTGCGTTCTCCAGAGCATGTTATCAAGAGGTGTCTTCAGATAGTGTATGTAAGTCCTCTGTGTGCTTATCCAGTCCCCCAGCGAGAAGGGCTCCAGCTCTCCAGCTCTCGATGGGTCCCAGCATTCCAGGCTGACAGCTCCTACAACTGAGAGATTACTGAGCGAATGTGTGGCCCTCAGGGCAGCTTGGTTTTAGTGTAAGAAAGGAGTCTGAGTTCAGTATGGGTTAGCCTAAGACGTCTATGTGATGAACTTGAGATGCTAGCTTTAAGCAGGCCAGTTTCAGGGACGTGTATATGGTGCCTGGTAGACCTTGGAAGAAGCCAATGGTCACGCCTTAGGGATAATTTGTAGCTTTAGTCTCTGCATTGGGCTGAGACCGTGGCTGGTCCAAGTGTGAACAGGTGAAGGAGGCAGAATTTCCGCTGCATCGGAGCTGCCAGAAGTCAAGGAGCTGAGGGAATCGGGGTTTGTGAGAGAAAACAGACTGGGTTCCAAAGGAGCCTGGAGGTCAGCCCGGTTCTGCTTCTCCACTGTAGCTGCTAGTTATGCCAGAGGGGATACCGCAGGCTCTGGCTGTGGGCCTTTGAGCAGCGTGCTTGGAGAGAGACCTTAGGCTAAGTTCTGGAGTCTTGGAGCCGAGGCCACTCCTTGGGAGACTGAATGGCTTCTTTTATGGCCCAACTTTATTTGGAGCTCTGGACATAGTTGTTTGGGCTGAGGTTGCATTGCAAAGGAGAAAAGCAAAAAAGCGCCGTCTTCCTAAATCGGAGCCTCCCTGCACATTGGCTGTGTTGCAGCTATTTCCGGAAGGGCCCCTTCTTTGGCCTGGCCTGCTTCGCCAACATGCCCGTGGAGAGCGAGCTGGAGCGCGGCGCTCGGATGAAGTCTGTGGGCATCCTCTCCCCGTCCTACACCCTGCTCTACCGCTACATGCACTTTTTGGAGAACCAGGTTCGGTAAGTGGCTTCTGTGCGTGGCTTCTCTGTGTTGCGGGCAGCAGCGGGGTCTGCCACCTGGTGCCGGTGAAGTGAGTCCCTGGAGACACGAGGCCAGGGCCAGGGCCAGGGCCAGGGCCACAGCTGCCTTTCCTGCAGGATCGGTGGCTCTGGGTCAAGCCTCAGGCGATCCTTCTTTCTTTCAGCAAATGTATTATAAAATAATTACTTATCCTATAAGGAAGCCTGGGGAAGATATTTACTTTCAGTTTTTATTAATCCTCTCGTCACTTTTTAATCAAATACATTTTAATCAAACATGAACATTCTTTGTTTACACTCAGCTGACTGCTAGCCTTACATTTTTTTCCCCCCAGGTAGGCAGGCAGACTTTAAAAATTGTTTTATTCAAATCATTCATTGTTTGGAGTAGTAGGAGAATATGTAATAGTAGCAGAAAAAAATGTTACTTTTTATATTTACATACATACATGCATTATGTAGGTAACCTAATTAAACTTCAAACAGTGCTGGGGAATTTTTTCTTTTTTTCTTTTTTTTTTTTTTTTTTTTTTTTTTTTTTGGTTTTTCGAGACAGGGTTTCTCTGTGTAGTCCTGGCTGTCCTGGAACTCACTCTGTATACCAGGCTGGCCTCGAACTCAGAAATCCACTTGCCTCTGCCTCCCAAGTGCTGGGATTACAGGCGTGCGCTACCACGCCCGGCTCGGGGAATTTTTTCTGTAGTTCTGGAAGCACTGTTAAAATTTGAGTCTGTTTTCTGGTCCATATGTTTGTGTGCCATATACAATATGCTTGACAACCGGGCATAGAGGTGCATTAGCCCAGGAAATAAAGGCTTTCAGTTTACATTAGTAGCAACATGGCAGGACATTATACGTCACACATACAACATGTATGAGTATGTGTGACTGCACTGATACTGTATTTAAACTATTTTACCCTACACATTATTCATTCATTCATTTATTCATTTTGAGTCAGGGTCTTGCTTTGTAGCCCAGGATGGCCTTTTAATTTGCAATTTGTATGGGAAGCCAAACTTTTTATGTGGGTAATGGGATGTGGGCTGCAGTCCTTATGAGTGTACAGTGATCCCTCTAACCACTGAGCCGCCTCTCCAGCCACCTGGCCATAGTTTAAGCTGATGGGATCCAGTCTGGCCCTTATCCTTTGCCCATCCTCCTTTCTCTCACTCTTAGGGTAACTCTTTGTATCTTACATCTCATTCATACACTCTTACTCCCTGTCTACACACGAATACTTTGGAGTAAGCCAGAGTCTTAACTGCTTTTGGGTACAGAGAAGTTGGCTTTCCCAGCCTCATGAGATCTACATTGGTGGACTGTAACAGAAGCGACCTGTTCCCCTCCTCTTTTCTCTTTTTCTTACTCTCTTCTAATGCTTCTAAGCCAACACCTCAACACTGGTTTTTGATTCCGCAGTAACTCACTTTCTGGGTACCAATGTCTGCTTTAGCTAAACTAGAAGCTAAATTCTACTTGATCTTAGCCAAAAGTCCAAGAAGCGATGCTAAAATTCCTATAATAAAGAGGAAACCCCAAAATACAGCAGTTTGAACAAGTCAGAACTCCAGATTTCTAGCACAGGGTTTGAGTGTGTTCCTGTGTGGGTGGTGACAGGAGCAGGGCCCTCCATCTCACCAGTCGCCCATCATGACGGTGGACTGTGACTCACCTTTAACATGTGACATTTCACCAGTAAGGAGAGAGGCGGAAGTAGAAACCTCAGCTTGAGCACATTACTTCTGCATCCATTCCATGGGCAGATCAGTGTAGGAGGCTGCGGGATGAAAGAGAACCCAGAGCGGCTGGCCCTCCAGGGGCGGTCTGGTTCACACAGCGGTGGCTTCATATCCGCAGCATTCACTGAGTCGTTTATCTTTTATTACTCTTGCTCCATTGATATGGGTGACTTGGGAAGTACTTTAGTGTATCGGTGTTTGATTTACAGGGCCTTATTGATAACCTCATTATATCCATCTTTGGAAAACACCTTGTCTTGTGGTACTCTGTTGCCCTCAGACCCTTTGGTTTTTCTTGGTGGTGTGGCTTCATCTGTTACAAGATCTACCGTGTGTTTAAACTCAGGCCGTCATGGCTGAACTGTGAGTTTCTGCTTATGCTTCCGGGTTCATGTTCTCCTCTGCATTGTCTGTTATTGCCACTCTGTCCTATCAGGCTGTCAGAGGAGAGAGTTCTGAATTAGTTGTTTTCTTTTTACATCGCACATTTATCCTCTGTGTGTGGGAGTGGGATCAGGGGATCAAACTCAGGTTGTCAGGTGTAGTAGAAAAGCTGGCTCTGTCTCTAGCTTTTTGTCTAAAAGACTCATAGTACTGACTTTTTCTGTAGGATCTTGGTCCAGATACAGTGTTGAGTGTAGTCAAAAAGTAAAGACCCACAATTGAATAGCAAATCAGCAGAAAATGGAGGTGTTATTTAAACTACCCTGGATATAAGTTACCTATTTAAAGACAGTGTAGAAATCCTCAGTGGGCTTTTAAGGGAAAATGGATCCTAACTCCAACATTTTTGAACTTCACCTCTGGGTTGAACTTGACACATTTTCCTGAAGAGCGCCTGCAATCCACTGCCCTCTCAGAACAGACAGCCAGACCTTAGCCACCGGGCCTTCCTGTCCAGCACAGGACTATTTCTGAGAGTGACAGCAGTTGCTCTAAGCACCTGAATGCTGGATTATCAGGACCAACACATGGCTGCCTCTCAAATCAAAGCTTTTCGGACCTCTAAAATTAGAAAGATGTACTTACTTTTAATAATTATTTTCTAAAGATTTTTTGGGGGGATGGAGGCAGGGTCTCATGTAGTCCATGCTCACCTTGACTTTATGATTCTCCTGCCTCAGCCTCCCAAGTGCTTGGATTATAGGTGTGCACTGTCACATACACACAGCTAATATTATCTTTTCAAGCACAGTGATGATGTTGTGTTTCTACTTTTGATACAAGTTTGTCCACACTGTCTCTTGCCATCACCTTGTTGCTGAGTGCTGGCAGCCGCGCTGGGCTGGCAGTGACTGGAAACAGCTAAGACTGCCTTTCCAGTGAAACCCTGACTCTGAGCAGCTTGCCTTCCAACGTGGAGTAGGTTTCATGGCAAGTCGGTGGAAGGGAGGAGCAGGATATTACCTATCAGTGTTGTCTCAGCCACAGCTAGGGATGTCTCTTTCTCTCTGAAGCTTCCTTTTCATTGTTAGTGGTCACTGGAAGGCTCTGAGAAAATACACCAGGGCTCAGGAAGGTTTGGGGGTTTTTACTCACCCGTATATTGCCTTGCTGGGACTGGGTAGCAGTGTCTCTATTGAGACAGAAGACACTTACTGTCTTATAGTTCCAGAGACTTAAGAGTCGAAACTCAAGTTGTCAGTGTCAGCAGGGCCACTTCCTCCGTCTCTCCTGGCTCTGTGCTCTGCGGCCCGACTCCGGGTTCTAGGGCATCTGCATCATCTCAGTGTCTGCAGCCATCCTCACTTGTCTGCCCCACGCCTTTGTGTGTGCTCATGTGTAATTTCCCCTTTTTAAGTCACCTAGCATCTGGGTTCCCTCTAAAGACCTTTCTTGAACCTAATTGCTTCCTAAGAGCCATCCAAATAAAGCCATCTTCTTGGGTGCCAAGATTCCAGCATCTCTGGGGCGGGAACAAAATCAAACTCTAATGTTCCCATTCACACAGAGCGCTGACCTGCAGGTGTCATTCTGCGTCGTCCAGGTGGTCTAGGACCTCAGTGTCCTCGTCTTGATCTGAGGGTTGGTTGACAAGGCTTTCCGCCTGAGCAGAGGCCGAGACAGGGGTGGGGCAGGGGAGGAGAGATCCGGATTCATTAGCTGATGTGGAAGTACGAGCCCTCAGTGGCCTTCAGTCAAAACTGTCCCCCTCCTCCCTTTGGGACACTGAGGGCTCAGATTCTCTCAGTTCCCTTGTAACAGAACAAGCATGCTCACATTCTACACAAAGCAAAGCAACTGCAGACACGGAGTGTGCGGTCTTCGAGAAGCGCACGGGATCTGCAGTATAGATTGCACAATAATTAGACACTAAACACGGCCTGGGTGTACTTAGCATGTTAAATGGCGCCGCTGAGTTTCAGGCCTCGTGTTTGAGCTTTGCATAGAGATATTCTCTAACAGTAATGGAGGCTTGAAGGTAACTCCAGGTGCAGGTGTTCTGAGTGCGTCCGGGCCTTTAGCCCTTTTGGGAGGGCTAGGTAGTTATGCTGGGTGAGCTGATCAATGTGCACGTGTGTTACACAGACACCAGCTGGAGATGCCGGGACATTACTCTCATCTGGCTGCATTCTATGAAGACAAGAAAGGGGTGCTCCATGCCGGCCCCGGGAGGGGTGGCAGCTTGCCACCTGTCTACTGGTTGCCTTCCATTCACCGCTACATGTACCCCGAGATGAAGGTGAGGCTGGCTGTTCTCTCGTGTGTCTGGGAAGGGTCATTATGGGCTCATTTTTAAACCACAAAGAAATTATACTTCAGCCTTGTGCAGAATTCTGCTGTTGATTGAGTTGGGGTTAATAATAAGCATCTGGGTTCATTTAAAAACATAAGGTAAATGATCTTAAACAATACACCATCTCTAACCATGGCGCAAAGCCACATATGCTGGACCGCTCATGCTGGCCTCAGGAGGGAGGATGCGTGTGATCGTGTTGCTGGCATCTGCAACTCTAAAGACAAACATAAAGATGAAGAGTTTGAAGAACAGACGCGGTATTTCTTAGCTATGTTATTTTTGACATTGTTTTATTTGGAATTTTTGTAGCATCCTTTCCATTAGTACGAGCATGTCGTTTTAATATCAACAGGAAGTCTGGCCACACAGAAGGTGGTCAGAAGATGTTAAAGGGTCTAAGGAGACGAATCTACCTTTTCTTCCTTCCCCTTGTCCTGTGACTGGGCACAAGATATTTCAGTGAAGCTTAGGACTCCCCTTGTAAAGAAATAATGCCTGAGTTTATAGAAGAAGGTGCCTTGGGACATTTCATAGTTAGGGTTTTACTGCAGTGAAGAGACACCATGCCCACAGCAACTCTTACAAAGGGAAACATTGAATTGGGGCTGACTTAGAGTTCAGAGGTTCAGTCCGTTATCATCGTGGCAGGAAGCACGGCAGCACAGAGGTAGAGGGCTGCAGAGGGAGCCGAGAGTTCTACCCCTGGACCAGCGGGCGGGAAGAGAGAGACACTTGGCCTTCAGAACCCCAAAGCCAGTGACACGTCATCCAACAAGGCCTCGCCTACTGACAGTGCCTGTGGGGATCATTTTCATCCAAACCGTCCCAGGACAGGACTATTTGACTGTATAGACAAGAGGGGGTGCTAATTCCAGACCTGTTGGCTGGAAGTGGGGTGTGACCCTCCTTTCTTAGCATATCCTATGAGTTAGGCATTATGCCAATGTATCAATACCTGTTGCAACACTCTTTTAAAGTAAGATTAACAGGAGAAGGTTGTTTCGTTTTATTTTTGTTTTCTAGTTAGAGCAATTGAGGCTGATCAATAAGTGGTTTAGTGACTCGCCTTGGGAGACAGGCAGAATCTAAACCCAGGACTGTGGCAGACCAGGGCTCACTCCCTGCCCTACTTAAGATGTGGACAAGAGGGCACAGACGTGCTCATGGGTCAAGAGCAGATTACTTAAATGAGACTGGTTCTTTTATGTCATTTGGCCATAAAGGAAAAAAAAATTATCAGCAAAAAAGAGTATATTAGGTATTTGCAGCTAATTCAAGAAGGCTGAAGGAGCAGAGAACAGAGTAACCCTGTGTTAGGAATCTCAGACAACAGATCCTACCATGCGTTGGCAACTTATTGCTGGCTACCAAATCATATGTCTGTGTGTGTGTGTCTGTGTGTCTGTGTGTCTGTGGGTGTCTGTCTGTGTGCATATGATCCCACAGTTTCAATGGGGAGGACTCCATTCATGGCTTAGTGGACTCCCAGATTTAGGGTCTTCTGTGAGAGATTTCAGTTAGGGCACCAGCTAGGGTTGGAGTCTCAGCACAAGGTTCAACCAGGCAAGAACCTGTTTTTCTAAGCTCATAGGAGCACCGACAGGAGCGGAGTTTCTTAAGGGCTGCCACACTGAAGGCCTCTATTAGTGTTTGCCCTCAGCTCCCAACCCTGTGGGGCTGACTCGCCAGCTTGGCAGTTTGCTTCATCAAAGTCAGCAAAGAGAGAGAGTTAGCACAATAAAGTCAGAACTCTGACCTAACCATAGAAGGGAGAGCCTGCGCGTAGCTGTAGTCTCTCCGTTAGAAGCAAGTTCCTCAAGAGGCAGAGAGGATTGCACAAGCCTGTAAATACCAGGGTCCCAGGCCTTACCTTGGATGCTGCTTGCCATATTTAGGGCTTCAGCACAAGTAGAAGTGACATCAGGATCAGAGCCCAGGAGCAGGGAGGAGGGCCCTCGCACTGTCTGGGCTTGGATCTATCTCCGAGGGAAGTCTATGCCACTGAGGCTGGTACTTTATAAATGTATGGCCCAGCTGTGCTGAGAGGCTCGAAGCGCCCCCTGCTGCTGGAGAAGGAAAATGAAGGAAGTCCTCCTTTTCTCCCGTCTTCAGCCCTTTAAGCCCTATATGCAGAGCTTAGCAAGAGACTAGGGGCCTGGGAATCCGGGGGATGGAGTGTGCAGATTGCCTAGGATTCCGGGGGATGGAGCATGCGGATTTCCTGTCCTATGACACAGATGAGAGATGGCTGGCAAAGGGCACAGGCTGATCAGAAGGATTTGGGGAATGTATTGATCAGTACACTGCCAGCCCCTTTTCTTCTGAATGAAGTTACTCTGCTATCACCAAACCAGGGGGTGGTGGCCAGCATTTGACCTGAATGTTCCCAGCTTCCTCACCCCATAGGCAAAGAGGGACAAAAAGAAAAGATACTTGCTACTTGACTTTGCCCCACTAAAGACAACTTATTAACAGCCCTGTCAGACTCACAGATGTGGTAGAAAGATACCTATATAGGCTGAAGATACAACTGTGCTCAGTCGTCCTTGTCAGAAAGCAGCATGCCAACAGTTAAAATTAAAAATAAATGCTTATTTTGTTTCAGCAGCCGCACTGCTGGAATCTGCCCTTTAGATGGGAACACTAGAAATACACACACACACACACACACACACACACACACACACGTGTGTGCGCGCGCGCGCTGTGTGTGTGTGTATGTGTATCTATGTGTGTAATTTCACAGTGTTCAAGCAATAGAAAGCCAGAATATTCATATAGTAAATAGCCATTATGAATAATAAGTCAGAGCATAAGACAACAACAGAAAAGTTCTGTTTTTTAGCAAGGGCAGAAAACTAACTACTATGACCACACTTTGTTGAACCTTCACAGTCTCCGACAAAACCATAATCTTATACATATTATGTATTTTCTAGGAGGCACGGTGCTTCCCTCAGAGATCCAAGCACAGGCAACATATCTGTACTGAATTGATATAGGATTTTCTTTCTCATTATTCTGCAAACAGCGCTCATATGAATTATGTAGCATTTATAGGGTGTTAGATATATCAGTAACCTAGAGGTATATGGGAAGAACTGTGATGCTACATGCTAGTATTTTCTATGAATATCCATCACATATTGTCCGTGAAGACAGAACGCTGTGAGTGAACATACAGTCACTGATGCATGTCTGGCCTGAGGACAAGGTGAAGTATGCAGGGTTGGGCGGGCGGCACTGCCGTGTGTAATGCAGACAGTCTTGGCAAGATGACAGCACTAGAAGTGGCATGCGGACAGCCCTGTATTCGTGATTGTGTATCCACAGAGTCAAGCAACACATCTTCACTGAACACATACAGGCTTTGTTTTCAGTATTCTGCAAAAAGTGCTATACCGTGATTTACATAGTACTTATAGAATATTAGGTATATCAGTAATCTAGAGGTGACTTAAAGTATACGGGAGGAATGGTGCATGTTGCATGCTTATACTCTTTTCATTTTTATAAGAGATCAAGTACCCATAGGTTTTGGTGTCTGGGGAAGCAGTCCTCCATGGAGACTGACCACACAGGATATGAGTGCATTCGCTTTTATGGGAGATCATGTTCACAATGGGAAAATTTCATTGTTCTCTGTAAAAGCCCGAGAGAAACAAGCTCAGAAAATAGACATGTAACCCAAAGTGGGAGAGACACCTGTCTCGCTGTGCTCTGCGCAGGGTGCGGTGCAGAAGGGGATGAGCTCTGTGCCTAACCTTCAGGAGGGAGGAGGACGGCCTGCCGTGGCTGACGGCACTTCCTTGGCGCAGGCCTGGCTATGGGCCCCGAGGCCCTAGCGTTCCCTCATCTCCAGGCGACTTTATATACACACTTCCTCCTGCCAGGACTGTGCCCTCCAGATTCGCCGTGTGGATGCTTAGATGTCACTTCCCTGCAATCAAGCCTTCTCATTCGCCCCCAGCGGCTGCTGTCCTTCCCCACCAGGCTCACTCCCCAGGCTGAATTCTAGTTGCTTTTTGTCTTGCTCTGCTCACCAGTAACTGAGGAAGTCAGGGCCTGAGTGTCTTTATTCACTGTTGAAACTAGAATACATAGTACTTTGGCACAAAGTAATCACTTAGGAGATAGTTCTTGTTAATGGATATGCTCATATGAGCAAATAAATGAGATGAGAGCTTGGGATGAATAATTTCTTCTAGGACACACTTGCCCACGCCCCATCAGACTTGTGTGCAGTGCATGCACATACGCGTCAAAGGCCTAAAGATGCCAGAAGGAAGGTCGGGAAGAACCAATCTGCTGCTTGGCTTGATAGAAGACAGCGACTGGAGAGATCTGACCAGTCTTACTCAACTGGGGCCCTCTCGTCCTGGTGACTGCATGACATACAGAGGACATAGGACAAGAGTCACAGCGGACATGCTTGGGAGGGCGGCTGTGTATACAGCATGGGGCTGGTGAATCCGGTGTCAGGGTGGAGGGCGGAGGCTGCTTTGGAAAGGGAAATTCCTCTCCCAGATAGTCCGTCTCCGCTTTGGAGATGGAGGACAGCCATGGAGGCAGAGCATAGGGGCCGCCCCAGGGCTGGCTGAGCATCGGGCTCTCCACACACCTCTCCACCTACTAAACTCTGGGTGTACCGTAGAGTGGCTGCCTGCCTTACGGCAGATGAAAAGTCTCGATGCCCACCACTAAGCATCAAAGTGGCTTTCTAACGTCCTCCCAGGCCTCTGGTTTGAAGCCTCTATGCTGCCAGTGGCACTGCTGTTCTCTATGTCCTGACTGTTCCAGCTGTACGGCACCCACTCATGTTTTTGATCAGGGAGTCCTTACGCTGGGTCAGCTAACCCATGGTCTGGTCTCAGTCTACAGATCGGGAAAGCACACTGGAAACACTGGGTCATGTTTCCAGGCTTCCCTGCCAGGAGATCACAGAGGCAGAGTGCGATTTCTCAAGCTTGTGTTCTAAGTCCCTGGTACCGTCCTTCCCGAAGGTAGCCCTCAGGGAGGGGCCTCCCTGCAGTTACCATTAGGGTTGAAGTTAAACCAGAGGGAGTCATGAGGCCCTTGTACCCTCCCTGCCTGTAACTGCTGCAGATACCTGGCTGTGCACAGTAGTCCCTTGGTCCCTGCAGACTTTGAACCCCAACTTCAAACCGTTCGCTCATCACTTTATCACGCACAGTACTTAGTGTTGTGTTGAAGGCCCACTGGCTCTTCAAGGGTAGTTTATGTGTATCTATGCATCTGTGTCTGTGACAGACACACACACACACACACACACACACACACACACACACGCGCGCGCGCACACACGAGCTGGGATCCCCTGGGTCAGGAGCTGCAAGTGTTTGTGGGATGCTTGTAGCTTGGGTGCTGTAATCTGATCTCTTGTTTTCATGATTGCACAGTAAGCACACTGAATCAGTTAAGCTAGCCTTTTTTTCAGTTGTCATATGTATATATATATATATATATATATATATATATACACACACACACACACACATATATATACACATGTATGTGTGTGTATATATATGTGTGTGTGTATATATATATATAGTTTTTCATTCACTTTATATCCTGCTCACTGCCTACCTTTTGGTTACCTCCTCCTCCAATCCTCACCCCATCCTCCCTTTCCTCCTCTGAGTGAGTGCCTCCCCAGCTTAAATAATAAAATTCAGCTGTTTCCTTTGCATGTCTATCCAGAGTAAAGTTTTTATAGTTCTTAAATTTCAAACTTCTTTCTGTCAGGGGAGTCGATGCATCAGAGAAATCCAGTTTAAAGAAAAAATATAAAGTCTCAGATGACCATTTTGTGTGGAAGCAACTATCTCTTAATGCTTGCTGGTGCTCTGGAGTTTTTACAGAAGGCTGTTTGACAGTGACACCCTCTAACAAGCTGTCCACCTGTCCTTGTCTTTCCAGATCACACACCCGGCTGGTTGCATGTCTCAGTTTATTAAGTTCTTTGGAGAACAGATCCTCATTCTTTGGAAGTTCGCCTTACTTCGAAAGCGCATTCTGATATTTTCTCCCCCACCTGTGGGTGTCGTGTGCTATAGAGGTAACCAGTAGCCCAAGAGAGGGGCTCTTCCTAAGTGCCCAGAACATATGCCCTCATCATCTAGTCATTGACCAACTTTGGAAGCGTTTGGACCATTCCAATGGGATCAGGGCTTCTGATTGGACTTAGAGTGTAGAGTCTGGAGGCAATGTGGATGGGTGTGGAAGGGTAGGGTTTACCTTAGTATCTGGGAAGAGAAAGTGTCTGGGTTGAAGCCAAGTTGGCGGATTATGGGTAAGAGGTAAACTGGATCAGGTTGGCTGAAGTATGCGGGGGGGTATGGTTGAAGAAGAGTCTAGGGTGACAAGGATCATGAGGCCACCAAAAGAGGGGGACCAAGTGATGAGTTGTTTGGTGGTGGTGAGCTAACTTGGGAGTGATTGGGGTTCACCACTGGAGACATTTCCAGGGAGATGTACATCAGGCACTTGAGTGATTGGGTTAGGACCTCTGGGGAATAGCTGGATTTGAGAGTGACATAAAGCCTATCTAATAACCTTGGAATGATTGCATTACCTGGGGAGGGGGGGGAGTGGAAGGGGGAGGGAGGGGGGAGGGAAAGGGAGGGAGAGAGGGGGAAGGGGGAGGGGGAGAGAGGAAGGAAGGAAGGATGGAAGGAAGGAAGGAAGGAAGGAAGGAAAGAAGGAAAGAAGGAAAGAAGGAAAGAAGGAAAGGAAGGAAGGTGTCAGTGTAAGATGTTGGCCAATAGTGGTGCAAGGGCAGGGAGGAAGGAGAGCATAGAAAGGGGAGGGCCTGAGGATGGGAGCTTCTAGTGAGCCAGAGCCAGAGGAGGGAGAAGGCCAGTCAGCTCAGTGAGACAAGTTCAGAAAGCATCTGTTTGGTGATAAATTGCCAATGAGAACTTTAAGATATCAGGTTCTGCAGTAAGGCCCTGATGATTTTGAAGATTTTCCAAGACTACCCAGTTACCAGATAGGTAGCACAAACAACGCCCCTCCCCCCATTGGCCTAGCCAAACCCTTGAGGCTTGGGAAGTCATTAAAGGTTTGTTTGGGCTCGTGGTTCTCAGAGTCCAAGAGAATGATGCTGGCTTTTGGCTTTGGTCAACTTTTAAGGCCTCATGGTGGGAGAGATCGTGTATGGAAAAGGGGCATTGGGAGGGAGCAGACTCACTTTATAACACGCTTTAGAGATAACTGTCTCCAGACTACATTACTACTTTTTATAAGGTCCCTAATTCCACCTTAGGGACCCTAACCTCCCCATATTATTACACTGGTGACCACGCCTCAATATGGGTTTGGCAAGAACAAACTATAGAATGTAGCATCTTCGTGTAGGTCAGCTGTTCCTGAGGTATGGACCTGCTTGGTCTTGGGTGGAGGAGAGGGAACATCAGGGACCGTTCCTCACTTCTGGTGTCTCCCTCTTACAGTGTACTGTTGCTGTTGTCTGGCCAATGTGTCCCTGCCTGGCATTGGGGGCACCATCCCCGAGTCCAAGCCTTTCTTCTACGTGAACGTGGCCGACATCGAGAGCCTGGAAGTTGAGGTGTCCTATGTGGCCTGTGAGTGTGGGGCCTCCCCTCTCCCTCTGTCCACACCATCCTCTCAGACAGAGACTCTTGATGCTTGAGT
Organism: Apodemus agrarius; assembly: GCA_964023405.1. Lineage (NCBI taxonomy): Eukaryota > Metazoa > Chordata > Mammalia > Rodentia > Muridae > Apodemus > Apodemus agrarius. The sequence goes on along the minus strand of OZ030006.1, from coordinate 65,633,650 downwards.
CTATAGTGAGACTGGGCGGGCATTTTTAAGTGTGTGTCCCTTGGGGTTCTTACCTCATTAATCCTGGGCTCCGCAGGCACCACAGAGAAGATATTTGAGGAGAAGCGTGAGCTGTACGACGTCTATGTGGATAACCAGAATGTAAAGACACACCATGACCACCTGCAGCCCCTGCTGAAGATCAACAGTGCAGACAGGGAGAAGTACCGGCGGCTCAACGAGCAGAGGTGAGGCAGCCCTACGCGTGTCCTGTGTGCTAGAGAGTGCAGCCCGGGCCAGTGCTGCGCTAAGAGGGACTTGAAGGCCAGTCACGAGCAGCATCCTGTGCACGATGGTCCTGTGACGTCTACAGAAAGCCCACTCCTCCAACACGTTCCTTGAGCTTTACTAAACCCTGGAAATCACGGGGAATTCTGTGCTCCAGGAGGCTCACACTCCTCCATCTTGCCCTTCCCGCAGGGTGGCAGACACATATGGGTGATTCCTGATGCTTGCGAGTCTAAACCCCAGTGCACGAACCACTCACACTACCTTCCAGAAACACCCCGAAAGACCTTGCTTAGGTTTGCCTGTCTGTTTGGAATACCCATTTTCTGAGCATCTACACTGTGTGGACCCACTAGGAAGCCTGTGTATGTACACTGGTCCATGTAACTCGGTTGTTTATCCTACAAAATAAAGGGTCAGCATATAATCCCCCGTCAGTTGGCAATCAGAACAGTGCCATGACTAATGGGGGCTTGGTGGGGGTGGGGGAGCACTAGCAAAATGGGCCACAGATCCTAGGTGTGAGTCCAGGTTCTGTTCCTTGTTTACTCAACCTCAGGCCTGGCACACCTCCACGTGGCGCTGCTCAGTGTCGGTGCTTGCTGCTGCCAATTATGTAACTGGACGTAGTGGCCACCGGAGTCTGATAGTTTCCTCCCTTCCAACAGGCAGATGCTGCTGTACTCCCAGGAGGTTGAAGGAGACTACAACCCTTGCGAAGAGGACCTCTTTGTGCTGTGAGTCAGCCTGGGCATCAGTTGTGGGTTCTGGGAATGCTTTTAGTGCCAACTTCTACCGACAACTTCTTGGGGCTCTGAGTGCTCTGTCCTTAGAGGTAACCTGAGTCCTGCAAAGCCATCAGGGGGAAACCAGAGGAGCTGAAGAGACAGGGCAGGCCCTGGAGAAACGGGGACTCTGCAAGTGCATCGTGTTAAACATTTGCATCCAGAATGTCACCACATAGCTGCTGTCCATCTCTCCACCCTCAGTCATTGCCTCCTCTGAAAAGACCAGTTCTTTGTGCTGAGTATTATGAGATCATCTCAAATTCCAACCTTTGAGTGCAGTGTGGTATCTCTTCCCCAGATCTGGTAACCATGGAAAGGGACAGCTCCTTCCAGCACACAGCATACTCAAGTGGCCACAGGAAGGACTGTTTCAGAATTAGAGCGGAACCGTAACTGGAGTAGGAACAATTCTCCTGGAGCGGCCCTTGAGGCTCCTCTCTAATGCATGCACACTATGTGAATGGGCAGACACACCCTCTAGTTAAGCCATTTTGGTGTGTGTGTGTGTGTGTGTGTGTGTGTGTGTGTGTGTAGAAGTTCCTCAGTCCCCCAAACAGCATGGCTGAACTAACCCCTTTCTAAGCTGGGACTCTGAGCCCTGTTTTATGTAAGCTCTTCCTCCAGACACCCCTCCCATTAGAGCAAACAGGCAGAGCGTGTGTGCGAGCTGTGCGTTGTCAGTCGGTACGGCTTGCCTCCCCTTTCTGCGCTGCTGGCTTCAGAACTGCTGTGTCTGCTCCACCCCTCTGAGTTCCCCCTTTCTGGGCACACCAGTGACCCAGGGCTGCAAGGCCAGCGCCCAGCCCTGTGCTCTCCACTGAGGCTCGTTGACTGTCGGTTGCCGTGGTCCAGTCAGGGTTTTGAGAACCGAGCATTTTAGTCTCTGGCTTGATTGAAGTCCTGGTCTCAGCACTGCACCATCAGGCTCTGTGTCTCCACTCGCTTTCCTGCAGGTTACTCAGAGGGGGCGAAGCTGTCTATGGAACCTCTCCAAGGGGTGATGTTTAACACAGGAAAGCAGTTAGCCGTCAGGCCTTCGCCCACACAGAGATACTGCAGTTCTTGCTGTGTTTTCCTTGCTGACCTCATTCACACTAATAACAGTTCTTAACCCTCTTTAAAAACTGTTACAAGTTTGGACTGCTTGTAAAAGTATACTACCCAAGCACAGATGGGGGCTCTGCTTGTTTGGGCTCCCTAGACACGCTTTTTGTCTTGTCTTCCTTTCCTGTCTTGGAAATGCAGGTTTTTCCTAGAGCAGAACAACCGGATTTTTCAGACTCTGTTGGAGGTGTCAGCCAGCCAAGATAAAACTCTAACAGCGGAGCATGCCCGAGGCATGGGACTGGATCCCCAGGGGGACAGGAGCTTCCTCATGGACCTGCTGGAGGCCTATGGCATCGACGTCATGCTGGTCATTGACAACCCCTGTTGTCCTTAGGAAGCACGATAGGACTGGTGGTGAGACCCTGAGTGGGTGACAGGAGCCTGGAGTGCGCCCAGGCCCTCAGCAGCTTCAGTTTTAATTAAGTTGACACAAAGAACTGTTTATACTTTGCACCACACGAACTTTTTGCCATTTTCTTTCTGTGCCTCAGCCCTGGAGCTGGGGTGAGGCTGCCTGGGCTTGTAGCCTTTGGTTGGACATGGGAATCTACTGTCTTCCACTGCTGCTGCTTTGGGTTTAGTCTTAGCAGTTCTGTGAGTCAGAGTCAGACTCTGGGATGAAAGGTTCAGAAAACCTGTATGTCTTCGTCCTTTGTTGCAAACGAGAATAAGATAACCATGTGTCCCCGGGTGGCCTTAGATGTTCATCTGTCTGAAAACAGAAACTAGTCAGATGACCTTTCAAGGGCACCAAGTTCAAGGAGTGGAGCTGGGATCACCTGTTTGTCAGAGGGTTGATCTGCGCCTTCTCAGTCGGAGGGAGTGGAGGGACCACGAAGAAGGAAGGAAATGTTTCTGATAGAATGGCAGGGAAAGACTCCTTGAAATCCTTCCTAAAGTAAGCTCTGAGTTAGAGCATACACCCCACCCACCCTCCCACCACACCCGAGTCCTCTTGGTCAGTGCTGAAGGGCGGGGGCGGTACTGGCCCCAAGCGGAGAAGCAAATTCATTTGACATCAAAGTCTCTCTTAAACGCTGAATATCCTTTAGAAGTAACAGGTTCAAATAGGTAAGGTAGGGAAGAATCTCCAGTTTCCCTAAGAGCTCTGTGGAGGGATGGTACACAGTCCTACAGCAGATACTTTTGGTGAATTCTGAAATATAGCCCCGCCCCAGGCTGGTTGCCTCAGGTTGAGATGTGATGTTACCAGGTCTCTACCAATGTGAAACTCGCACAGACATCTCTTGAGCAGAGACAACACTCCTTAGGCTAAGCAGTTGGATCCAGGGGCCTAACAGATTTGACAGGGAGAATAGAACAGTGCCTCCCATCCAGGAGAATAGCTGGAAACCCCAGACTAACAGCCATGCCCGCTTCTTTCGGTCTGTGGTGGGACTGCGGTCACTTTGGTCTTTGGGGCTGGGATACTTTGGACTCATACACTATGTCGGAGGGATGTCGTTAAGCATATTCAGAAAGCCATGTGGACAGCGACCTAACCGGCCATCAAACGTCCATGTCTGGTTAAAGAGCAGCCAGGCTGATACCCACAGCAGAGAACGCTGAAGGGAGGCGCCACGCCGCTCAGCTCAGTTCCAGGTTCTTGAGGCTTATTGCTTAGCTCAAGTATTTTCACTGTAGCTCCTTGATAAAAAAATCCCAGAGTGAGGAGGTTGGTGTGTGTGGCAATGCCAATAGACACCGATGAGTCAGGGTAACGTCTTTTCTGTAAATATATAAATAAGTTTAGGCACGGACACAAACTGTTCTAACTAACTGATTTTTCTCCTCTGCAGTGTGAGTCTGGCCACCATTCCAGTAACACAATGTTTACAAAAGGCACAGCTGTGCTCGGTGGCTGAAGTTTCTCCTGCTTTGTCCTTAGGGCTTCCTTCTCCTCTTGCCTCAGGGCTGAGCAGGGACCACCCGAAGCTGATGGAGCAACACTTCCTTTGGCCTCTAAAGCTCAAAGTCAGGAGTAGATAACCAGAGATAGAAGCTTCGGAGGGACTGGAGGACTCTTCAGAATTCAGTTTCTTGACGGCCCCATTTCTGAGAACCTCCCTAGAGCCTTCTGTACGCCAGCACTGCTCCCCGTGCTCCCCGTGCTGTTGAGGCAAGGGCTAGAAAGGCTGTCCTTTGTTAACAGCCTCACGGCTCTTTCTAACTGAGCAGCTGTGCTAGGTCTTAGGGCCTGGGCTTGCCAACCCCCAGAGCAGAACTTGGTCAGCATCTCCTTTAGTCCTTCCCCACCTTGCCAGCTTCCTCACGGGGCACAAATCATGGCACAGGCATCTGTGTGTGTGCCCGGCAGTGTTTCTCAGCACCACTCGCACCCTTTGCCCCCCTTTGTCAGCTGCGGAGTAAGTCTTGAGAAGTGAGCCCTGGCCACACCACTATGAGGTCATGGCAGACTGCTCCCCCAGTGGCAGTAAGCAGGTGCAAGCCTGCGTAATATGCTGTGAGTTTCCTATAAAGGGAAGTCGTTTGTGTAGAACTGTATAGGAATCTCTCCACAGTGTCAGCAGAAGCTAGTAGCCACAGGATGTGCTTGCCTGTCACCCTTGAAATTTTTTTCTGAAAAACCATCTGGTTTTATTTGGAAGAAGTTCATATCCTTTCCTTGCTTTCTGACCATTAGCAGAGACAGGCGTTTTTTTCTTACCACTGCCTCTAGGAAGAGGGCTTGATCTCAGATGTGGGTCCTGCATTCTGCCTGAGGCAGAGCCATCTGTAGCATGCTGGGGACCATGTGCTCACCCAGAAGCACGCGCTGACTTGCATTGCTGGCTATCCAGTCATGTTTAAGGTGGGAGAAATTTCCAGTGGTAACAGTCTTCAGGGGGCCTGACACTGGGGCTTTGGGTGTGTGGACATCCGTGTAAGTACAGCATACTGACTGTAACAAGAGCCTCTTAAAGCGGATGTTTTCAGTTTTGTCAACAGATGGTAATACTCAGCTGGTTACTGCCTGGCTCAGGACTCTTTCCTCAGAAGCAGTAAAAATAGCAGAGCTTATCTCCTACCAGTCTGTAAAGAAGGCCAAGTCATCGCCTGGTATTAGCATTGGCTTTAGACAGGAAGCCTTCCCTGTGCGGGGCGTGGATCCAGGCCAGTGTCGGTGTCCTACCTGGGGCCCATATGGTTCAGTTAGTTAGGAGTACAATGTGACAGGAGGCATTTGCCTCCCACCCCTCCCCCCACTCTGGCCTCCAGAGAGGAGCTGGTTTCATTGTTGGGATAGAAGTTAGGAACTTGAAACTATAACTTACCTTGCTGGAAACCACGGAAAGGTGAGAATGACACTCAGATACACTAGTGCCAGATGCTTCATGGGAAGGTTCGATTACACAGTTACCAAATGTATTTTAGCTAGATGATAAAGGTAAATTAAACTGTAGCTAACTGCCGTCCTTATTCTGGTGGCAAGGGGGACGAATCTCCTGTCTTGAGGCACTGAAAGCCTATCAATGCAGGAAAGGTAAGATAGACTCATCCTTCCACTGAAGCTTTTGGGGAGACTTCTCTAAGGGTGGTAGGGAATTGGTGGCAAAAGCCAGCCTCCTAGAGATGCAGGGACTTGGGAACTGTCTTTTCCCTTAAAGTACACAGCCAGAGAGTGGGTTGAGATGGTCTCTCCAAGTCCAGGGTGATAGTCCTTGCAGAAGTAGAGAAGGGATGTGAGGTATGGGTGGACAGAACTGTAAGATAATGCTGGGTCTCACAGTGAACATGCCTTATTATGGAAGAGTTTGAAAACTGACGAGAGCACCATAGGACGTCTTCCCCTTGGGCTTCTGAGAGCTGTCCAGCATCCCCTCTCCCTCATAGCTCAGCCTTCTACCCATGGTGAGGCTCCTGACGGCCCAGAGCTTACCTCAGCAGGCCCAGTTTCATCCCTTCTCATTTCATGAAAACCCTTTTCAGTCAGGTAGGGGAGGGGGAGGAGTTAAGGGCTCCTTTTTACCCAAGTCATGGGTTTTGACTATTCCATTTTATAGCTAATATACCTCTGTTCCCAGGAGCTACTGAAGTACCCAGTGTTGTGGGGGAAAGACGGTGAATGAAGGTAATGCTTTTCCTATAAGAAATGGAAGTTTATTTTTTATACCACTGTTACTGAATGGTGAATTAAGTACTGGAACGTTGAAATGGAAAGGAATTGCAAAGTTATCATCTAAAAGGCAACGGGCAGCTTTGTGGTCTAATAGCAGCAGAGGCCCTCGGACGCGTCACTGTCCGCAGCAGCGTTTTGAATACTCTGTGCTGTACTATTTCAGCAGCATTGCAGGAGATGAGTCCACCTAGCCTGGCAAGGTGAGAGGGACAGTGGCCTTGGGCGAGGCTGTAGCAGAGAAGAGCGCGATGGCCTTTCAGTGACTCTTCCTCCTCGGTCACGGGAGAGGGGACGGGAGGTAGCATGCTATCTGGCACTTTAATTCATTTTAGTGGCTGCAAGTTGGTAATAGGGTAAATTTAGAAAAGGAATAGGACTTTTCTGGTGCTATATAGAGAAACGAAGATGGGATAAATAAAACTCCTTTTAGAGCTTATTCTAGAATGTCAGCATGGTGCTGGCTCTCAGAACCATGTTGACTTAAATTCCGACAGGTTTACAGCAGAGGATATGTTTGCATTAGCAGCAGGTGCCTGTTTTTTTCTGCTGAGTTTACTTTGCTTCCTAATGATACTGGGGCTCACTGAGGCGGGACAGGGTTTTATAAATTGTGCATAGATGGAACTGCAAAGAGAAAATCCCATACAGAGCAAATATATGTCATTGACATTGTATCTGGGTAAATTAAGCAAGGATATATAAAAGTCAGGCAAACTCAAAGTTCATTTTCCTTGTCCATCAGAAATGCCTTCAGCCATGAGAAATAGGGGATTCTGTCCTCCTGAACTGCCCGTGTAAGTGGCTGCCAGGCTTTGGGACAAGGGTAAACAAAACCAACTTCCTTTATTTGCCCAAAACTTGGATACATTTTTTTTTATAAGTCTGGAATATATAAATAATCCTTCCTGAAAAAGAAATCATGGTAACCAAGGAAATATGTTTTTCTAGTTTTCTTTTTTTTAAACATAGTGTCCCTGTTGCCTTAAATGTAAAAACCTATTTTGAGTAATAACCCCAGCCTAAAAGTTATAGCAATAAAAGAACCCGAATCTATTTTTGTTTCAAGTCTTTACCTCATATGACAGTCAGAAGGATAATTTTTAAGTTTTGCTCTGGGTACTGCTACAGACAGATGTATCCTTTCTCTGTGTCTCCAATGGAGTATTATTTACAGACCTGAAGGAAGCTGGGCTTAACCCCAAGGCTAAGTGTAAATGTTTCTTGAATTGATTCTTTCTGTGGTATAAGTTAACACCTGTGTATATCATATCTGTATATATCTGAACCAAGTTATGTGCAGAGGTTGATAATAACTATATTTACAAAAAAAGTTTTTACAATTAAAGTTCACATTTTAACATGAGCCTGTGTGCTGTGGTCCTTTACCGTGTAGTTTTTGGTAGGAAGGAATGCTGACGGCCTAGCCCATGAGAAGAGCCCGAGGGATGAATGCTGCTTTTATTTATGGGGACGACGACAGACATTAGGGAGCTGTAACCTGTCCTTTGAGAGGCTAAGGTTGGATAAACACTCTCCACGTAATGGAAACTAAAGTCAAAGAACCAGGCCCTTGTACCTTTAATTCTACAGGAAACTTCTAGACTTAAGAAAGAAGCTATTTTATTTCAGAAATCTCTTATCAGAGAGAGTTATTTTAAACCAGTATAAAGTGAGTTGTTAACACTGGTTGCAAAGCTAGGTTTCTGTTTTCTTCGTGGGGCAGTCATCCCCAATATTGCTGCTGTCTTAGGGGCATTATAAGAACTGGTATGCTTTTAATGTCAGTTGTGTGTATAAAGGCCTGGAGGTGATCCCCACGACCTCGGTGGAACTGAACATCTATATACTTGTTATTAAATGTGGACATTTTAGGGATGGACCATCCAAAGAAAAAGCAGTAAACAAAGAAACCCATGACAATGAAACTGACTAAAGAAAACAAAATTAACAGAGTACATTTATAATGTGGGTCTAATATCCTTCCCTAACCACATGGCTGTTACGGTTAGAGTTTGCAGCTACACGGTGTCTTAACTAACACTGGGTTCTATCCTGGTCCTACATGCTGTTATAGAAGCACAGATTCTTTTATTGCCTTAGACCACAGTAGCCCCTTTCCTTCCCTAGTTGGCACAGGGTAAAGCGATCGATGCTGACCTTCGGACTCCTCTGTTGTTGTTAAAGCAGAGTGCTTACCACCACCACAAGCACACACGACTACACAGGCAGCCTTGTTTTCATGATTTTCAGTTAGGGGCTTTGTGTAGGCGCTGTCTGTCCATGCCATTCATTCACTGGTTTTACTCCAGTGGAACACGTAGGTAAAGGTCTGTTACTGTCTTTATATTTAAATCTGATCTTTCTGAAATTCCTGCTACTAAGGGTGTCACTTTCCCTTTCACGATGACAAAGACTCAGTCACTGTGCAGGCCTTCTAGAGTTCAAGGACTTCTGGGCACTAGCAAAGGAAATGTCCATGCTAGTATTAAAAGTGAACAGTTCTAACGATCAGGTAGCAACTCCTTAGAAACCAAGTGCCTTCAGTTCTCAGCTTGCAGCAGACTGGAGGAAGATAGGGTCAAATTGTTGGCTGAAAGATCATTATTAATTTCAATGCATATAGTATGCTTTTCCCCTCTAATTTCAAAGCAATTATAAAAAAGTTGTTAGAATTCATACTCATCTACTTTCTGTGCTCATAAACAGTAAATGAAAAAGGAATGTAACTGACCCTGGATATCCTTATCTCACCAGAACTAATATTGATATATTGGGTAAACAAGTTAGCAACAAGAACATCCTAATAACATATTTGTAATTACAAAACGTAATTATTCAAATAATCATTTCTTTTAATATACACTAATTTGTTAAAACATTTGCTCTGTAATGAGTTAATACTTGTTATTTAGATTTATATATTTTACTGATGAAAAGCAAATGATAAAGGATGCCAAGCGTGAACTGATAAAATCCCTTTGCTGTGGATATGGAACCTGAAGAGGCCACTCCCTGTAGCCAGGCAGGAACCCCAGTGGAGCCATCAAGATACCCACAAAACTTTCAACCCAAAATGTATCCTGTCTACAAGAAATACAGGGACAGGGGACGGAGCAGAGACTGAGGGAATGGCCAGCCAATAGCCAGCCCAACTTGAGACCCACCCCATGGGCAAACGCTAATCCCTAGCAGAACGTAGAGAGCAGCAGACTGGAAAAGCTCTATCAAGCAGAACACAGGTCGTCAGCTTGGGTCTTTGTCATCTTTTCACTGCTTCCACACACCCCTTCTCCGAGAACCCCTCCCCAAGCTAAGCCTGGTCCTTGACACAGCCCAAAGCTGGTGCCTGTAGGTGGGATGTGTTGTTCTCGCTGGGATGACCTGTCTGGCATCGGTGGGAAAGGAAGTGCCTAGCCTCAGAGACTTGATGCGCCATGGAGTGGGGACACCTAGCCCCCCCCAACCTGCTCAGAGAAGGAGAGGGAATGGGGGAAGGGTTGTTGGAGAGGGTGACTGGGAAGGGGGCAGCGAGCAGGATGTAAAGTTAATAAGTAAAAATTAAAATTAAACAAGCAAACAAATCAGCCAGGTCTCTGCAGATCTCAGGCAGTTAATACAGAATGTTACAATTGCCCAAATACAGAGAATATGTGTCTGTGGACTGCTGGCCACGAGTGGGACATCCACATCACATTCATCACACTCTCTCCATGCCAGGACTCCAGTACCATGATGGAAGAAGAGTACGAAAAGACTGTAAGAGCCAGAGGCTGGAGAGGACAGGGTCTTCAGGACAGGACAGGAATGCTCCCCACACATGCTGGCCACAGCTGAGGCTGTCTACACAAGATCACGAGAGTCAACAGTGCAGCTTGGAGGAGGGAGGGGCCATGAGCCACTCCCTAACTGAGGAACTATGGACTATTGATGGCTTCTGGAAGGATAGTTGTTTTTCCTTAAGAGTGTGGCCCTTGGTAGGCTGAACAACCTCTACTGGATGGTCTGACATGCACAAACATAGACAGCACCAAATGTACACTCTGGGTTATACAGAAAAGACAAGATAATATTAGGAGGGGCGAGGTGGGTATGAGAGGAGTTGGGGAGGGACGGAGGGTGAATATGATCAAAATATGTATAAATTGACAAAGAATCAATAAAAATGTTATATTAAAAAAGAAAAAAATCCCTTTACTCACAGTAGTATAGAAATATACCAAGGGAGAAAAAAATAATTTTTTCAAAACTTAAAACTTCCAAATAGTGGCTGGGCGTTGGTGGCGCACGCCTTTAATCCCAGCACTTGGGAGGCAGAGGCAGGTGGATTTCTGAGTTCGAGGCCAGCCTGGTCTACAGAGTGAGTTCCAGGACAGCCAGGGCTATATAGAGAAACCCTGTCTCGGAAAAAAAAAAAAAAAAAAAACCAAAAAAAAAAGAAAAAAAAAACTTCCAAATAGTAAAACACTAGTTTACTAGTTAATTTTTATAAATAAGGGGTGCATTTAAATTACACTGGATCTCTTTAAAAGAATGATGAAACAGTTTTTATTTTAAAACAATATTTACACAACACTAGTAAGTACATTGACAAGTGCTTAACTTCCCATGGAAACAATAGATGTCAGCACAGATATGTGATTTTAAAAAATATATATATATATAATACATTTAAGTTTATGAAGTAAGTCACCCAGGAAGCAGTCTTTAAAGTGAAGAGCCCTCGCCTCCTGCGGCTGGGTCCCAGGTCAGTCAGTTTCAGCGTGCGCATGCGCTGCAGCTGTACACGCAGACTAATGAGGAAGCACTAGTTTGTTTTAAAACAGCGTTTACAATACATCTGCCATGGCTGAAGGGGGAACAACCTCAATTTGCTTTCCAGATGAGACCAACCAACCAAAGCAGAGAGCTCACAAAGGAGTAGCACCCATGAGAGAGCCCAGAAAGAGGGCGAGGCACCAGAGACAGCAGCTGCTTCCCTGGGACGCCCCAGGACCGTAGAGAACTTGCTTAGTCTACAGATTCCACTCTCCACTGTGGGACAACCTCCAGCCCTTCCCAACTCAGTGAGTGCAAGAACATCCTTGAACCAGCCTGAGACAACCACTGTGTAGGAGGGAATCAACTACCGCAGCATAGGGAGAGCAGGGGTTAACAGACCACACGTCATGTGACAGGGTATGTGCAGGAAGCAAACAGGAGGGGTTGGGGGTACTTGCCATGAAAATTCCCTTGTGAGGGTGGGACTAGGAACGGGGTTGGGGGAAGAGAGGGGAACTACCATTAGGATGTAGAATGAATAAATAATAAAAAGAAAAAAAAAGTAAACTTGACCTTAAGCTAAAATCACCCAGGTGTAAATCTGAATTTGAAAGAAGCCAACTGGTGGCACAGGCCTGTAATCCCAGCACTTGGGAGGCAGAGGCAGGCGGATTTCTGAGTTCAGGGCCAGCCTGGTCTACAGAGTGAGTTCCAGGACAGCCAGGGCTACACAGAGAAACCCTGTCTCCAAAAAACCAAAACCAAAAAAAACCAAAACGAAACAAAACAAAACAAAACAAAACCAAAAAAAAACCAAAAAAACAAAAAGAAAGAAAGAAAGAAAGAAAGAAAGGAAAGAAAGAAAGAAAGAAAGAAAGAAAGAAAGAAAGAAAGAAAGAGAAAAGCCAACAGGTTGTACAATTGGCAGATGTTTCCCTGAATGCATGCAGTATGCCACAGAAACTCTTTGCAACCCTACTTACACCGAGTTCCACATACAAAGAGCTAAGAGAAAAATATAATAAAGAAGTTGAACCGAAAAGATTGGAGGCAGTGATTAAAGCTTTGCATGCAAAAGCTGTTCGGGGCCAAAATGACAGTTATGATATAAAAGAATCAGAAGTGTATATTTCTGAAACTACAGAGAAAACACCAAAGCAGGACACTGATCAGACTTGTGATAAAGATGTTCAGCAGGACCTTTGTCTGGAAACTTCAGTCACTGAGACACCCATGGATGTTCTGTTCTGAAAGATCATCAGGGGTTTATCCAGAATTTCATCTTAAATGAGAATTTGAGATTACTTTCTGAAGTAAACAACTGGGAAAGCGAAGTTGGAAGATTGCTAAATGAAATTAAGGAAGCAGATTCAAAACTCAGTTTATGGCTAAAGATCAAGATTGCAACATGCAAGCATTTGGAAAAAAAAAAAAAAAAACCCAAGGACCTCAAGGAGGAAAAACCTGACTTAAGTAAAAAATTGGAATCCCTTCCACAGAAATCATCTGTAAATGATGATTTACAGATGATTACACTCAAGAAGCAGAAGCGGGCAAACAGAAACTAGAGAAGGTGGGGGAAGGGGTCAGGACACTGAATGAGCAACTTACAGACCGAGAGCTGCCTGTGTGTAAACCTGCCCACGCGGAAGGAGAGCAGCAGCTCTGGCAGGAGCAGCAACTTGAACTCGGAAGTCTGACTGTGGAGCTGGAGCAGAAGGCCCAAGGGCTGCGATCTAAAAATGACGTGTTGCACACCACCTGTGAAGCACTGCAGGATCCCCACGAGAGTTTAGAAAACGGACTCGGATTGATAAAGATGGAGAAAGCAGCCTTGTTGAAAGAGTTAACACAATGGCTGAGAAGGAAGCAGGGCTACATACAGAGGGAGATGCATGATGTGCAGCTGAAAGAAGAGTACAAGAAGGAGAAAAGCAGGCTAACAGAATAAAAAATAAAATAAAATAAAATAAAATAAAATAAAATAAAATAAAATAAAATAAAATAAAATAAAATAAAATAAAATAAAATAAAATAAAAAGAAAAAAGAAAGAAAGTTCCCTTGGGCTCCTGCAACACTCTGGGACGGAAGCACACACTTCCCCTGTGGTCCCACTGGAGGCTGGCAGTGCGGCCTGGGCGTGCCCGCCGTGCTGCCGCTCACTGGGATGCGCTCTGTAGCATTTGCTCTCTCCTCCTGGGATCGCAGAAGAACTGCAGTTTTCTGGGCAGTAGTTTGACCTCCACAGGCATGGCTTCATACTCCTCGCTGTCAATGCTGAAGGAGCCCTCTGTTCCCTGGAGAGAGGAGAGTTCTGAGCACAACTGTGGCCTCATTGGATAAGGAAGCCTCTCTGCAGAGGACTCAGCCTAACAAAAATTTCCCAGTCCTGACTGGTTCTGGAAACATCTCAACTCTAGTCCATGGAGAGAGAATTTTTCTTTTTAAAACTTCTATATCAAAAAACACTTTGGAACTTGAATAAGATTAAAATTTTAAAACATTTATCAAAAGGCAAGAGCCCTTCTATATTATAGATGCATGAAATTGTCAAAGAACATAATAAAGATATCCACTATGGAAGAGATAGATTGATTATAGGGCCATACATAGACTATGCTTCTTAGCAAAACCAGCTGACACTCCTGAGAAGTGAGTTGTGTCCACTGACTCCTTGTCATTATTCCCCAAGACTTGAGGGTCTTCAGACTTGGATGTGCCTGCACTAGTGTCAGCAGACCCTGTAGAGTCCTGCCATACCTCATTTGATCCAGCATTTGTGGCCTGAGATTACAGTGGCCACATACTCCAGCCCCTCCATTGCCTACAGCCTCAGTGCAGTGCAGCGGCATGGCTCTAACTCTCTCGGGGCCTGAGTACATCTGACCGGGGGCAGCAGCAATCAAATTACCTTCAATTCACGTATCTCACTTTTTATTCCTATTTACAAAAGTTGTTATTCTAAGTATGGTACTCTATAGCACACTTTCTATAGAAAGATAAAACCCGCTATTCACCACATAGAACGGTCTTCAGATAACACTATTATAAACGTCCTTTGCATTACTGGCACGAAGAAGCAAAGGTTAGGGGACCTAAGAATCACTCTGAGGGAGAACCTTGACCTAGAGACGCAAAGCCTCAGAGGCCTGCTCCAAATCGGTAACGTAGAAGCTTTTGCCTTCCTTTTCTGGTCTTCAGACCTGATGATGAGTTCGACAAACAAAAGGTACCTAAATGGCAGTCACTTAAGATGGAAGGAGGAAGAAAATGGAGGAACAGACAAATCAACCCAAAACAGCTTCAGGTCCATCTTACCTCAGGAAGAACCAGCGTACAGTGGCTGGCCTGGAGACACTCGGTGCCAGCCGCACACAGACCAGGGTCTCTCATCTTCTTACTTCTGTTAGTATAAGAAAAGGCAAGGTTGGGATCTTTGATAGCAACTGCAATAGACCTCAGAAAAGCCCAGCAATGAGGGCAAGAAAGGGAGAGTATGGAGACCAGGGCTCAGAGACCAGTCTCCCTGTGATTCTAACCAGTGTTGTGATTCATTCTAAAAGACTGACTGTACCGGGCGTGGTGGCGCACGCCTGTAATCCCAGCACTTGGGAGGCAGAGGCAGGCGGATTTCTGAGTTCGAGGCCAGCCTGGTCTACAGAGTGAGTTCCAGGACAGCCAGGACTACACAGAGAAACCCTGTCTCGAAAAACCAAAAAAAAAAAAAAAAAAAAAAAAAGACTGACTGACTGACTGGCTTGCTGTAGAGCTGCACAAAGTTGTCATGAAGTTTCTCTCAATTTTCTTTATTTTTAAGTGGTTCTACATCTATCTAGTTGTTAAGCTGTTCATCTCAAATTTAAAAATTAGGATGTAATTCTGTCCTTTGAGAACAGCATCAAATTTCTGTTCCTTGGTCCTTGTGATCCTTTATTCAGGACTATTCATATAGTCTTGGCTATTTTCTGATCACTCTGTGTAGGTAACAGCCCACTTAGCACATTTACCTTTGCTAAATGGCCTTGGAGTAAAGCGACCAGACACAAACATATGAGACCTCAACACACATGTACCCTATTTGGCTAGTTACGGTAAATACAAAAAGAGGGAAAAGGATAGAGGGAGGGGTTTAAAGCCAGCCTGAGCTACTCTGGGGAGTTAAAGGCAAGCTTGGGCTATAATAGACCCCATCTCAAAAATTTTTATCTTTTGTTATTTTGGAATAGCAATCTTTTTCATGTCATCAGCTTCATCATGTTTCACTGAGGTATTTAGTGGACACATGAATTACACAAATTTACTTCTCTAAGAACCAAAAAGAAACTTGCTTAAAGAATGCTGAGCATAATACCATTTAATTAATTGATACAATGAGGGTTTATTTGCGTGTCATTTTGTAAAGGAGATTTGAATATGGCTGCTCCCACTAGCTAGACTCACTTAAGATACTGTGCGATTTGTGCACACTGTGGAAGGGACAGGCTTTTTCCCTCTTCCTTTTACTACACAGCGAGAGTAATCAAAGGCTGCCGAAGGGAGCATTCAGTATCTGAAGAATTTGTATGAAAGGAGAGAACAGCGCAGACCAATGGAAAGCATGCTGCCGCCTACGCTGGGGTAGACAATGGCGCAGCCATGGAGACACAGCTGTGCAGCAGCAATGTCCAATCCCTAAGTGGGCACGAGAGGGAGCACCAGGACGAAGCAAAGGCGGCTGAGCAGATTCCTGGTTGGCATGGGAACACACAGCTCCTTAGATACTTGGAGGATGTCTGGAGAGTTTACAGAATCCTCAGCCAATGAAATTCCAGCCCCGGCAGGAGTTAACAAATCAGGCAGGACTTGGAAGAGCCCACTGTGTTAGAAGGGGAAGCCTGGGCAATGTCCAGTGGCTATTCAGTGTCCTTTCAGGTTTGTCCTTGATGTTCCGGGAATGGGAAGAAAAGGTGGGTGGCGTGCACAGTAACAGTCGCTGGGAAGTGCTGCTCAGTATCAAAAGCCTCCTTGAGACTGACAAGGTCCTGAGGTAGCAGACAGGATGCTAACCTTCCATTTCACACATGGGAAAGGACTCAGGCAAGTCAACGACCCGAGTCCCAGAGGAGGCACTCAAGCTCTGACTGAACTACAGTCCGCAGCACTGCCTGAAACACTGAGTTCTTTAACTGTTACATTCTGTTCCTCACAAAATGAGCAGAGAGGGCCCAAGTACACAGGCAGCAGACACGCCAGCTCCATTATAAAAAAGGAGGCCGGCATTCCCAGACAGACAAGGCCTTTGGCAGGTCTCCGTCTTAACAGACAGCACACTCTGAATGGAATGCAGTTACCTGACGCCCACTTCCTACAGGTCAGGCACTTACCCGAGGATTATGAAATCTCCTTTGCTGACAGTGTCAGGCTCAATGCGGATGTTCATAAAGTCTTCTTTGCTCTAGAAAAGATTAAGAATGTGGATGTTAACACTTGGAAATTGGGCTAATGAAGCTGTTGCCCACAGATGTCTAGGTTCTCTAAAATGTCCTAAATGTAACCAGAGCAGAAAACAGCGAGCGACCTACCTATTTATTTCCTAATAATGGTTGTAAAACTTTTTTTTTTACTTTTTAAAAATTTGAATATTTTATTTATTTACATTTCAAATGTTATCCCCTTTCCCAATTCCCCCTCAGAAACCCCATCCCATCCTCCCTCCTCCTGCTTCAATGAGGGTGCTCCCCTACCTACCCACCCACTCCCACCTACCTGCCCTCACATTACCCTACACTGGGGCATTGAGCCTTCACAGGACCAAGGGCCTCTCCTCCCATTGACGTCCGACAAGGCCATCCTCTGTTACATGTACGGCTGGAGCCATGTGTACTCCTTGGTTGGTAGTTTAGACCCTGGGAGCTCTGGTTGGTAGATATTGTTGTTCCTCCTATGGGTTGCAAACCCCTTCAGCTCCTTCAGTCCTTTCTCTAGCTCCTCCATTGGGGACCAATGGTTCTATCCATACAAAGCTCTGAAAGCCTGATGTACAAGGAAGTGCTATGAAAGAGTCATGACTCCTGGGCCCCTCCTCAGTCTCCTACGAGTCATTACCAAGCAGCACAAGGTTAGCCTTCGTGAAGCAATCCCAACACTTCTGTATGGCCTTCTTGGGGAAGTTCAAAACTGGTAAGCCCAGGAGAACATACACAAGCCTCTGTGAGCCGCTGCCTGAGTTTCAAGGGTAGCAGTAAAGCACAGCTGTATCTCTCAACTAGGAATTACAAAACAATGTTCTGACATAAAGACTGCTCAGAATTTATGTCTCACAGTTCACCCAACTACCTACCAAGTGTCAGCCACATTTCATCAGCCCTCAGAATATCTGGGTTACCACAGAAGGAATTTTGCCCACAAAGAACTTACATGCACTGTTGGGAGTGCAGGAATACACAGAATAATAAAGCAGTAAATTACTGAATGAAGCAGAAAATAGGAATATTAGAAGTACATCAGACTATATTATAAAATGTCATAAACAGACAAGGAGTCTGAGATTGCACTGGTGGTAGTGCAATTTTTAAAAAGGATTTATTTCCTTTTACTTTATGTGTAGTATGTTTTGCCTGCATATATGTCCATGCAGTACACGCATCCATGGAGGTCAGAGTTGGATGGCTGTGAGCTTCTGGGTGGGTGCTGGGAACTGAACCTGAATCCTCATAAGACCTGGGTCCTCTGGAGAGTAAGAGTGCTCGTATGCTGTGAAGCCATCTCTGCAGCCCCAATGACTAATATTTTAAAGAAAGGCCAGGTGAGAGGTGACCTGATCAAAGGAAGCTCAGGAGGTCAGAAAGGAAGGAACACACTTATCAGGGGAAGTAGTTTTCACACTTTTGCAGGTAGCCCTGGAGGGCTGATTAACGTCAGGATTCTGTTTGTATTTGTTGATTCAAAGTTAATTTAAAAAACAGACTCAACTCTGCTATCATTCTCAAGAGTAGCTCAGTAGGACTGTTTTAAAGCTCAAGAATTTTTATTTCAAACCACTTCCTGGTAATCTGATGCTGCCAGTCTACAGATCATACTTTAAAAAACACTATTTCTAGGGACAAGCCATCCGTACAGTGGGAATGCCTGACCAAGACCTTTAGGTGGGGTTGTCCCTGAAATGTACAGACTGGGTGACAGGGGAAAGGAAAGTGGATGACTCTGGAGGGGAAGAGAGCATCTGTATGGATAGAGCTCTGGAGACCACTTTAAGGAAGGTGTCTTTTAGGTTGAGTGAAATGGAGAGGCCGTGGAAGGCTCTAAGGGGGGAAATGTTCTGGCTTGTTTGTAATAGGGTCACTGCCTGCTGTGCTAAGAGCAGAGACAGGTCTAACTGCAGGGGGAGGCGGTGAGCCAGCACAGGACATTAAGGAGAAATGAGAAGGAGCAGGGAAGGCTCAGCAGGCCAGGATGGCACTGAAGAGGTGGGGAAGAGACCGGAAACTAACTAGTGACTAGGTCTAATGCACAGGAGATAGAGGGAAAGGAAACCAGCATGTTTAAACTTGTGGTGGGCAGCAAAGCCATGCTCCAGCAAGAATGGACATCAACATGTGTTTTCTGTTAGAACCAGAGAGTTACCTGAAGTTTCTCTGATGGCCACTAGATTCTGCTGGGTTCTATAATATGATAACGAGTTTGTGTTCCAATAAAGTCCACAGAAACTTGAATTCTGTGTGACTGTAACTTATTAAAATAATGTTGGTCCCATGGCTGTCCTCTGCTGACAGCTTTCCTCAGCTTGGTTTAGAGGCACAGCTAAGTTACCTGGAAATGGCGACTCTGTGGATTAGCCTTCAGATTTTGGTAGAGGAAATACAAGCCTGGAATCAGACTAATTTTGTCCCATATGGAGGGAATGCCCTTTAAGGATCAATACCCCAAGCCTGACAACAATTTTCACCTTTATCTTGTGGCAACACACTATCTGGTCCTGCGATGCAAATGAATCTCCCAGGACCAAGCCTGTTTCTTGGGAGGAGTTCTTTCTTCAGTTCAGGTAGTTTCTCATAAACACATATCAGTGATGACACAGACAAAGCCACAGAGATCTTCGTGGATCTTGTGAATTCCTGGCTCACACCTCAAGGCAGCTTTCTTTTATGTTGCTCTGCAATTCTTATTGCCCAGATGTCCCTGAATTCTCAAAGATGCCTTCCCAGAAGAGACCATGGACCCCAGTAAGCCCATCTTCATGTGGCCTCAAAAGCAGGAGGCTAGGACAGGAATACGGCTGACCTTATCTGAGTGCCTTCTCCCTGGGACCCCTGTCATATACTACTTATTTCTTGCCAATAGTTATTTCATAGATTTTGTTCATTGTTTAAGATACAAAGGTAAAGTGAATGCTTGTTCTATATCTTGGCCAGTGGTCTCACATTCATTCAAAGACCAGCTCATATTGGCAGATTCAGTGAGAATCTTATTGCCTTAATGGATGATGAAAAGATACCTGATAGAATTTAATGTCTAAAATATTTAAAGTTAATAAAACTTTTGGCAAACCTAGCAAAGTTTTCCTTATAAGAAACTTCCTCATCTAATAAAAGGCATCCCAAAAATATATCAAATTTAAGAACAAAGTAATGGCCCCCCATTAACATTACTTCTGGCTGGCACTGTTTGCTATTGATAATAGCAAAATCTATAACAAACCTAAAAGAACCCACGGGCAAACATAATAAGAATTTAATTAGGATGTTGATTCAGCATCAACACATACACACACACACACACACACACACACACACCCACACACACCAATTAAATGTCTGTCTCTTCAGTCAGAGAAATGAAGTTTTAAGAGATTATACTTATAACTGCATCAAAAGTAAGATAACCACGGGTATACCCAGCAATAGACAAATACTATAGAGAAAACCATAAAACTCCTTGAGTGATATTGAAGCCCTCAGTAAAGGAAGGGATACATCACATTGATATGCCATAGGGTTAGTACTGTAGAAATGCCATTTCTCCTCAAATATGTGTACAATGCAACCTTATAAAACTTTTATGAGGAACCTAAAAACATCGCCAAGTCTTTCTAGAAAGCATGGGGCCGATGGGATGGCTCGGGAGAGAAGAGTGCTAGCTGCCGTTCCCCAGGAGCTGTGCTCAGTTTCCGGCACCCACGTTAGGCGGCTCACAGTGATCTGTCCATCTCGAGGGAAAGTCAATAAAAAGCCAGACAACTGGCTAGTGGAATAAGTAAATAAAATTGGAGTCTTTACCTGTGCTACTCAGAAAATTCAATTATGGGTGGCAGGTTTTTTTAAATAACAATGGAAGCAACTATCTCATGAAAATCATTTAAAATCATTCGGCAATATATGATGAGCATCTTGCCACATCAGTACATATATAGATTATATTACTTTAAATGAAAGCATCAATATTTATTTACTCAAATCTACCTAATGTACTATGCTATTAAGGAATAAACATGCTTATTTAAGAGACATTAAATTTCTCACATTCCATAATCCTAAAGCTGTTTTCATATTATGGATATATTATTTTAATGATAAGTAAACATTTCAAACTATTACATGACAGCTACAGTGTGTGAATATTTTACTGTATTTGCTTTTGCAGAGTGGTGAGGGAAATGCTCTGCTAGAGATAAGAAGCAATGTCACACACCTTTGTAATTAGCACACAGATAAGAGCATTCAGCGCCGCACGTGGCTCGCCTAGCGCTGCAATCACACACTCTGCGCTCAACGCATTCAGAGATTCAGTCATCAGAGAAAAGAACAATGGCAAAAGAACACGAGCAAATACTGAGACTATATCGTTACCACAGACTGAGAATAAAGAGAATGTGTAATAGAAATGTTATCTTCTCAAAATTCTCTCCGAATAGAGGACTTTTCAACCTCATCCATTCATGGTGGTTTATTATTTCTGTGTTAAGTAAGGGAAGACTTTGGACAGTAAGTACTTACGAGCTGGTGCCCACAAACTAAGCAACTGCACCCCTGCCACAGCAAGGGTGTGCACTACCAAAAGTCAAGAGTGTTATAGCTTATACAGCCTCATGAAGGAAAAGAGACGGCCCAGCTCCCCGTGCACATCACTGCTGAGGGCACCGTGCTTGGAACGCACGGAGCCAGGAGCTACTACCTCAGCTGCTCTTCCTTAGCACTTGATCTTCACCCTCAGTATAAAAGGCAGTTAAACGGTCTTGCTCAGACACACATGGCCTAAATGGTATTATCTGAGAATAATATAGCTAATTTAGGTAAGATTCTTAGGACAATGACTCCCATGTAATAAACATGAGCTATTTTTATTAAAATGTTTCCCTTTGTGCATTTTCTATTTTTAGCCTTTGAGCCATTATTTAATATTGTCCCTGTTTGCTCCTTATTGATTTACTTGAGGAGTCTGTGACAAGAAAAGCTAGTAATTGCTGGACTGCCACAGCCTAATATTCTCCCCAACTGTCATTCTGAAGTGTATCTTTTTAAATAAGTAGATGAATGCATCAATTTAAAAATTGCCTTAGGTGACATGCTTAGAAAAACTTCTTTGTACTTTCCAAGTTTCTACTAATAATCATTTAAATGTTACTTAATACTTAAGAAGCTTTATAATTTTGAGTTTAGTTCATTAATTTAAATGGAATTATTTCCAAAGGTAAAGGGGGCTGGCTGTGTCTGCAAATATTTTACAGGAGACATAAATTACTTGTATAAGTAGAAGACAGGCCTCCTTCCGGTCTGAGCCCTCCAGGCCACCCAAGCACGGACAAACTGCGTGGTCAGAGACCCTTGAACTCCTGAGTCGCAGTGCACTAAGCTACCACTTCCCCGTGCATTTGTTCCAAAGGCGCACCACACCTGCCTTTCCTTGATCTTTTCCTCTCTATGCCCATAATAAAGCAGAAAAATACTGACTCAGTGTAAGAAAAACACCTATCATGTTTCTCCCCCGACACCAAATGCATTTTTTTTAAATGAGTGCACTTACCATCAGGTCAAGTTGCGTGTTTCGGGTTGTGATGGACAGTTCAATGGTGGACAGTTGTACATCTTTCCAGACCTCAGGGCTCACCTCTCGGGAGAAAGCTGTGGGAATCCATCATGTGGGTCAATGTTTCTACTGACCTCTCTCTCTCTCTCTCTCTCTCTCTCTCTCTCCTCTCTCCTCTCTCCTCTCTCCTCTCTCCTCTCTCCTCTCTCTCTCTCTCTCTCTCTCTCTCTCACACACAGAGAGAGAGACAGACAGAGAGGGACAGAGTGAGACAGAGAGATAGAGGGAGGGGGGAGACAGACAGACAGACAGACAGACAGACTATTCAGCTGCTGGCAGTCAGCGTCCCCAGCCCTTTCTTTGCGCAGCTCTACTCTTTACTTATGTTTCTGACACACGGGGATAAACACCAGGCGCTCTATGCCTCAAGCATGCTCACTGAAAGCAGCACAATAGCACAGTTGTCAGTGACAAAGAGTACAAGGAACTGCAGTGCCTGCTCACAAGACACTGAGGCCTGCCCTGACAGCACCAGGTACTGATCTAGTACTGGCTCTGGGTGTGGCTCCAGGCCACTTCTAAGCTGAACAGGGCTGGTAGTCCAGTCACCACGTTGCTCACCATCCTGTGGCTGTGCCCAGAATGAGGCAAGCCTGCGTAAAATTCTCCTGTACAGAGAAGGCCGGGGAGGAATCTCTTCAGGCTCAATGGGAGGTCTCTCGGTTGGTCCCGTGTAAGAGATGGAGGCTTGATGAGTCTGAGGCCACTCCTGTTAATGAAGAAAAAAACAGCTTTCACCATGTACACATAAGTCCTCTGCAAAGGTCAGAATTCTAATAATTTAATTATCTCTCAATGAGCAGAGTTCTCCCCACTTGGGAATATGAAGGCTTCAAACCATGAACATAGTGATTGTGGTCTCTATTATGTTCCCTAACATACAACAGAAAGAAAAACAAATTGAATTGACAACTACTGTTCACACTTACTTATCCAAACAATAGAAATCAATATGAATGAGGAGAGTGGTTCTATGATAAACTTACCCTCAATTTATCGATGGCACACAAACAAGTAATGAAATCAGGTGCACCAAACACCTCCTTCACTGCTGGTGTCAGACTCCACACAGAGGACAGAATTCAAATCTAACCTAAGGTCTCTTCAAGCTTCAAAGCTCTTCATTCTCACACTAGATACTTTTATGATACATTTTTATCTATTATTATTATTATTATTATTATTATTATTATTATTAGTGTGTGTGTGTGTGTGTGTGTGTGTGTGTGTGTGTGTGAAGGAAGGAGGGATCCCTAAATCAGGGCTTAACGTTTATTGGGGTGGGGGAATCACACTGCTGAGTGTGGACAGGAGCCAGCTAGAGGAGTTTATCCGCAATATCACAGACCCTTAGGCTCTGGCTGATTCTCCCGACTCTTACGGTTAAAGATTCCGTGCCACCTTTACCATCTATCCTCCTGCTCCATTTTCAGAAGCATAGCTTCAAACTGTTTTCAAATCATATCAGGTCCATCAGGGAGAAAGTCCTAAATCTCTCCAATGTCACTGGACCTAACTGCTACTTCTCTCCTGTCTCAGTAACAAAGGAAGTCCTTCCCCTGTGCAAGAACCCTGGATGCCATCCTTCTGTCTGTATGTGTTTATCCAGCTCAGTCCTCTTTTCTGTCTCCTTTCTCTTCGTTTCCTATCCCCCCTCTCCTGCTTTGGGGTATATAAAAACACAGCCATTTGCTCATTTAAAAACTACTGCTCTATTGCCTTCCTGTTTCTCTCAGGATAACCTTTTCTGTCTTCTCTTTAAAGTCAAGATCCCTGAAGAGGAACTAGTCTACCCTGACTGCATTTCTTTCTTTCTTCTTGTCTTTTTGATTTGTTCTGTTCTGTTCTGTTTTTGTTGTTTTCATTCTCTTCTCTTCTCTTCTCTTCTCTTCTCTTCTCTTCTCTTCTCTTCTCTTCTCTTCTCTTCTCCTTCCTTCCTTCCTTCCTTCCTTCTCTCTCTCTCTCTCTCTCTCTCTCTCTCTCTCTCTCTCTCTCTTTCTTTCTTTCTTTCTTTCTTTCTTTCTTTCAACAGGGTTTCTTTGTGTAGTCCTGGCTGTCCTGGAACTCAAACTGTAGACCAGGCTGGCCTTGAACTCAGAAATTCGCCTGCCCCTGCCTCCTGAATGCTAGATTAAAGGTGTGCCCCACTTCCTATCAACTGTCTCCATTTCTTCACCTAGCGTTTATTCCTTAGCTCTCTTTGCTATAATCTAACCCTCTTACTTTATTTATTCCTTAGCTCTCTTTGCTATAATCTAACCCTCTTACTTTATTTATTCCTTAGCTCTCTTTGCTATAATCTAACCCTCTTACTTTGGAGCTTGACAAACCTTTGGCAGCTCCCAAGTTCAGAAGACAGTCTCTGTTTTTATTTAGACTCTTCCTATTGCTTCCTAAAACTTGTACTTTTTCTCGCTCTCGAAATTCCTCTTTGATTGGCTGCTATGTTGGGATTCTCTTTTGGCTTTTTTCTTAGTACAGCCTTTTTTTTCTAGTTTTCTAAATGTTTACAGTTCTTTGTGCTTCTCCTGGCCATCTATTGTTAATGGCACCTTTAACAAACCTGCACTTTCAATAGCAGTCACAGGCTTACAACATGGAAACACTTGTCTTCATCCCAAAACCTCTTTCTGAGTTCCAGACAGAATCACAACTGTATTTATATGTATTTATACCAAAGATATGCTCCACTCACCACGCACCAAACTGAAACTTCATCTTTCTCCACAAACTTGGTCTTACCATCATCAATATTAATAAAAAAAAAATTAAGTTAGACAACTCCAGTTGTCTCTTAGACTGGAAATCTGCCAATCTAATACTCTTCAAGCTTCTGAGAATTTAACTCCAGTAGCACTCTGAACCAAGGGCCATTAACAACCCGAGTCTGCACCTCAGCATGCACTCTTTCCTTATCACTGGACACTTTGTCAATCTGAGATCTGCTGTCTTCACCTACAGCTACGCACACACAACTTCCTGTGCATGTTGAGGCCAATTTCCCCACAGTGCAGGTTTGTGTACACAGATACTAGCCTTAGCCAGCCCCACCCTTCTGGGTCCTTTGGCACACATTCTATTGCGCCAGCCTAATTAATGAGCATGGTTTATCGCAGTGGCTTCACACAGCCCACTTCTCTATCCCATTGCCCTTAAATGCCCCCTCCTTCATGGAGGCTCTCTGATGCCCCTTCGGGTTTCGGGGGCCCACCTCTGTTCCTGTGTGGCCTGTCTACATTTCTCCCCCGCTATCTGTCAGGACACTGATCCACTGCACTTTCCTCTGGCATATGGTCCTGAGGACAGAAAGCCTGTGCAGCTTGTGCTCCACATGCCAAGCACAGAGCAGTCAGGGCTGCGGCTGGCCCCAGTCGCAGCCTTCCCAGCTCTGGGTCGCCTGTCTCAGAGCTGCTTGTTCCTCCTCAGCCATCTGCCCCCTGCGATTAGTTGTCACAAACCCCCTTACCCCGTGAATCAAAACTCCAGAAGCTTATGACTAATCAGTCAGATTGACATAGCAAAGCATTCTCAGTTTACAAGATGCCCACACAATAATTTCAGAGCCAATTGATACTGATACAAGCTGTCCACCTAGATTGGACAAGTTGTCCCAATCCTTCTATCCTTCTGTGATATCCACAGCTACCTGTGGCTATTTAAAGCCCCTTCCTCCATCTTCCTCCTCATCCTCTCCTGGTCTGTCTCTCAAACTCTTAGCTCCACCTCCCCTTTCCCTGTCCCATCACAGGCTTCTTCTTGTATTAATATTTAAATTAATTGGACAGGGAAAATTCTGCTACAAATAAGCACTTGATAAGCAGTGGGCGGAAAGTATTTACAGGATCTAGAAGGCCACCATCTCAACAGACAGCTCTTGCTGCTTCCCAGGGCATGGCTGCTTAACCAGTGAAATTATTTTCTTTAACAATAACACTTTTTACTAATCAGTTTGAACTTAGGAGTAGAAAAGTCTTGCCTTATTTATTTATTTATTTTTTAAAATTATGTGTGTTTAGTCCAAGTATTTTACTGACTTTTTGTTTTTTCTTTTAATTTTTTCTATCCAACAAGAATTTCTTAATGAGAGCTACATTTTTCAAAGGATATATATTATTTTATAATTGGAAGAAATCAGATATCTAACTCTAAATGTCAACACTGGAGTCTAATATTTCACAATCAATTTTCAGATTAGCCAACATAAATTGTGACTATACAGCTTTGATCTGCATGAAAGATAAACACAGTATATAGCTCATCTATTGAGTGATTTTTTAAAATTTGGTTTTTCATTAATATGACATTGTTAAGCCTTTTTTCTATGCCCCCTTACTCTCTCATTAGTAATCAAACCCAGGGCTTTAAACATGCTAGGCAAGGTGCTTTATCGCTGTGCTATTTTACAACCTCAGGCCTTATTAATCACCTTTTAATGTATTATAGAGAGAGCACAGTCAAGCACAGTGTTGTGAATAGGGAAGTGTTCTGTATAGTACTGTCCAATATAGTAAGTACTACATTTATTTAATCAAAACAGTTTGAAACCTACTGATAATATATACACGCCTATATAATTAATTTATCTATAATTCATTACAAATCTTCAGTTCACTGCCAGGTACTACCATAGATATACATATTAATGATATAGGCATTTGCTCACTCTGTTCAAGGTTTATCTGAACAGCAAAGGCAAGTATCCAAGATAATCAAACTTGGGTTTAGCCATGGAGAGAATGACAAAGATGGAATATGGATGGATGGATGGATGGATGGATGGATGGATAAGGAGACAGTTAGAAAGAAACAGATATCAGGGTACTTGTCTATCAGAACAAGAATGTTTTCTGTAATTATATAAATCAAATGTCCCCAATTTTAGTATTGAAACATGTGATATGGCTCTGCAGCAAAGAATTAATATCTCAAATATAGACATCACAGAGAAACATCAAATTAACAGGTCATGTTCTATATTATAAATTGCATTTACCTGAAGAGTGCTGAAAAAGTGGGCTGCTTTGGTTTTTAGTGGACCAAGATACCAGTACCTAAGAAAAATCAAGAAAAAAGATGAAAAGAGCCATCAATGTGCTAGACAGCATCCAAGACAATCCAGTCATCAGGAATGTACCTCTTCTGTAATTGGCTGCTCTGGGGGCTTAAGGATTGTGGCATAACACAAAAGCAATACCCTTTTAACCTGAATGTTAATGGCATATCTAAAAATATGCAATTATATGATAGAACAATTCCTACAGTTAATAAGAGATATATAGCTTAAGTCTCTTTGACCCCTAAGTTTATAGGTCATTATAATATAGACTTTCACCCACAGAATAGGGTAAGTATACAGTCAAGAGTCACAAGGAGAGAGCAATAGCCACACAGAGATAGTGTATTATCAATGCAGCATGATCTAATGTGTCACAAGATACAGGACTGGATCCTGTACCTCATGGCCCCTCTCATACAAAATGCACACATATTCATAAACCAGTATATATTCATATTATTCATGTTATATAGCTTTAATATGGCAAGTATTAAGACTCAAAGTGAAAACTTATTGCATATTGCTAAGCATATGAAAACTACTAGAGAAGAAGATGCCCAGTTGCTATTAGGAAGTGGTGTGGACGCCACTTTTTAGACTCATCTCTGACATCACCCATGCTACTTTACTGATCCTTACTGATTCAGGTAGAATGCCTTTAGTTAGCTCTTATTACACAGATGGAGAAAGTTGTAGAAAGTATAAACATACAGAAGAACCAGTATAAAATTCCTACCTTTGGGCCTATGAGTTGAGACGATAATAGATCCCAAATAATGTGACTACATATGTTGTGTAAACTGATCGATCACTATTGATAAGGAAAGTCAGGAAGGACAAAAGCAGTGGAGTGCGGACATGCTGTGACATGAACACAGGCTAAAAGCACAGGCAGAGCAGAACTGACTGGGAAACAGACTGAATCTAGACACACCAAAGAGCAGAGAAAATAACTTAAGCTAGAAGAGGCAGAGAGGCCAAAGAAAGGGCACAGTTTGAAAATAAAAGCACAGAACTGTTCATCCAGGATAATGGCCTAAAGTTCCAGAATAAGGAATTCATAGGCAATGTGCAGTCACTCTAAATTATCACCCGTGTTGATATTGTGGTAGTATTGATGAGGGCCTTGGATAGTTGATATTTTATGGTGTTTTTAAAGCTTTTGGGTTTCTCCTTTTGTGAGTTAACCAAGCAGAAACGCCCTGACTAGTGTGTTCTATTTCTAAAGTTTAAGCGGTTCCTTGCACTTTTTCCAGTAGTAAATGTTGACACAATGCTTGTAGTCTTCCTATGGCCAGCAAGGGAATGTTTCTTATTTCACTCCAAAAGTGACTCAGTGGTCACTCCTAGTCAAGATATTATATCACCAGCCATAGACTTTGAAACTCATTGATCAGAAGCCAGCCCAACTATGGAACAAGTGGATGAGCTATCCCTAAGACAGCTGACCAGCACTGTGCTGGAAAAGCAGTTTGTTCAGGGCAGACTTTCTCAGAGGAAGCTAAGCAGCTGCTCTCTGTGAGCTGTGGGGATCCGAGATGAACGATCACGCACAAGGGGATCTGTGGAGCCAACACAAGCACAGCGCATTGCCAATGACTGGTATGTAAGGAGATCCAGCAGTATCCGCTGCTGGCATTCTGCTGTCAGGAACTTTTACCAGGGATAAGAGTGAAATGTGGGAGAGAGCGCATTGCCAATGACTGGTATGTAAGGAGATCCAGCAGGACTCCACTGCTGGCATTCTGCTGTCAGGAACTTTTACCAGGGATAAGAGTGAAATGTGGGAGAGATTCCTGGGAACTTTAGCAGTCTGGCCCTTCAACTGCGAGAGAGGTTCTTGATGAGAGAGCAGTAGTACATGAGAGCAATCATCGCAGATAACCTCTACTAAAACTATAAGCCCTGGGCTGTAGGCAAAAGAGGATGCCTCCACCAGAGGGGATGAACTGTGCCTGGTGTCTGCTTCAGTCCTGCCTCAGAAGCCAGACCACACTACTTCTCCACAGCTCTTTCAGAGCCAGAAGATTCATCCTACGAAAGTTTCTAAAACTAAGCCTATACCCATGAAAGCCAGTGGTGGCCCACTCATCACTCCTCCTGAGCCCCTTCTTCCAGTAAGCAAAGCCAGATAACCATCTCCTGTAAGAGAGAGCAGCCCTTGGTCTCTCTACCTATGAGTGTTCTCAAATACCGTGCACACAGCCTTCCGACCAACTAGAACTGTAAGGGCTCTGTGAGGCCGAGGCCCAGGCAGCACCTTGGGTTCTGGCTAAGCACGCTGCTGTGTGATAAGTAATGCCAGTTTCCCCTTCTGTAGTTTGAACCCAAGCTAAATGTGTCTGAAAACAGACGTACCCTTCTCTCAATGGAACTTTCCCTATCCTTTCTGACTATAGAATTTAAACTTTTACCTAGCTGTTCCTATTTCAGTATCAATACCAAATTCAACTTCCAGGCCTAGAAGATTTACTCCCAGACCACTGTATTTTAAAACCTCAACAGCAAGGATGGGATAAAACTTTTAAAGACTCATCACATAGAAACACAGTAATCCTTTACTTGCTAACTTTGACGCCAGCGTCTCTGAAGGATCCCCACCGGAGGCCAGTCATTGCATACACAGGTTGTTCTTTTTCTCCCTGGAAATTAAATACAATTGATTTAGCTTTGTGAACACAGAAAGTTCATAAGTACCTAGAAAATGTTGATGGCCTAATCTCATCAAACCAAACATTTTATATGTAAGTTGAAAGGTTAAAGCAATTAGCCCTGTGGATACATGGTAGAAGTGCTTGAATGGTCCACGATTTAAAGCTGATGCAATCTTCTTTATAAGTTCTCACAATCCAAGGGAACATATTAGCTGCAATCCTGAGAGCAAACTTCCAACAGCTGCAAACTGATAGACACAAGGCATGCCCGCTTTCTAAGAAGAGGTACAATACCACCCGCCACTCCATGGTTTGCTAAAGAACACAAGGACCAACTTGGATTCGCCCATACCATCACTTCTCCATCACGGCTAACATAAGCCAAATTGAAGAGCTGGGGCAGAGAGGAGGTCTTAGAGACAGCACAATGCATCTCGTGCTCATGGGATCAAGGGCTCCTGCAATCCCAGCATCGGCTTCACTCCCATTCACTGTGCCAAAGCCAAGCAAGAGATCTGTGGGACACACACACATTCCTAGGAGAATTATACAGGAAGGAGACACAGATTGCTCACTCCTTTGCTGTGTACCTGTTCATGCAATAACTAGATTGGCTTTTCTACTCCCAAAAATCATATAAGCAATGGGAAAAATGAACTAGAGGGAAGGAGGGAAAGGGAGAGAGCAAGAAAGAGAGAGATTGGGAGAGCAAGGGAGAGTGGAAGAGAGAGAGAGAGAGAGAGAGAGAGAGAGAGAGAGAGAGAGAGAGAGAGATTGAGAGCGCAGAGCAAGCAGAGGTGCTGCTGAGGGAACCAGCTGACTGGAATCTCAAGGACGCGTTTGTCTCTAGGTGCCAAGTAGAAAGTGCTTCATCCAAGAGCTGCGGGCTAGGGCACTCAAGTATGAAGAGACCATGGAGAGCACTAAGCCTCAGAACTAAAGTACGAATTCAA
The DNA here is from genome assembly GCA_964023405.1 of Apodemus agrarius. Taxonomy (NCBI): domain Eukaryota; kingdom Metazoa; phylum Chordata; class Mammalia; order Rodentia; family Muridae; genus Apodemus; species Apodemus agrarius. Next base: position 65,602,885 of record OZ030006.1, on the reverse strand, counting down.
AGAAATGGAGTTAAAATAGATTTCCAGCCTCAAAAAGCACATACAAAAATGTATACAAAAAGCAATTCACATATGAAAGCATAAGAGAGCTTACGGTAAGGCACCAACAAACAACAGGGATAGAACACTGCCAGTCAAGCCACCTCTACTTCTCGCTCTTTAACTGACAAGTGAGGCACCCATGCAGTGCGCGGATCATCTCTAGAGGGCTTTGAACAGGAAGGGATGTGCCCTAACTTTTGATCACACTCTGGCTGTTGGAAACAAACCACAGGGAGGCGAGGGTTTAAGGCAAGATTACAGGGGGCTCTGAAGCGAGGTGAAGGTGACCAGGGTGGGAACAAGAGAGTGAAGGAGAGATGCTGGCCTTGAATATGCTTTGACGATGGTGCCAACATGGTTTCTTGCCTTTCTGCGTGTTCTTTTATTTTCTTTTTAAAGAGGTCATATAAAGAAACTGGGGAAGACCCTTGAGGACATGGGCACAGGGGAAAAGTTCCTGAACAGAACACCAATAGCTTATGCTCTAAGATCAAGAATTGACAAATGGGACCTCATAAAATTACAAAGTTTCTGTAAAGCAAAGGACACTGTCAATCAGACAAAATGGCAACCAACAAATTGGGAAAAGATCTTCACCAACCCTACATCTGACAGAGGGCTAATATCCAATATATACAAAGAACTCAAGAAGTTAGACCCCAGAGAACCAAATAACCCTATTAAAAATGGGGTACAGAGCAAAACAAAGAATTTTCACCTGAAGAACTTTGAATGGCTTAGAAGCACCTTAAGAGATGTTCAGCATCATTAGTCATCAGGGAAATGCAAATCAAAACAACCCTGAGATTTCACCTCACACCAGTCAGAATGGCTAAGATTAAAAACTCAGGAGACAGCAGGTGCTGGCGAGGATGTAGAGAAAGAGGAAAACTCCTCCACTGCTGGTGGGAATGCAAGTTGGTACAACCACTCTGGAAATCAGTTTGGCGGTTCCTCAAAAAATTGGGCATGACACTGCAGGAGAACCCTGCTATACCACTCCTGGGCATATACCCAGAGGTTTCCCCGGCATGCAATAAAGATGCATGCTCCACTATGTTCATAGCAGCCTTATTTATAATAGCCAGAAGCTGGAAAGAACCCAGATGTCCCTCAATGGAGGAATGGATACAGAAAATGTGGTATATTTACACAATGGAATACTACTCAGTAAATAAAAACAATGAATTCATAAAATTCTTAGGCAAATGGTTGGATCTGGAAAATTTCATCCTAAGTGAGGTAACCCAATCACAAAAGAACACACATGTAATGCAGTCACTGATAAGTGGATATTAGCCCAGAAGCTCTGAATACCCAAGGCATAATTCACATATCAAATCATTCCCAAGAAGAAAGAAGGAGAGGGCCCTAATCCTGGAAAGGCTTGATGCAGCACTGTAGGGAATTACCAAGACAGAAAAGTAGGAGGGGGTTGATTGGAGAATGGGTGAAGGGAAGAGGGCTTATGGGACTTACGGGGAGGGGGGAAACGGGAAAGGGAAAATCACTTGAAATGTAAACAAAGAATATAAAAAAAAAAAAAAAAGAAACACACCTTGACTTCCTTACCAAATTGCACATTCAAAATGCGTTGTTAGCACATAGTGAACAGTGAATGAGCTAAATACAATACTATTCTAGCGAGTGGTTTCCTGTACTTCTGGACAATCTCCAGCTTATGTAACATGGAGCTCACAGAAGGAAAGACGGGCATGAAGCACTGTCTCTGATGTTGATGGTATCAAGCTTTGTTGATAGAGATTTTCTCTACATTCTGAAAGCAATGTTTAGAAATAAGGAGAAGGAGAAAAATCAATTAAACTAAACTGGTTCCTCAGAAACTAGGGTAGAAGCTACTGTTCCATGTTTTCTAAGAATTGATTAAAATTTTTGTGCTTCCTGGGTTGTGTCATTAATATACATAGATTGTGAAAAATCTGACATCAGTTTAAAAGCAGTACATGAGAGAAGGGGGTTGAGACTACAGACATTTAACAAGCATAGTAAGAATTTCCACTTACATTCCATTTATTCTGCAATACATGACCTCTAACATACATATAATAGATACTAAATCACTGAGTCATTAAAAGTATCTCCTCATTTACCTCCTTTGGTAATAGTCACATTTTACAACAATGTCTTTATATATAAAAACCTCTACTTAATCATAGTCCTTATGTTTTATGAAAACAACTTAGCTGATTACATGCTGAAAGATCAATTGCAATTTAGACTATGATTAATGAGATCATGATGGAAAGTCTAGACATCACTGCATGAAGAAAGTACAAGGAAAGAGCTGTAAGCTTGCAAGTCCACCAATTATAAAGGCACACTAGTAAACTGCATATAGGTTAAGTGTCCCTTGCCTGACAGCATAAGGCCAGAAATGCTCCCAATTGCCAGGTTTCTCGAATTTTGGAATATTTGCAAAAACTACTGACTGAGTATTCCTGTCCCACGCCAACACCGTGGAATCTGAAATCCTCTGAAGTTTCCAATATGGGAACACTTGGCATTTGGACATTCAGATGAGGGGTGCTCAACCAGTGTGACAGCAACTTTCAGGGTTACAGTTGGGATCCCAGCACAGTACAGATCCCTAACTTTTATAAAATCAAAAACATGAGGGAACACAAAATGCTCATCCAGAAAAGAGCAGGCACAGACCAGATGTGAGCAAACACACAGGATCACCACTGCAGGATGAGTCAACTCTACAACTGCCTTTTGAGCCATTTACTGGTATTTTTTTAATTGGATGAAAAAAAAAAGAATACTTGTTTAACTCCTGTCAAAAAAGTATAACTTTTTTCTATTATTTTAGACACATGTTGAACAAAATTTAGAAATTGCTAATGAACCATTTCTCTTTCATCCTGTTTTTTATTTTGAAAAACAATGTAAGGCAAAACTCTAAATAGTACAGTGTATACTACTTATGCCTCTCACCTAAAGTCACCATTGCTAAAGTCTTCTCCTTGTAGTCTTATCTCATGTGTGTATTTTTATCTGTTTGTGTACTTGTCTGTGTGCCCTGTACATGCAGTGCCCAAACTGGCCAGAAGGGGGCATCCGATTCCCTGGAACTGTAGTTTTCAGCAGGTTCCAAGCTGTTGCATGTAGGTACTGAGAACCAAACCTGGTTCCTCTGAAAGAACAGCCAGTGCTCTTCTGCAGCCCCTGTTTATGTTTTGTAGCATTGAGAGATTTGCAGTTGTAGACATCAAAACTTTTCACAGCAATTAGCTCACCAGAGCAAGGACTTGTATGGGAGTCACTCTCCAGGAATCAAAGGTTGAAAGGCAGTATGTAAAATTCAGGCCATGTACAACATCCATGATTATGATTGGTTTTCGTTCTTCAAATTCAGTATCCTTTACTAGATTCTTTTTCATCTTGAACAGACTGCTTACTTTTTTGGATTTTGTAACACTAACATTTTAAAGGAAGATAGTCTAACATGTTTAGAATGACTGTCAGTTTGGCTTTTTCTGATTACTATCAAGTGATTAGATTAAAATTAGCTGACATTTGGGGCAGGAGACTATAGAAAAAAGATATACTTTTTTGGCACCCTTCTCAGAACTATACAGCAACATGGCATCGTTCTCGTCTCAGAAAGCAGATGCTGTCATTTTGTTCATGACCAGATAAAGTAGCATATGCTAGATTTCTCTGCTTCAAATTGGCACCCTTCTCAGAACTATACAGCAACATGGCATCGTTCTCGTCTCAGAAAGCAGATGCTGTCATTTTGTTCATGACCAGATAAAGTAGCATATGCTAGATTTCTCTGCTTCAAATATGTATCTGCCCCTTCAATGGTTAAGTAAATAATTTGGGAAATGCTTGCAGATTTGTTTCCCAATAGATATTGTGTATTGTGTTCAGTTTCTACTAATGATCTCTCAACCTAAACTCAATTGTCAAAATGGTGACTTAAAAATAATATGAATATTCTATTATTCCTTCTATACTTACAACATAACAATTTTTCTATATTATCACCCAGACTTCAGTGGCTAGCTGTCTATCTATCTTGGCAATTAATACCTTTGATATTCAAACACTGACAGCTTGTCTTCATGTCTCTCTGTGATGCCCCCATTCATTTTTGAGTGCTCTCTTACCTCACACTTACTCTCCCTTTAGTTCAGGTTGGGGGTGGTAGTTGTGTTTTTCTGTTGTTGTTGTTTTGTTTTTTGTTTTTTAAGGATGGCAGTAATTAAAGACCAAATCTTTGTGCCAAGTATGCACACTGTGAGGTGTAATTGCTTCCATGCCCTTTAATTGGTACAGCCAGCAAGCATACTTCTAAAACAAATTATCCTCTACAAGTAAGAAAATGTTACACAGCTCAACAGAAAAATGGAGAGTTACAAAATGCAGGAAGCTACAATAAACATTGCTCCCAATGAGAGAAGGAATGGACAGATAATGTACAGAACCGTAACTGTTGATGAATGCATCTGAGAGCCAAGGTTAAAGACAGCACTGCTCCCGCAGGGCGTGAGAAGAAGCTCACCTGCCATGTTGCAGACCATGGAAGAGAGGTGCAGCCAGCATCTGAACAGCTCAGAGATCAATTACAGCCAAAGGATGCTATGGGGCTTTTTGTCATTTTTAAAGGCCAGGTTTCATGTGGACCTGTTAGCCTCAACTTGCTGTGTTGCTAAGGACGACTCTGAACCCTTCACACTTCTGATATTTATAGAGGGTTGTGATTACAGGCATACAGCATATTTTGTCTGGTCTTGGGGCTTTTTTAATACTCTAAACAATCACGCATAGCTGGATTTCTTATGGCATAAAGGTAGTAGTTGGAGAAATTAAAATTAGATATAATTCCATGAGGAAGTGATACAGAGGGGTTCTTGTATGTAACAGAGGTCAAGAGTTAAGTTCAAAGCTAATGCATCAAAAGATGACATCACACATTCAACACAACTGAAGTACAGATTTAAAGTGACTACAGATGTGTCTTAGTCAGGGTTTCTATTCCTGCACAAACATCATGACCAAGAAACAAGTTGGGGAGGAAAGGGTTTATTCAGCTTACACTTCCACGATACTATTCATCCCAAAGGAAGTCAGGACTGGAACTCAAGCAGGTCAGGAAGAGAGGCTATGGGGGGATGCTTCTTACTGGCTTGCCTCCCCTGGCTTGCTCAGCCTGCTGTCTTATAGAACCCAAGAATACCAGCCCAGGGGTGGCACCACCCACAATGGGCCCTCCTCCTTTGATCACTAATTGAAAAAAGGCCCCACAGTTGGATCTCATGGAGGCACTTCCCCAACTGGAGCTCCTTGCTCAGTGATACCTCCAGGCTGTGTCAAGTTGACACACAAAACCAGCCAGTACAAGATGTAAATTTCATGTCACATCATTTTTATCACATATGGGATCATAAACACATCACTTAGTAAGCAACACTTCTTTGTGGGGATCACTGCTGGAGTGGTAAGAGATAGGAAACGTCGTGTTCATCAGAGCCCCATGTAAACTATTACACTCTATTTTTTTTAACATGTGCTTATTACTTTGTACCTTTTAAATATTACTTTTAATACCTTTTTCAAAATCTGAAAGAGTTTACCTTGATCTGCAAGACATCAAGTGGAACAGTCTCTCCTTTCACAATGGCAAGTGTGGCATCTGTAATATGTCTAAATGGGAAAAAATGGAAAGGAACCTGTTGTAAGAAACGCCACCTCCCCCAGTGCACAGCATGCTTTCATATATGCATCCACGCCCTCCCACACACTCAGAATCCTTGTGGGGTGGGGTGGGTGAGTGGGGTGTAGGGGTGTGTGTCTGTCAGTGAAAGCTAGTCTGTCAAAATAATCTTAGGAAAGCATGTGAACAATTATTATTATGTAATACATACATTTATTACATCACTCCCCTGGGCCAAGTATTGGAAAACTTGCTACTAAAAACATTGTAATAACATAGCATCTTTTAATCACTATAAGAAATTCAGCCATTTCAAAAAAAAAAAAAGTCTTTCTTCTCAAACAGTTAGAAGGTAACTGAAGGCCAGGACTTGTAGCTATTTTAGGAAATGATAGTCCACGCCCCAAGACACATTTCCTCATTTTCCAGCATCACAAAGATGTGCCTCATGCTCTGTTCTCACAGCTGATCCTTTCCTCAAAGAAACATGACTGCTCTTACCTACATTCTGACAATCTCTGCATAAACCTCTATGTAGAAAAAAAATACCAAAAAGTAAAGACTCTGGATTATTCAGGGCATATAAAATTATGCCAGACCTGCACATAACCTAGAGTTTGTACTTTAAATTCAAAGTCAGACATACAGAAATACACAAAGATGGTCAACAAGAGAAATAGTAAGCCAAGTGGCCAGACAGTAAAACATGTGCTCTCAGAGGGGAAGGAGCAGACCTCCTTCAAGGCCTTTAATGATGCTGGTCAACCCTCCACGCCCTCGGTGCAGCCACGGCAAGCCCTTCCTTGCATCAGGAGATCTGGCAGACAGCTCCACCTCAGGGCAGCCGGCTCCATCCAGCCTGCAGACGGCCCTGCACTGTGCCTCTCCTCACTACGCTGCTGCTGCCCTTCCATGGCTACAGCCTGACTATGCACTGACTGGTGTTAGCACTAGCCTCCTCCTGGGGAACAGAATTTCCACAAGGCTAGTGGCACTTCATATTCATAGACTGACAAATAAAAGATCGACATCAGCACAATGCATGCCAAATAACAGGCAATTGGTATTTTCTGGGCATTATTTTATTTCCAAAATTTCAAGTACAGAAACTACAGAGAACTCTGTATATTCCTCATTCAGACTCAAAACCATTATCCCCTCATGACCAAGCTTACTTCTTCACATCACCATGTAAGTCATTAAATATGAAGGTAAGCCTGGTGTCTTAGTAGTTCACTATGTATCTGCAAAAGTGACTTTTATGAAATACCATCATTACATTTATAACTTTGACCCATGTGAATCAACATTTTTAGAAAGTGCTCAAATTTTAATAATATATAAATGTTACTTCCTTCAAACAAGATGCATAAATTGTGATTGGTTTATGTGTTTTAAATCTATTATTTGTTCCTTTTCATTTCCCTGCTTAAGAAATAGGTCATTTGTCTACTGAATTTCTGTAGACTTGTACCTTAATGATTATATGTGTATGACCCTAGCATATATATATATCTAGTTCATGTATTTTCTGAGGATAGCTAGAATGGAAAGTTTGTATCAATTCATTCTTGAGATTTGGGCAACATTAAATAATCCCTGTGGTAGTACACATTTTCATCAGAAGATAAAGAACACCTGCTGTCTTTGGTGATGATGGCCATCAATGAAAACCATCTCTTAGATTTACTGGGTTCCAAACTAGTAATTTTTTAGATCTATCATTAAAACATTACTTTATTTTATACATATGAGTGACTTGCCTGTGGTGCCTACAGATGTCAGAAGAGGGCATCAGATTCCCTAGAATTAGAGTTACGGATGGTTGTGAACCACCATGGTGCTGGGAACCAAGCTTTGGTCCTCTGCAAGAGTAACATGCAGTCATAACCACTGAGTGGCCTCTCCAGTGAGTCTATCCTTTTTAACTTATCCTCTATTGTACAAAAGAATCTTCTCCTGAACTACACTGAAATGCAGGTCACATAAGAAAGCCAAGAGAAATGATTAACTCTTTTAAAACTTTGAGACAAGGTCTCATGTTCCTAGGCTGGCACTGAACTCACTTTGTAGGCAAGGATGACTTTCAACTTGTGGTCTTCTCTATCTCCCAGTGTTGGGATCAGAGATGTGCACCATCATGACTGGTTTCATGCTGCAGACCGAACCCAGGACTTCATGAATGCTAGCATTTTGCCTACTGAAAGACATCCCTCCTCCCACCCTCACTCCTATTTATTTAGATATAATCTTACTTCATCTCTGAGGAGACCTCAGACTAGCTACACAGACCAGGGTGGCCTTGAATTCAGAGACCCATCTGCCTCTGCCTTCTGACTGCTGATTAAATGTATACACCACCACTCCAGTGCCCCCAACGCCCCCCTACACGGCTTAAAAAAACAAAAACAAACAAATTCTAAAAACCAGTTTTCTAAATTACCTGGTTCCCCATAGCATCCAGGTTTTCACTTTTGTTTTCTGATTATCACTATGAAACCAATCTGCTCTGTTTCAATACACTATAGATAGTCCTTACTGACATGTTGTCATATGAATTTAATGAACAGGTATAGCATCACCATATAATCAAAATTAATGGTGAGAGATAGTAGCCACAGAGGTATATTCTGATGAAGAAACTAGAGTACATCTCTAATGCTTGTTTAATCAAGTAAATTTATTGAAGTTTGAAAGGACTATGTTAATTTTACTCTCTCTCTCTCTCTCTCTCCCTCCCTCCCTCCCTCCCTCCCCCCCCCCGTCCCGTCTCTCTCTCTCTCTGTGTTGCTATGGATCAATGATTTTACATAAAATTCCTTTCTAGAGGCATCTAAGGTCAGGTTCATAGAAACATATAAAGGCCAGTACAGAAATGTCCCTATATAACCCCTTTCCCTCTTACAGACACAGCTGTTCCATTATCCTATCTCTCCACCCCTACCCCCAAGACTGGTTGGCACATTTGTCACAATTGAAGAACTTACACTGACTTATTATTGCCATTCATAATCCAGTTTTGATCATAGCTGCAGTCTAAATGGGTTTAGACAAACATTAATGACATCTACCACTCAGTAGTATATACTTTGCAATTTTACCCCTACACAACTCTCTTTGTACCTTCCCCAAACCCTAACAGCCACTCCCCCTTTTACTGTCACAACTTTACCTCTTCCGGACTTAACAGTTGGAGCCATACAGTGTGGCCTTCTTCTTTGGACTGTTTTCCTTTATGTGGTAATATGCATTCACATTTCTGTCTTTCTGTGGCTTCATAGCTCATTTGTTTCATCACTGAATGAGATTCTACTTCTGAATGTACTAGTTTATTAATCCCACTTGCCAATTATTTTTTCTTGCATGAGCTATGCCCAACTGTCTTTGAAGGAGTTAGTCTGTTCTGAGGTTATCAAACTTATGGGCCTAGCGTGTAATACTTTCCCTTTATAACCTTCCATGTTCATAGACTCTGCATTGATATCCTCTTTTTCATCACTAAAATGAGTCATTTGTGTCCTTTCTAGTTTTTATTCAGCCTGGCTAGAGACTTGCTGACCTATTTATTATTTCTAAGAACCAGCTTTCTATTGACTTCTAGTTTCAATTTCATTGAGTTTTGCTCTAATTCTTATTAATTTCCTTTGTTTACTTTAGATTTAAACTCTTCTTTCCTCTGTTAACTGAGTTTAACTTGCTTTCCTCCTCCTGATTTTGAAGGCAGTGTCTGCCTCTGTGTAACCAGATTGGTTCCGAACTCACAATCCTCCTGCCTCACCTTCCCATGTATATGCCTTCTGTTCTACTATGTATACTAAATGCTTCAGACTTCCTCTAATCTCCACTACTGTGCCTATCACATATTTTTGGGAGTGTTTTTATTTAGTTTAAAATATTTCAAAACTTCTCAAGACTTTCCCTGATGCATGCATGTCTTATTTACTTAGAAGCATGTTGTATAGTCTGCACGGCTTTGAAAACTGTCCAGTTATCTTTCCATTTTAACATTCCACTTTTATATATCCCATAAGTTAGGGCAGTACTGAAGAGTAGGTTGGGTTGGGTATTTCCCTTGTCCCATGTGGAAGACCAGAGCCAGTTTGAGTTCAGCAATCCCTACTGAATTCCAAGACTAGAAGGTTGGGCTCTGCATAACTAGTTTTTCCTGATGCAGACCTTACAAGGGAAAAAGACTGCTTCCGAGTACTTCAAAATACTTCCTTTCCTCCTTTCCTAGTACTTAGTATGGGATCTTCAGCAAACTCTATGAGATAAATCTCACAATATTATAGGAAATCCATAAGTCTGGGTTCCAAGGATGTTGAAACTCTCTGAGCTGACCACATAGAACCTCAGGTTTCCCTGCACTGGTCCCCACAGCTGCTAATGTTCATGAGTCTGCCTTGGTAGGCCATGACTCTGTTCCCACCTGTCTCTTCAATCATGGGGCAGCTGTTTGGCTGGTATCTTCCCTTCCTGTTCAGATCCAAGAAGAATTTGTAGTTTTGTTTGCTTTATTTTTCAACTGTGGTGCTGGGGATTGGGCCCAGGGCCTTGTGCATCCTGGGCAAACACTCCTGTCAGCTTTCCATTTGATCCTCCAGCAGAGTTCCTCAAACGTAAACCTGGAAACTGAAGGACCAACTTCTTTTTTAAAATCAGACTTACTGAGTTGGAATCCATATGCAGTACAATCTGTCCTTTTAGGCATGCCTTTCCATACATTTTGACAAATGTATTTATGAAACCAACACCATTATCAAAATACATAACATTTCTAACATCCCCTTAAGTCTCATCAAACTCCTACCACAATCATCAGTTCCAGCAATTACCATGTCCAGTTTAATCTTTTGTAGAATTATCATATAACACAATGAAAAAGCATGAGTTTGAGATTATTCACACCACTGACTGCATCAACCACATGGGTGGACAATTTCTTTTTATGGTTAAGTAGCATTCTGGTGTATAAATGTACCATAATTTGTTCAGCCATTCCTGAGCTGGTTGATACTGGCACTGTTCCCGAGTCTTGACAACTAGCAGAAGATTCTACAAATAAGGTTTAGGTTGTTGAATAGATCTGTATGTCTGCATTTCTCTTAGGTAAATACCTAACAGTGTGAAAAGCTTATGTTTAATTTGATAAGAAGCGGCCACATTAGCTTCTATAGTTGTTGTATTGCTTGGCATTCATCATGCTGTCAATACATGAGTTTTACTTACTGAATATACTTAACAGTGCTTATGCTGTCTGGACTGCTTTTCTCTGTTATTTATTGTAAGCAATTGTGGGTTGGAGAGATGGCTCAGTGGTTAAGAGTACTTGCTGCATTTGCAGAGGACCCTGGTTCAATTGCTAGCACCCACATGAGGTGCACTGCAATCTGTACCTCCAGGGGACTGAGTGCCCTCTACTGGCCTCCTGGAGCATTGGGAATTCCACATACAGGCAAAACTCCCAAACACCCGTATTTATCTATGAATCTTACCCCCCCCCTTTTCATTTCACTATAATGTTGGATGGAAGTGGACAGCAAATTTTTCATAAATGAGATTCTACTTGGAGGAAGCAAGGAGCAGGCTCACAAGTCTAGGCTGTACTGTTGTGAGTGTGTATGGGCTATGAGGGAAGCACCACAGTTGATGTCTGCACTGTACTTACTAATCTGAATAGCATCTGGCACACAGGAAAAGACTTGGAAAGTAGCTTTGAGAGACCTAAAACAACTCAACCTACTGCAATTCAAAAAGACGTTTTGCATTAAATTGCTTCTATAAATTGCTTGGGAGAAGACAACTAAAATGCGCCTCAAATTTGTCATTCCCAAACAGTGACTCAAGGTTCCAACACGGGAGCACTGCAGCCTGGCATTTAGGATTAGTTACCTGCTACATTCCACATTCCAGGAACAAAGACTTTTTTCTTCTTCAATAATTATTTTACAAGAAATCTTGACAGCAGGGCAAAGGCACAGCTTTGTTCTTTTTACATGGCCCCAGGCAGCAGTCATGGTAAAAACTTTGCAAAATTCTGAGCCAACAGCAGAGATTCTGATTACCCAAGGGCCCTGGGGCATGCTTAGAAATTAGGTTTTTATAAATCTTTAAATTATAAATAGAAGCAGCAATAACAATAGTTTAAAAACATAGAAAAATAGCTTCTAAAAAGCAGAACACTGGGGGTGGCCACAGGTGAGTGGAGGTTTTTGAATAGGAAAGGTTTCCACAAGGAAAATAATCTACTTCTGATCCTGATATGCCATTTGGAAATGCTGGCTAAAGCAGTTCAGTCATCTCTCCTGATACCCCCGAAAGGCAAGCTCCCTGATATCAGGTCCGAAACTGGAGAATTTCCATCTGATCAGCAAAAATGCTTGAGTCGTTTATCCATCATTATCTATTGCTCCTCAATTCTAACCTATGACTAAAAAGCATGGCCCATTAAAGTGGCTTCTCCTGCTTGCTCGGCCTCAGGTGGGTGGAGAGCGAGAGACAGTAGGACCAGGGTCTGATAAACATGTATATGCATGCCTGGGCTGTCCTATATGCACTCATGCTTTTATGAACAGCATAACATTGTTAAAGATATAATTGATGGCCCTCAAAATTACAACAGGGAAAGTCAGTCTATAAGACCTAGTCTAAGAGAGGACACACTAGTGCAAAAAAAAAAAAATTTTTTTTTAACTCAAAAAAGTACCTTGGCTATTATTATTATTGACTTAGACGGTTATAACAAGAAAACTTCTGAGAAATTTTTAATTAATTAATTCAACAAATGTTTACTTTCTGACTTCTACCACAAGCTTTACATTACACACTATGTAAGAATTTCTCCAACACTGTCCATTTACTTCGGTCTTTTGACAACCATTTGCTCAAGATTATGTTAGTTAATTGCTTTGAAAGCAAGGCCTCACATTCAAGATCACTACCTTTTGAACGATATGGTCTTTGTTCTATAAAGCTTTCGGTCTGTGTGAGTCCTGAGGACAGTGTTAGACCCACAGCAATGTAACTTAGACGTCAGGACTTCCCCCTTCCCCCTACTATATCCCAGCCACTTCAGGCAGTCATAAGGATGTGACTATAGTTAGTAGTTTTACCTGCTTCTATCACCAAGATAATGAAGGCACACTACCAGCAGTTCAGTTTCCCAAGAGACTTGATATTTGTCACCATGTGTACTTAAAGGAAATGGTCAGAGCAAATCTGCCCTCACCTTCATGAAAGGGTCTTACAGTAAAAAGGCAGAAAGACTGCATGACAGAAAGTAGTCATCTCTATCCCTGCTATCAGGATGTAGGAATGACTGGATGAGGAAGGTACCACAACTCAACTGGGAGCACGCCAACTCTGAAAGGCTGAGTGCTCCCTCTCAATAACTTGACATTTCCATCTATCAATATTTGAAAAGTCGGTGTTAGTATGTATGTTAATTTTCAGTCCCAAGCTCTATCACACACAGAGGTTAGCATTACACATTGACAACCTACTGGACTTTGTTTCCACTTTCAGCAAAGAGAGTGTGACTCAAACTACTGGTCTGTCCCAGCGGGATAAATCCAATTGGAATCTTACTGAAGGTAGCCTGGCAGAACAAAAAGAAGACAAGAGTTGTATTGTTACAGTCAGAAGACCAGGTTTAAAGGGAGGCATATGAGCATCCTCTAGAACAAAGTAACTGGCTCTGTCTTCCGTCTCATCTCCATTCCCCATCTCTAAGCCAGTAAGCAAATACCCCAACATGAGCAGTTTCTAAAACAAAGCAGTCAATGAAAACACAATGACTCAGAATTCAAAAGACATATTTGGGTACTCAGTAACTACAATTATTTGTATGAAACTGGGTTAAGATAATGACAATCTTACAACAACTGGATCAATGAACCAGTGTGAGAGACTGTACTAAGAATCACACTGGCTGAGAAATAGAGACAAAATTCAACTAAAAATACCTACTAATCTTACAGTGACCAATAGCAGGTGACAGTGTTTCATACGCTATCTACTTCAAATAGAGTAAAGCAAATAATGGCCAGTTAATGACATAACGTGATTTAACTAAATGTCACATACACAGCTGTTACTTGAATATTCTGAAAAGTCTATTTTGAACACAATCTCTTATTGTTTTTACTAAAATATTTAAACTGTGGCAGGAAAATGAATGAGATCTTACAAAACCTCATAAGTTCACAACCCAGATTTAAGAACATTTGCCATTTTGCTTCTGATGTCTTAAGAAATGAATTGGATCTCAAAATTAAAATAAATAAGCAGAGACAGATGAAGTCCTTTGAGATTCTGCTCTCCTGATCCCTCCTACTACACACTTACACACCAAATAGCATACAGTGACAGTACTGTTTTCTGAATTCTAAAACCATGTAAAAATATTCACCTTCTTTAAAAACTTACTTGTACTTAAGATTTCTAAACTCTAAAGATGTAGATATATAGAGATCTACTTTATTCTTGTGTATGATACACATTACAAATTTGTGTGTGTCTGAGGGAGAATGAGAGTGAGTGTGAGTGAGTGTGAGTGAGTGAGTGAGTGAGTGAGTGTGTGTGTGTGTGTGTGTGTGTGTTTTGAAGGTAGACAAAGAGGCCACAGGGCAACTTCTTGTCTTATTCCCTACATACTATCCATATTTTTTTTAGGTAAGGTCTCCCACGTGGCTTGAAACTTGAGAGGCTATTCTTCCTGCAGAGCACCGGGATCACTAGCAGCACCCCTACCTGTACTCAGGGATTTTATGTGGATCCTGGGGATCAAAGGCAGGTCCTCATGCTTGCTCTTAACTAAACAAGCCTAGTTCATCCATTTAATTGCTACACAGCTCATATTATATGAATTTATCACTATTAATTTAGAAAAAGAATTCCTTGAAGAAAACAATCTATAGAAAAAATTTATAAGGTACACTAGCTGTTGCTAAAAGGTACATGGTACCCTGGATTACCAACACAGGACATCCACCATGGATGTGTGAGAGTAACCTATGGCAGAGGAAGAAATATTGCACCATCTGATCAAAAATCCAACCCTATCACAATTGCACTGGGTTGAAAATATAACATAGAAGTTGAGTATGATGGTTTATGCCTAGAATCCCACAGATTCCAGAGACTGAGGCAGGAAACTCACAAGTTCAAGACTAGCCTGGGAAACTTATCAGGACCCTGTCTCAAAATAAAAAATAAATGAACAAAGTGTTGGAGATGTAAGTCAATGGTACATGCTTAGCTAGACACCCAAAGCCCTGGGTTCAATCCTTAGTATAGGATATATATGCATGTGTATGCATATATGTGTGTGCGTGTGTGTGTGTGTGTGTGTGTGTGTGTATGTTTGTACATATATATATGTGTGTATGTGTGCATGATGTATGTATACACACATATACATACATACAAATATAAATATGAATGTATGTATTGTAAGGGGGAAAGACAAAGAATGAGAACAAATAAAAGCTTAATGTAGTTTTTACAAGCTTACCTCATCTGTTCTTCTAAGTACTCCAGTAACAACCTATGAATGTAAAAAATATTATAAATAACATGTATTTTCATTATCAAAACAAAATTAGAATAAAATTTCATGGACCATAAAGTAATTTATTTTCTTCTAGAAGCTATATTAAATGATATATTATTACATCTTAAAAACACATCATAGTGTCAAATAGGATCAGTGCTAAATTAGATTTTATTTTTAACCTACAATAATATAGACCAAGATAAATTACAAAAATTCCACATTACATTAGTAAAATTATATTTCAAGGTCTACAAAACATAAGTTTACTAATGTTAATGTGTTATAGGTCCTAGAGAAATATGAATTCTTTTTGATCATACAGAAAAGCCTGTTAGCCTTTTTGCAGTACACAGAGGACAGGCTGGCTTAGCATGCTCAGAAATCTCTACTCAAGTGCTTCTTCCTGAGGGTTATGAAAACAAAGGGGCTGGACAACTAACATTATCATTTATTTTATTTTATTCATTATAACTAGGTGTCCTAGGCTGGCCTGGAACTCACAGCATTGCTCCTGCTTTCAGCTTCCTTGGGATTGCAGGTATGAGCTGTCATAAAACACCTATCATTTCTCTAGCCAAATGTCTTTCAATTCAGTGTCTTTCCTTTAAAACATTTTGTAAAACCAAAGGTTGACATATCCCCTCCCTTTATCTCGTCCTGCCTCACTGGGTCTCAGTATTAAAAGGGTGGTCAGGGACCTGCTTCCTTCTGTGTAGGCACACAATCAGAGCTCTTCACATTTCATTAACAAGCTATAAAAACAATGATAAGATCATTAGCACAGCCTTTTCAAAAAGAAGCTTACTAAGGCTCATATAAATGCCAAGTCAAACTTAGGACAGCTTTTCTGCTATTCATTTCTGGTCCCTCACACTGATGAAGCCACCAAAGAGAAGTCAAAGCCAACAGTAATGTAGTATGTAGGTAAAATTGATGAACCTTCATTACATTACCATCTAAACTTTATTGATTAGATTGGTGTTCACTCTGTGCTATACACTTCACAGGTTTAAAAAAAAACAAAAAACAAAAAAACACGTACTAACTCCTATCCATCACTATCACCTCCAAAGCATGTCATTGCCCTAAACGTCCTGTGTGCTGCCTGCTAATTCTTCTCTTCTCCCAATCTCAGGCAACCTCTTATCCTTTTACTCTCTGTACTGTTGTGTGGCCCAGAAGTCAAAGAGTTGAACTGTAGTTTTTTTGTAGTTTCTTTCACTTAGTAATATGCTCCAAATCCTGTTGTAACTGGATAATTCTCTTTTTTTTTTCCATGATAAATAATCCATTACTTGGGTATGCTACTCTACAATTAACCTATTAAAGGACATCTTAATTTCTTCCACATTTGGTTGACTGTAGATAAAGATGTTATAAAGAACCATGTGCAGATTTTGTGAACTCCTCTGTAATAACTTCCAGTGAGCACAACTGCAGTACCACATGGCAAGAGTACATTCAGTTTTCAGTAAGACCACTCATTTTCCGTTTTGTTTGACCTGGATCTTGGTTATTCTGATAGACATAAAGGACTAAACCATTGTGCATTCCCACCATCAGTGAGTGACAGCTGCTATGCACTCATGAGCAGTGTTCTGGGTCTTGGGCACTCTAAAGGAGCAGCATCTCTCTGAGGATCAGTGTGTTCCTACTGGAACAGGCAGGGCTGGGGAGGCAGCTCAGCAGCAGAGCACGTGCCCAGCACACATGAGGTTTGTTCTGTAGCACTGACTGCCAAACAACCAACCTTAGAAAGAACAACAGAAAAGAAGACAAACACATATATCTGAACAAGTATCAACTCTTTCTGCAAATGCAGTCTTAAGAGTTGACTTTCTATACAAGAGAATGATGTGAGTGGCCATAAAAGTGTTTTCTTGAAACTTTCATTCAATGAGGACTTGTCCTTGTAGTGAAACCTTGGTGCCATCACAGAGCTACTACAAAACAGAATGCTCAACATAACAAGCCTGGCCCATCCACACCCACTCTCCCTCCCACTTTATTCAATATCTGAGATCTAACCTTGCTATGTGGCCCAAGACTAACTGGAACTCAAGATCTTCCCACTTCATCTTAAGGGCTTGATTAGAGAGCCTTGCTTGTTTTATTTAATTTTCTCAGACAGACTTGCTTACATATAAACCCTTCTTTGAGCTGTGAGGAAGATTTACCAAAAACAAGGAAAGAAAAGTGCAAGAGAAAAGCTTAGGGCTGTACAAGTTTGGGAGCAATAGCCCTAAAATAATGAATTACAGCAATTTCCTTAATTATTGTTGTCATTGTCCAAGAACCTAATTTCCATTTCTCTCCCCTTAAAAATGGCCCTAGGCGGTAGAGGGGGACCCTACCTCCTGCAATGTGCCATCTCCTCCAGCGACGATGATGACATCAGTGCTTTCCATCCATTCCAAGAGCTTCTTGGCTTGTCCCTCATAATCTGTCTGAAATATCAAAGCGGCTTTGGTGAACTTGTCACTGTGGACCATGTTAAAGGATGAAAAGGTGTGTCATGTTCTTTAAAGTTTTATATTGACTCCCTTGATTTTACATGGTTGAAAGACATGAAAATTCTATGAGAGAAATTAGGTATAGACTTTTATAGTTTTATACTTCCTAAGACAGAACTGGCTTGAGAAACTACCTACTCAGCTCCTCATTCTAAAAATAAAATTCAAGCCCAATAATTTGCCTTAGTTATATAGCTAGCCAGTCACAAGGCTCTTTTCCAGTCCACTGTGGCTTCTATTACAATATTTAGACTGTTTTTCATCTGAAGGCAGGAAGTCAAGTATATATGCAAAGGAAGTAGATATAATGAAACGGAGTACAGATTTCAGAGCCCAAGAGACCTACATTAAATCTAAGCTCTGCTACTTTTTAACTGAGTAGCTTTAAATTCACTGGATTTTAATTTCCTTATCAATGAATTTCCATGTATCAAGAGAGGTATAATCATGGCTTTCCTGTACTATTGCTACACAGCAGAGTTTAAAACAGCTAGAAAAGTGTTTGCAACTGGTCCTGTGCTAAGTAAATGAAGATTATTATTTTGCTATGATGGCACATAAAACAATGCAGGTGTGGCTGAAAGAACCCATAGAAGAACACTCCAGCCCTCCATTTGTACCGAACGTTTGATATACATCTCAGCCACCATCAGGGTGTATACTGATATGTATACCCCTGAAGACAAATGTTTAAAAAGGGCAAAAAGGTCAATGAAATAGAAATACCACCTCCAATTCAAATACACTAAACACACTAGCAGGTAAAAACTAAATGGCAGATGGGCTAACACCTGCAGTATAATTTGAAATGCCTGCACTTTGTGCCCTGTTCCCAGCACAGAACTCTAAAAATCCACAGAAGTTACTTATTATTCTCAGGAAACCCCTCAAACTTATCAGAGTACGGGCTATAGAGGTAACTTTGGGAGGACCCTGGATAGGAAGTGGTTACCAGAGAGGCCACCAGATGCCTTACAGGATAGAACCTTGAGATCCACACACTAACTTCTAGGGAAAGGAGAGAAGCCTAAAGGTGAGTTCATATATCAGGGTTGAATGATTTCATCCATAATATAGACAGGAATTCCTTTGTCTATATTATATGCATACATGCACATTTATACAAAGAGAAATGTGAAAACAGTAAAAATGTTAATAATCAGGGTGAAGTAGATAAATATGTATATATAGTTTTTGTAACTTTTTTGAAAATTTAAAATTATTTCTAAATAAAATTTAAGAGAAAAGACAGGAAACCAACCTTTCAAAGACCAATAGTTTGAACTGAACTATAAGAAGAAAACATTAATATTTCTACTAACAATTAAATCTTCCTTTAATACCTATTTTCTGAATATGTAAGTGTGTGTGTGGGGGGGGTATGTGTGTGTGTAAAATTGTTGAGTATCTTAAATTGGAAAAATTATAAAATACAAAACCAAAAGCCATAGGACTTTGGTATCAACATACCAGACTCCCCCTACCAACTCCCCCAGAGCTCCCAGGAACTAAACCACCAACCAAAGAGTACACA
Source organism: Apodemus agrarius (assembly GCA_964023405.1). Taxonomy (NCBI): domain Eukaryota; kingdom Metazoa; phylum Chordata; class Mammalia; order Rodentia; family Muridae; genus Apodemus; species Apodemus agrarius. Next base: position 65,583,554 of record OZ030006.1, on the reverse strand, counting down.
TGGAGGGGCCCATGACTCCAGCTGCATATGTAGCAGAGGATGGCCTGGTTGGGCATCAGTGGGAGGAGAGGTCCTTGGTACTGAGAAGTCTTGATGTCCCAGTGCAGGGGAATGCCAGGGCGGGGAAGCAGGAGTGGTTGGGTGAGTGAGGGAACACCTTATAGAAGCAGGGGGAAGGGGGATGGGATGGGGGCTTTCAGGGAGGGAAACCGGGAAAGGGGATAACATTTGAAATGTAAATAAAGAAAATATCCAATAAAAAAAAAACGAAGAATTGTTACAAATGTTGTGTATGTAGATGTTAATATAGTTACACAGAAAAAATATACTTCCTTATTAAAACACATATCTTCAAGTATTTAGAAATAAAATGGGATGTGTTTTATTTATTTCAGAAAACTCAGTTACCATGTGAGGATGCTTAGTGGAGACCACCTGGACCACACCAGTCATATCAACCAAACATGACTAAGGCCATAAAAATATTCTTCTCCAGCCCTGACATTAAGGATTCCTGCCTGGACAAACACAGACCGTTCTAAACACAGACTGCCAATCAGTAAGATCCTGTTCAGAAAAGCAATAGTTGAACACTATTGCGGTCTATACAACTAGCAGAGAAATGGGTTTAAATATATCAACAATTGGGCTGGAGAGGCTCAACCACTAAAAGCTAAAGACCACAAAATCCAAATGTATCAACATTTACAACAAACATTTATTGGATTAAATTGTCTTTAAAACAAATTTGTGTTCAGTTCAGTTCTCAAGAGTCAATCATCTTAACATATAATAAAAAAAACAGACAAACTTATCTATAGAAATGGGCAAACTCAGTTTTTTCAAGACAGGGTTTCTCTGTGTAGCCCTGGCTGTCCTGGAACTCACTCTGTAGACCAGGCTGGCCTCGAACTCAGAAATCCACCTGCCTCTGCCTCCCAAGTGCTGAGATTAAAGGCGTGCACCACTACTGCCCAGCCAAAAGAAAAGAAAGAAAGAAATGGGCAAATTCACAATCATACTGGAATATTTGTAATTTCCCTGACAGGATAATTTAAAATAGTTATCATCAATAAAACAAAGTTAAAAGAGGAGATACATAAAAGATTTGTAGTACACAATAAATAGATTTGGTTTGTAGGTCATAAACAGAATATAATATTCAGTAATTGATATCAATTATTTTTAGGCATACATAGAACACATAAAAAACCAAACTATATTCAATAAAGATCCAAAGACAAATCCCAATAGACTTTGATCCTAAAATTACATAGAATACTTCTGTGATCATGATATAGTTAACTCAGAAATAATAAACAAAATGATAACCAGAAAACCTTTAGATCTGAAAATGAAAACACATTAAGTAACTCACAGGTCAGGCAAGTCATGATAGAAATGAGACAATCATGAGCAATGGTCATGAAAGAACTGTGTCCACAGTGACAGGATACAGGTGAAGCCACAGTTGGCGGCTGTACATGTGCACTGTGTGTGTGTGTGTGTGTGTGTGTGTGTGTGTGTGTGTTGGGGGGCAAACCAATGAGAATCTCAGACCTGCAGAACAGCAAATAAAGTAAAATGAAGGAAATACATTTTTAAAAGAAGACGAGAAATGAAACAACCTTGTCAGTGAAATGACAGGCAAACTGGGTCCTCAGCAGAACTAGTTAAATTGAAAACCCATCTTGGAGACTACTGTGTGTGTGTGTGTTGGAGGGTGAGGGTGAGGACGGCGGTGGCGATGCACAAGAGCAGGCCCAGCTGAGGGGAAGGGTAAAATGGAACATTACAAAAGCAACACAGAGTTAAAAGTGAACACACGGACATCATAAACAACTCAATGCCAGCTAATGTGAAAACCAAGGAAAAACAAATTCCTTGAAGAAATTGTCTTCCAAAGAGAAACAGAACTTACGTACTTGTAGTACTATGGAAGCCTAATATGCACCATCTCCCTTCAGCAAGTCTCCAGGTCCAGAGTTTTATCCAAGAGTTTCATCAAATAATAAGGAACTAGAAATAGCAGCCCTATGTGACCACCCTATGGTCTCCCATGCCTAGACTGTGGCACACTGTAGAAGCTCACGTAATGTCTCCCCTTTCTCTAACTCCAGAGGCAAACAACTGCCAAGATCAAGTCTGATATGTTAAAAAAAAAAGTGAATCCAAAGTTGCATGGAAACTTTACTGTATGACCTTCTAATCTCTATGATATACTCAAAGTGTAATTTAGAAACCAATTAACATCAGTTCAGCCAACATTCTAGGATAATAAAAGGGGTGTAGGAGCTGCCGACACTAAGGAACTAGTGATATGTCATGGCGTCTAGAAAAGGGAAAGAGTTTTCTTAAGAGCTGGGCCCTGGTAGGTCCCACTCCAGTAGATGTAGTCAAAATTGAGTCAATGGTCTTTTTAGGGGTTAGGGAATTAGGGAGTACAGATGGGGAGTTAGTGGGAGTAGTGGGGAATAAAAATTATCAAAATATATTGTATGAAAGTCTCAAAGAATTAATAAAATATTATTAGAAACACCATTTTCACAAGGATGGACATATGGCTGTGTCTGGAGGCAGGAAATGGAAGGGGGAAATTATGTAATTATACCATAATTTCAAAAAACAAAAATATAATAAAAAAAAAAACCCACTGTTTTAAAACACTGGAGGGGGCAGGGGATGACTCAACAGTTAAGAGTGCTTGCTGCAGCGGGCAGTGGTGGTGCACGCCTGTAATCCCAGCACTTGGAAGGCAGAGGCAGGTGGATTTCTGAGTTCTAGGCTAGCCTGGTCTACAGAGTGAGTTCCAGGTCAGCCAGGGCTACACAGAGAAACCCTGTCTGGAAAAAACAAAGAACAAAGAAACAAAGAAACAAAAAAGTGCTTGCTGCTCTTCTAGTGAATCTTGTTTTGAGTCCTAGCATACACACTGCAGCTCACAATTACCTATAACTCCAGTTCCAGGGAACCTAGTAATTCTCTTCTGGCTTCTGTGAACACTAGACATACATGCCATGCACATACATACACACAATTTTCTTTCATTAATTAAAAATAAATATAGCAGAAGGCTGGCTGTGACTAAATGCACAGCACATACACTCACACATATGCTGCTTAAAGTTATCAAAATGGAAACAGAGATGTCTAAAATTTATAATTCTTTCTGACTTATTTTGTCCCTTTTCCTTCTTACCTAAAATGTCAAAAATTCTAATGATTTTGTTTAAAAAAATTCTTTATCACAAATATTTTTTTATCAGGAAGAAAATGTTTACCTGTTAGTCAAACTAACAAGAAATTAAACCACTCAAAGCAGAGGGCTTTGTATTTTGGGAAACGGACTCTGACAACTGAGAGAGGTTTACCTGCTGCAAAGTATCAAGACCACACCCATTAGTGTACTGAAATAAAAAGCTGACCATATCAGGAGAAAACAAAACTGCTTTGAGTAATTAATAGAACAAGACACAACATTGATTTTCTTATCTTCAGTGAAAACTGGGTTCTGCTTACAAGGCAGAGCAGGGAACACATGAATGCATTAGAAATGGTGATGTGTGTATGTAAAGACTCGAGAGGAAGTCTCACCTTGACAACAGTCACATCCATGCCAGACAGGTGTAAAATTGGGGCAGCATTTTTTTCAAATAGAGTTCTGGCTTTGCTGTAGACAAAGGGGGAAAAAAAGCACAATATTTTAAGACACATTCTCAAACTGAGAATAAAAAACTGTAACCATGTGCCCCAGAGAACAGTTTCTTTATTTGTTCAAGAATAGGCAGTTCAACAATGAGTTACCATAGGGAGAAAAATAGTTTGTATACATTTGGGAAGCTACATTCTTTAGAGCAACAATGAGCAGTTAGCTCCACTCAAAATAACAAAGCTTGATCCTCACAGAAGTCCCAATGCCAGATACAGCAACATATCAAACAGGGCTTGTCTGAACACTGGCGTGCTCCCAGCATGACTGCCTGTTACTGGAACTTACTTATATTCTCCAACAAGGAGCAGAGGTATTTACTGTAACATTATTTATATGGCCCAGGGGAACAAGACAGATTTACTTAACCCTTTACTAACTGCATGCTCTTCTGGAAAAAGACACTTTTTTTTTTAAAAGTTTAAACACTAGGGATCATTCCAAATTTTTAAACTTGTAGAGACAAATCAAAAGTATTTATGAGAGCTGAATTTTGACTAGGATAGATGGCTGACAAGGATAGTTAACGTAAAGGCAGTCTACATCTCCCAACACAGAAGCCTGTCTTTGTTCTGCTAGCACCTGCTATACATCTGTCCATCAGCAATGTTTAACACACGAGGAGGACAGCTTTCAGAACTGACTTTAGGACTACTCAAGAAACTTACAAAATTAGACCCAGTCCTTGTTAACTCTTGACCCCTCCAACTTCTAGGATTACGGGCAGGCTATTTCAAAGGTACTCACTAAGTAAATGATGGATTAGTATACAAATGAATGAGAGAATAAATCTCCTCCAATCATAGAGGTAATGCTGAGGAAAGGCAAACAACATGGCTGTGGCAGCTTTTCGGACGGCTTGTGCACTTCTCGTGAGCATTATGACATTATTCCACGACTGCACTCCGGCCCAATGCAGGTCAAGCCTCAAAACGGTCCAGGAATCAAAGGCAGAAATGGCAAAGTCTCCCCACACAAGTCAAATGGCAGAGTGGAAATCAACCCCCCCCCTCTCTCTCTCACACACACACACACACACACACCAAAAGCTAACTTCTATATACATTTTCAGTTAGCTGTCTAAAAAAATACAATTTCCTTAAAAAGCAATGATACACGCTTTGCCTTTCTTAAGGATATATATATTTTTTTAAAGATTGACTTATTTATTTAATGTATGAGTGCTCTATCAGATCTATTATAGATAATTGTGAGCCACCATGTGGGATTTGTACTCAGGACCTCTAGAAGAGCAACCTCTTAAGAGCTTAAGCCTTTCTTAAGCATATTTATATGAGAAATTCAAAGGCAGCTACTGAGGAATACTTAAGAGTTCAGCACAGAAGACATTCACCATCTTTACTGACAAGAACTAGAACTGAAAAGAACAAAATGTCAATATAACAAAGAGTTCTTATCATGAACCAGGATAGAAACTGAGAAGATGTTAGCTCAGCGCCGTCGGTCCTAACCGAGAATTTTTGCCACCCATCAGAATGAACGTGAAATCAACATGGAAACGAACTGACTCTTTCCCCCTCACCATGCTTGCACCTAACCCAGAAAAACAGGTGAGTGTAGGGGCACTGTGAGGGATGCTTTTACTGCTGGCATGATAAGACCAGAGCAGCTGGGGGCAGAGCAGATCTATTTCCTAAGAGCAACCCTCTGATGAAGCCTGACTCTGTCCTCTCAATCCTAACCGAGCTGTAGCTCCCGCGAGCCTAAGGAAACCAATGTGAGCAGCAGCTGTCCATTCGCATCTCTGCATGATGCCGCTGGTCCAAGAAAGCGCCACAACAGAGGCGAAAAGACTTTTCTTCAGATTGAAAAACAAGTGTTGCCAATAAGAAATACATTATTTATTACATAATTAAGGCTGCAATAGCACCAGGCCTGAATAAAAACTTTATGTACTTATGGCAATTTCTAGACTCAGGCACCACACAAGATAATTACTTCTTTAATGTATTATTTATTAACAGTAAACACATAGTTACCTTGTTTCTTAAAGTTCTCCTGAAGTTTTAAACCAGTCCTACATAATGAGATAGCTGTACAATAAATTATACATTATGTGTTACCACATAGCCACAATGACAAAATGGGGCCATTAAATAGTAAAAGCTTTAAAACAAAAGGTGCTGGGGAGATTAGAGCTCTGTGTCCCAGAAGTATTCAGGGGTCCACCTTGCTCCAGGAGGCCATCTGTGGCTGCACCTTTGCCTACCTTTAGATAAAGTATTACACTTACAAACAAGAATCTGCTTTAATTTTTAAAATGTAAGCAGGGCCTGGAGTGACATCTCAGTGATGGTTAGGGCTGGCTAAAGACTCTCAGGTATGAAGACCTGGAGCTCAGATCTCTAGAACCCACAGAAGCCCCAAGCGGGGGTGACGGCCAGCTGGGTCTCCGACCTCCACAGCAAGCTGGGTGGGGACAGCAGCCGTGAGATGGTAAGCTCTGAGCTGCTCTATGAGATTTTACCTCAGTGAGTGAAGTGGAAAAGCAACTGAAGATCCACCTCAGGCCTCTATACGCACGAGCACACACACCCCATGCACACACTGGTGAGAAAAGGAAAAACTATCCTTCCAGGACATTCAGTTACGCATAAAATGTAAGGACCTAAATCTCTAAAAAATTAAGTTGTGAATATTCAAACAATATGGGCTTGGAAAAAAGCAAAACAACAGCAAAACCCAAACAACAACAAAACCTACAACCAAATACTTATTGGAGGTCAGAACTTACAATAGTTGATTCTATCTTAAGGAAACTGCCAAAACATTTTCACCAGAAATTAAAAGATTTCTAAAAGACAGCACATCAAACAGCTAGCTATTTTTAAAGAAGGGTGAAATTGTAAGAATTCTTGGGAAAAATGAGAGTACCAAGTGGAGAATATTATGAAAACCCAGCTAGACACAAACATCAACAACAACATCATCATCATCATCATACACAGCAGCAGGCCTCTATAAACAATTAACACTCATAAGCACTGCAGCATTTAACACAAATACATCATATTTTGCATCGTGGTTCTTAATGCACATGTTTTAGCTTTGTGTCTATTATGTTGTTTAGTTTTATAGCTGAGTAAACTGAAGATTTAGGAGGCTAAGTAACTCAGAATATTCTAGAAGCAAACACACAGATACACACACACACACACACACACACACACACACACACTCACTCTGAGCTTTCTACTGCCCTCACCAGGCCAATGATGGATATACTGGTATACTGGGTGTTCTAGTTGTGCTGTTTAAGAACTTGTATCATTTATTACTGAGATAAAAATTGGTGTGTTTATGGAGAAGGGACGTGGCCTTAACCAAGTCTAGCAATAATCTATTAAGCAAGGTTACATAATTTTACAGTAGAGGTCAATACACCTCTTATATGAAGTCATACTCAAGCTGCCCCAAAAGCTCCTACAGATCTGACTTTGGGGGCCCCTGCTTTCTTTTGCTTCAGACAACAGTGCCTGAACACTCACAATCCAGCCTCAACTACTCATTATTGATGTCATGTGACTTCAGTCTTATAGTATCCGGCCTAGTATATATTCACAAATTATTTGAATACAAATTACTCAAAGCACAATTGATCTGGACACTGGAAACAATAAGTAATTTTCCCCTCTTCAATTTTTTTCATTCTATTTTTTAAAGGTAATTTTTAAACTGTTTCTTTAAAGCAATCAATGATGCCTTTGCATTTACATTTCCAACAACCTAACTAACGCTGTGAACTTTTTTTTTCTGCTTGTGGCTTTATCTCCCAGGTAGGGCAATTCTGAGGTCCTCCACACCCTTTCCTTGCCTTCACAGTACCCTCCATTTCAGGGTGATACAACGGGTGCAATCAACTAACCAACAAATACACCTCTAGCAAAAGCCCCGCTGCTCGTCCCCCGTACTCCCCACGATCCTTCCATGCAGCAGTTACGAAGGACAACGTTCCTATCCTTAGGTCACTGCCCTATGGCCACATCCTCGTTTAGGATGCGTGTACATTCTCCTCCAAGACCAGCTGAAGGTTCCCTACTTTGGAAAGAATCCACTGTCCTCCTGAGCCCACAGTGCTCTCGATCTCCCGTACTTCCTTGTGGTGACAGCCTCACCCTCACGTGGTTATGCAGAGCAGGACAGTCATTCCCAGTACGGCCACGCTCAAGCTGAAGTAAACCCTCGGTGTTGGACGAGCATCAGTTTGCAGCAGAGTTACTTCACAGTAACCACAGTAACCATGACTTCCACTGAGAATGACTCCTGTGGCTGCAGAGTAATGGGTTCTAGTCCTTCTAGTCCTTCACAGTCTACACCGCCTTTGTGGGGATTTTGTCCTTTGCCTTTAGAAAAACTAAATACATAAGTCACCAATTGAAATACCCTTTGCAAGCTGCAGGATTGAGAAAGACCGTGGCTTTTTTCACTTGTGCATTGGGAGGAATGAGCTGGTTGCCAAACACCTGAAAAAGAAAAAAGAGAAGTTTTCAATTAAATCCTTTATTCAGCTATTAATCACATGTTTTTTGTTTTTGTTTTTTGTTGTTTTTTTGTCATCCCCAAAGAATTTACTTCCAGCCAAAGAGCAAAAGCTCATTCATGATCTCCATAACAGAATCACCACAAGCAACATAACAAAAGTATGCTGTTATTCAATGACAATCGGCCCAGTTTTACAGTAGGATAAAAACTTTGCTTCCTGAGCAGTGGTAGTTAGTATCTTTCTGACTTTATCATAAGCATACATCCTGCAAGGACACACACAGGCTATGAGAAGGGACTTTCTATGTGGCTTCAGTTTCCATGCTACAATCCATTCTCCCTCAGTCTACACTAAGCTTAGTCCGCAGGAGTCTTTGTTACCAGTTAATTTTCACCATCTGTATACACAGAAGAAACCCGGTGTTCAAACCTTTTCTAGTCTATTGGCTCTAAGGCTGAATAGATCAAGAAGCGAAGGATTAAATGTAAGGATTCAAAGCAGAAACAGAAGGGGAGCTACTACTGAGACATCTGAACTAGGGAAGAGAGCTGATGAAAAGAGTCATGACAGCAAAACACTGAAAAGGCCAAAACTTCAGATCTTGGGTGTTGAAAACAAGTCTGGGCTATGGCAGCAGATTTCTAGAAAAGAGTATAAAGCAAAGATTAGAGGGAGAAAGTTATAGAAAGAAGTTGTATTGAACCACTCAGTTTAAACCTGTCTCCTCTCTGTCCATTAGAAATCCTTTCTACATCTTTTTTTTTTTTTTTTTTTTTTTTTTTTTGGTTTTTTCGAGACAGGGTTTCTCTGTGTAGCTCTGGCTATCCTGGAACTCACTCTGTAGACCAGGCTGGCCTCGAACTCAGAAATCCGCCTGCCTCTGCCTCCCAAGTGCTGGGATTAAAGGCGTGCGCCACCACCGCCCGGCCCCCCTTTCTACATCTTACTTCTAAATAAACAAGCCTCTGTGCTGGGGAGATGGCTCAGTGGGTAAATAAAAAGTAAAGTGCTTGGTTTGCAAGCGTTAGAAATTGAGTTCAGATCCCCAGCATCCAGGTAAGAGACTGAGAGTGTCAGTGTGTGTCTATAACTCCAGTGCTGGGAGGCGACACCAGGCACATCCGGGGCTCCCTGGCCACACTGTCTAGCGGGCATGGTGAGCTCCAAGTTCAGGAAAGCTAGGGAGGATAACATGCAGATGCAAACCTCTGGCCTCCATACACACCTGAATAGACACAGACACACAGACACACACACACAGACACAGACACAGACACAGACACAGACACACACACACACACACACACACACACACACTATCACTTCTGTTCTCTTTTTACTCTTGTATATTGACATTTTCTGGCTAAATCTCCAAATATCATAACTTGTTCTGTTCTGATCCATTCTAGGACTCCACCAGGAATGAAGTAACTAACTCACTATGGAGGTTTGAATGAAAACGGCCCCATAGACTCATAAGGAGTGGCATTATTGGAGATGTGCCTTTGATGGAGTAGGCGTGGCCTTGTTGGAGGACATGTCACTGACGGGCAGGCTCTGAGGTTTTAGATGCTCAAGGCAGGCCCAGTGTGGCACTCTCTCCTGCTGTTTGCTGATCTGAGTGTAGACCACTCAGTCACCTCTCTAGCACCATGTCTACTTGCGTGCTGCCATGCTTCCTGCCATTAGGACAATGGAGTAAACTTCTGAACTGTAAGCTGGCCCAATTAAATGTCTTTTTTTCTAAGAGTTGTGGTCATGGTGTCTCTTCACAGCAATAGAAACTCTAAGTAAGATAGAAGCTAGTTCCAGGAATGGGGTATTGCTATGATAGGCCTGACATTGATTTTGCCTAGAAGAATATGGAACACCTGGGGACTTTGAACTAGAAAAGTCATTGGACATTTTAAGCAGGGCTTAATGAGCCATGCAAGTAGGATCATGGAAGACAGTGGTACTGAGGATGATATGAACTAGGAGAGCCCAGTTTAAGAAGCTTCAGAGGAAAATATTAGTATGTGGCCTAGAGATTGTTCTTGTGATATTTTGGTGAAGAATGTGGCTATTTTCTGCCCTTGTCCAAAAAATCTGCCTGACACTAAATTAAGGAATTATTGATTGTTTTGGCAAAGGACATTTCCAAACAACCTAGCATTGACTGTCTTCTGTGGCTAATAGGAGCCAGTCTTCTGAAGATCTACAATGAAAAGACTTAAGCCAAGCAGGGAAAAATACAAAATGTACAGTTGAGGGAGAAAAGGAGCCCCAGGGAGTGTAAACAGATTAAAGAAAAACCTGACGCTAAGTGGAGTAAAGGGAGTGGTGACCTCAGAGCGAGACCCCACCCAGCTAAGCTTCCAACATGTAAAAAGGAATTTAAAAAGTTTAGGACCAGGGTAACACACCAGCACTGAGGATGTAGAGACAAGTGGATTTCAGAGTTCAAGGCCAGCCTAAGTCTACAAAGGAAGTTCCAGGACAGCCAAACTTAGGCAATGGAGGAAACTATCAAAAACAGAAAGCTGGAGAAAATGTATCTGAATAAGGGGTTCATGCAAGCAGCAGAACTTGGCAGCTTCAGTCACATGGCACCTAAGTTTATAGAGTTAAGGACACAAGAAGAATCTCCCTTCACAACTAAGGAAAGCCACTGAGGCCAGGCTTCAGACCATGTCCCTTCATGGAGTCCTAGAAAGACCACTTGCATGAAGCTGTAAAGGTGAGGCTTGGACTGACTTGAAGACCCCAAGATGTTGAAGATACCAGCGTCCTGGGATGCCTGCCAAGGAAAGCTGCTAACAGGGAGTGGAACCAGCCCAGGAGAAAGAATTGTGTTGCAGTAAAAAAAAAAAAAAAGAAAGAAAGAAAGTGAAAGGAGTTTGAGATTTGAAGAGTGATTTGACATCAGACATGGATATGCAGTTTGAGTCTGCCCAGCTAGCTTTCGGTATTGCTTTGGTCCAATATTTCTACATCATCCTCCCCTTTCTTCCATTTTGGAATAGTAATGTATTCCCTGTGTCATTGTATGTTAGAAGTATGTGATTTGCTTTTTTTCTTTCTTTCTTTCTTTTTTTTTTCATTTTGATTTTACAGGAGGTTATAGTTAAGAGACTACCTTGAGTATCATAGACTTTCAGCTGTGGACTTGTAAACATGGTTGAGACTGATAGACTATGGGGACTTCTGAAGTCAGACTAACTGCATTTTGCACTATACTAGGCTAAAAGCCCACAGGGGTCAGGGAGTGGAATGTGGTGGTCTGAGTGAAAATGGCCTCGCAGAGTCATAGGGAGCAGCATTAGTGGAGGTCTGGCTATGCTGGAGAAAGTGTAGAACTAGGAAGTGGGCTCTGAGGGTTCAGATGCTCAAGCCAGGCCCGGCGTGCCTCTCTCTTCCTCTCAGCCACCTCTGCAGCACCATGTCTGCCTGAATGCTGCAAGCTCCCAGCCATGATGCCAATAGTCTAAACCTCTGAACCTGCAAGTCAGCCCCAAGTAATGTTTTCCTTTATAAGGTCATGTGGTATCTCTTCCCAGAAATAGAAACCCCAACTAGGACCCCAGTACTCTGTAACCAGATTCCAGAGCTACAGCATTAGACTGCCCCTCCTAATCCTCATTTCCTAGTCCCAAGAGTTCCTAACCAGATTTGTAAAGTCAAGTGTCAGGTCTGTAATGGATTAAGAAGCTTGTAAACACTAGGTTGAGTTTACATGCTTTTAAATCACTCAGTAATTTAGACTATAAAAAGACCATAGGAAAAGTAGAGAAAGCTGTGAGGATTAATCCACCTTTAGTCACACGGAACATGTGCAGAGGACTGGGGGCTTCCAACAATAAGGGGTCAGTATGTGGAGAAAGTACCTAACAAGACCTGATTCCTGGGAAAGTAAGTAGGGCTGGGATTCAGAAAGAACACATGCAGAGTATTCACTTAAGTAAGAGGAGGCTCTACCGGCAGAACTACCTGGAACTCAATATTAAGGTTTATTCCATAATTACCTTGATCTAATCATTAAGCATTGTATACATGTTCTAGAGTATCAGACTGAGACTCAAAAATAATCCAATAGCTTATTTTTTGAGGGCCTCATAGCATATCTCAGGCTGGCCTGAAGCTCATTATGTAACCCAGGCGGTAAACACATGGCAATCCTCCTGCCTCAGCTTCCTGGAAGCTGGAATTTTAGGTGTGAACCATCTTGCTGATCTAAATTTAAAGCTTATTTAAATTAATTTTTAAAATAACTTGAAGCTATACTAGATGGTACATCTGTGCAGAAATAAAATCAAATTCTTAAAGCATATTTGGAACCAAAGAAGGATTTATTAATAGTATCTATTGTCATTATCATCTATGAAAATAATTCAGAAACAAACATGAGGTTTGACACCCACTTCTACTGAATGTGTTCGTTCTCATTGCCATTTTAACTTTCCTCGTCTCTTCAGGCATTTCTGACATCATAAGCTTAAATGGCATGTAACAAACAGGCCCTGAGTCACAGAAATCCATCTGCAGGGTATATATTACAAACAGGGAGGGGGCCATCATCAGTACAGCCTGACACGTTCATGCTTACGCAGCAGCTCATGGAACTGGGTGGCAGTGCAGTGCTAGGAATCGGCTATGTCGGTGAGAGGGGCACTCAAAGTAGAAGGAAACAGTCTTAACAAGACTTGACTTTCAGAGGTAAAATCTGCTCTGAACCAGTATCCCTGGGGGCTATCCCATCAGGGATGACTTAGGCTTTAGCCAGATCTTCAAGGATAACTGCAAACACGAGCCAATTCCTAGCTCTCCAGCCAGGCCAGTTATGTGTTCTTGGGAGTGATCCAGAAGTAAACAAGCTAACAGGGTGGGCGTCAGCACTGTTCTTCACCAGATGGCTGACTTCCACCCATTCCACTCAGAGTTGGCTGACGGCCTGATCCATCTGGAGGTGGAGGGAAAATAGTCGTGCTGATGCAAGACCCCATGGAAGTCAGTCCCTGGAGTGGCTGTGCCTCCTGCATCATGGAGATAAGGGCGATTTAATTTTATCACAGGAAATGGCATTACCTGAGCTTCTTGACAGGCTGCTCTTCTTAGCAGGTTATCGCTATCAAAGCAAACAAAAGAGACCCAGCATTAGCATTCCTAGAGATTAAGACCCAAATAGAATTGATGGGTTAAAAAAAATACTTTAAGTGAAGGTTTCTTAAAGACCAGATCTCAAATCAGGAGCACATTAAGGAAATACATTCTCTGAGTGAAAGCTCATGTTAGCCATTTCTACATGCTGGTGTGTAGAAAAATGACCCAGACCCCTGACACATCTAGAGCCTAATGTCCAGAACCTGAAGATCTGTAGCTCCATATGGCAACAGGAAAGTGCAGATTAACTTAGAGCTTCAGGACTGGGAGAGCATCCGGAATTATCTGACAGGTCTTTCACGCAGAGCAGCTTTTATTGCTAAGATCACAACACATGTGACTCTGGGAGGGTGGTCCCCTCTGGGCTGTAAAGATGGAAGGGGCTGTGAGCCCAGAAATGTGGACAGCCTTGCCAACCTGAAAAAGTCAGGAAGCAGCTTTCCCCCTTAGAGCCTTCAGAAGGAATGGCAGGCCTTGTAGACTCTTGGACTTTGGTCCATAAAACAGCATGATAAATATTGACGGTATTAAACTAAGTTATTAGTCAACAACAGGAAACTAAGATGCATGGCTTGGGTTTTTCTACCCAATGGATATTACTTAGGTCATTTGCCAAAACTGAATTTGATATTTAGCTGCTTTGGCTGCTGTTTTATCTGAGTCCCCTCTTTTTTATAGCACTATCAGATATTCTATTATATCACAAACAGAAATAGGAGGTCTAAGTTTGGCTTCCAAATATGAAAACATCCTTTCAGAATGCAATCACATGTTTAACATAAAAGGTCTTCAAAGTGTGTCATGCAAGCACACTAAATGGGCTCTGATTGCTTGCAGAGGCCAAGGCCAGTCTTCAACACCCGCGTCTGCACTTACATACTTGGTATTGCTAGAAAATAACCAAAGAAAAGATTTTAAAGGAAAAAAGGGTTACTTTACATATATTCCTATACACTATTATACACTATTATAACATTGGAGACCTGAAATTTCACAATTGAGAATAATTTCATGACTGATAATTAGGGATGAATGAGAATAAAAATAATAGATTTTTGCCACAGTTGTTGTCTGTGAACCTATCTTCCATGCAAAGCAACATAATACCCCAAAATAGTGAGTGACCTGAAAGCTAGAGACAAAGTCCCATGAGAAGTATAGCTCCCGCCCGTACCTCTAAAGCCCACACTCACAGAGGCGAGAGGCGCGGATCTGTTATGAAGGCTGGTCCACAAGTGGCCCCGACAGTCAGGCTCAGGCCCCACCTGCTATATAACTCTGCACATCTGTCCAGGTGGCAGGGGAGTTGTGCAACCTCTGCCCTCCCCCACCCTTCATCATTATTAATTCTGCCCGATCTTTCAGATTATTACTCTAATGTGCAAAATGGAATATGCTGCCTATAGGAAAGCCAGACTATGCACTGACTTAGCCCATGCGAAGAAAATCCCAATATGATCACAGCTAACTCTAATAGCTAATCACATAAACTACCTTGATCTTATTCTCTGAATCAGGATGTTTGTGAAAGACAAATGCATTCTCAGAGAAAAAAAGAGTCCTTAAACTAAGCCGGACAGTCCTCCAGTGTTCTCCAGAGAAAGGATCTAAGACACTGCTCCTCCACCACATATACCCAAATCACTACTCGGAACATTTAACACAAGATAAAGGCTACTTATATAAACACTTGCACTGTATTGTTCAGACACAGACAAGAAAAAGCATACATACATCTTCAGTATAGATTTAATACTTATAAATATTTTTTAATCTGCAATGGGTTCAGTCCACAGATGCTAAGCCTACAGATAGTTATAGTCAACTATTGATGATCTATATATCAAGCTCTAATAACTACTTTAAGAAATTCTAAAAATGTTTCAGAAATATGGTTTTGCTAGAGTTTCAGAGAATATAACTATGTGACAAAAACACAGAAAAAAACAAAGTGACAATGCTGAGGCTGACACTGTAGCACGAACAGTAAAGCTGTAGAGAGGGCGGTGGATTCCACAGGCCATGCCGTCTAACCTCCCTGCCTCTGACTTGTGGCAGGCACCTCCTGATAAACCACATGTAGAAAAATACAAATAGAAAAGAGACCATATCTATCACCCTGCACAAAACTCAAATCTAAGTGGGTCAAAAACCTCAACATAAAATCAGACACAATAAACTAAGCTAAAATAATTCCTAGTAATATTCTGTTTTGTTATATTTGGTTGTTATCTGAGAAGCCTGTTCTTTTTTTAATGATAGACAGAATCACTGTCAGACAGAAACAGAGATGATCCAGAAGGGAAAGAAACTGGGAAGGGATTAGGAAAGATAGAGGGAGAGGAAACTATAATCAGGATATATTGTATTAGAAAGGAATCTATTTTTAGTAAAAGAAAAATGAAGGAAGGAAGAATGGAATAAATGAAGGAAGGAAGACAGACACAGTGAAGGCTCTGGTGCATAATCAAGGTGAGGGTTAAATTTCCTTATTTCCCATCATTACCTTTGATACTGCTTTTATACTTCATGTTTCACCTCTCCTAAAAGGTACTAGAGTTCAGACTCCAAGTATTTGGTCATTTTATCTTAACTTCCCCAGATGTTATGTTTTAATCTGAGACATCTGTAACAGTCTGTGCTTCAGACACTCAATCCCCAGCTTGGGGTGCTGTCTTGAAAACGATGGCCCTTTAGGAGGCGCCTAGCTGACCGAAGGGTCACTATGGGGTCAGCCTTTGAAGGTGATGCTGTCCTTGGTTCCAGTCTGCACTCTCTTGCCTTCTAATGCAACCACAAGGAACCGTATGAAACACTGAGTCGAAATAAGATCTCTGTCCATTGTTATAAGTTGTTTCTGTCCACTATTTCAATAATAGTTGTGAAAATCAACTGGTACAACTTTGGAGAAGAACAAAAAAAAAAAAAAAAAAACCAAATACAAAACCACCCTTGCCTTCATCCAACCACAAACTACTCATCTTGTCTTCCTTTAAATAACTTATTTAAATAAAGGATAATTTGCCAGTATTTTCTCCTATACAACCCACAGCCCAGACTCTTGTGGACAGTGGGAACTCAATAAATACTTGTTAATAAATAAGCGGCAAATGTTTGAACGGGAAAATTGACTCACTGTGTTCAGAAGGCCCACTTCGTCCTTGAAGGAAAACTGAAGGTTATTCCTGCCTGAGTACCTGGCAATCCTGCACCAGATCGTCTGAGACAGCTCTCCAGTGTAGCCAAGGACAAGGAAGAAAAGACCCACAGGGTCATGGGAATGCTGCCAGGTCAGAAGGACCTCGGGCTGTGTGTGAGCAAACACAGGAAGAACTGGATGCAACTGGTACTCTAAAAAACCAAAGCAACGAGTTTCTTTCTGTATACCACTAAGCCCGATAACTGTTCCAGTATCAGAAAATTCTAGATACCTAATGGATCAAGGGTCTGAATGTGAGCCAGAGACCTAGCTACCAAACACAGAAAGCTGACTGTACATCAACTGGCAGCCCATGTTCTTGGTATACAGCAAGGCGCCTACTGGGCACTAATGATAAATACAGTTTACAAGAGGTTCTCCAAAATGTAGTCATATCAGAAAGGGTCCCTCGATACCTACTCAGAACCAAAATAGAAGTTCTTTGACACAAAGAAATTAGAAGCTTCTGGATTAGAAAATAAGGAAGAAGAAAAAAAATCTGCTGATGCTACTGCCTGAGGCTTTAAAAGAATATGAACTTGCCTGCTACTACAGGTAATAGGATGCTCTCAATTTATTCCAAGCCATAAATGTTTTATTTATTACTTTAGGACTGCAAAATAAGATAAGTTGTTACCTCAATAACAGCTTTACATGAAGAGAAAAATTACATTGATCCATCCTATTTCCCAAAAAGGATATTTCCCACTACAGTTTGAAGCAAATTGTTCAGCAATTTCTACCACCAGTTTTCCCCTGGTGCATGCAAACACTGTCTTTGCTTTGCACAAAACAGATTTCAGGTTTAGCTGTTACAGCAGCCACGGTGACTTACTCAGGCTTCCTAAAATAGTCATCACTTTGCCAGGGACTGCACTCACTTCTTGTTGATGGAGAAGGAGGGATAGAGAAAAGATTACAGCAATGCCAATAATGCATCTTAGCCAGTGGCTAGAGGGAAAGTGTTTCCCAGTTATATGGTTCAACCCCTTCCTCATGACCTAGACTCCCTCCCAAGGAGGTGAAGACTGCTGCACAGGCCTTTACATGTGAGAAAACAATGACCATATCACTTGTGCCTACAAGGTGGAGTCTTGTCCCAGCAGAGGGAGGTGCAGCCTACTTGGAAGAATGTTCAAGCCTTCCTAAAAAATGTTCAGTTCTTTAGGGAAAAAAATCAGTGTGACAGGTTAGAATCCCAAGGGGACAATTCAAACGCTTGAAAGGACATGGGGCCCTCCACTCCAGTGTCTCTGTTTTTATGGATAGCATCTTTCCATGTTCCTGGGCCTCCCGATGATGGACACCAAGGAATTTATATCTTCTCAACTCTCAAGCACAAAATGATACAGAAATCTCTATAGTACTGAAGTTGTATAAAGGAGGAAAATATCATTGATATATACTAAGTGCCAAATGTCTTCACTTCAATGCCATAAAACTATATAAAAGAACGCGAGGAGGTGCATAGGCGACGGCTGGCAGCAAAGCCACTGCAGTCACGCTGCTGAGTGAGAATGGGTAAAGAACAAGACACGACGACCCGCAAGTGTGCAGGCAGCCCCGGACCAGGGAAGCGTGCACAAGGTGCGAGCAGCTTTGTAGCTGGTGGCTATAACTACAGTGGAAGAGACACTTTAAAATAGTGACATTAAGCAAGGCAAAAGCAGTTCCCTCAAGAATTATTATTTGTTAAAACAGAAGAGAGAGAGGAAAGACAAAGTGGTATAAATCATCATCATCATCATCATCATCATCATCATCTTATAGAACTCAATGAATTGATACAACAGCTACACAGAGAATGAAAGAAGCCTGCAGGAAGGTATTGAACAACGAACTATAAATACTTTCAACAAGCCTTTGCCAAAATGTGTGAACCCACTTACTGAATGAGATTTGTGATTCAAAGAGTTTTTAGATTTGCTCACTGCCAAAACATGGATTCCTGAATATTGATGGTAATATTTAGGTCCGCAATCCCTGATTTTACTGCTTCTCTGCCAAAGCAGGAAGGCAAACAGCAGCCAGAGCGAATACTTTTGTCAATGGTGTCCAAACCCAAGCCCTATTTCCTGGATATCTGAAATGTTAAGGCTGAAAACCTTAAAAACAATGTAGCCCATCCTTTACAATGCTTCCACACACCAATCCCATCAATCAAATGGTGTGACACCACCCTCCTCATAACCAAGGTCACTGTGTAAAGACATACATAGAGAACATACAGAAGCCCAACCTCATACAGAAGCCCAACCTCCGTCTCTCTCCCCAAAGGATTGCAGAATGATCACTTAGGCAGTTTTCTCAACCCCTTTGAGCTCCTAGAAAATGACTAATTGGCCTAGTCTGAGAAAACCTCTGGCCTGTGGACATGCACACTGTTAGACAGTGACTGGAGGCTTAGTACTACAACTGAGACACCCTGCTTCTCGGCCTGCTGGAGCTTCTGCCATACTCCTGCGCTTTCTAGGTATTTTGAGCAGTAACAAAGCCCTGTCCACTGCTCATCAGTCACCCACTTCACACTCTCTCCTTGCAGTGGTACTGGAGTGTATTATCATCTTTCTTCTGCAAGTGGGCTTAGGGAAAAGCCCACAAATCTTTCCCAACCTCTGAATAATTCAGTAGTATTTATCAGGCAACAACTGACCTCTTCCCAAGACAGACACCTCAACTCTACCACTCCAAAGGCTGCTCCAAGTAGCTCGACTGGTACCCATTCTTTCTCACTCTGAAATACAGAATCCTCAAACCACCGTTCCCCAATATTCTCAGATGAGTCGCATTTCTACACTTGTACAGAACAAGCTATTACTCGGGAATGTTTCAAGGAACTCTTGGTTTCTCAGGTTTCCTCCTTATAGCCTGTTCCCCTTCCAGCTCAGAATAGGAAATTATTTAACAAAAGATGGTATCCTTGAGGTGTCTCTCTCATAACTAGCCTGTCCTGTGAGCCTGCTCTATAGGACTTTTCATTAGCCAGAAGATGCTTCTGCAGTCTACACACACACACACACACACACACACACACACACACAGCCATCCATTGACTGAGAGAAATGGAAAAGTCTATCTGCAAGCCTTTTCTTTCCTTAGAATATGAAATTATTCTACTTTCAATTTTTTTCCAGACCAAAGTCCACACAAGATACAATGTTTATTACTACCCCACCATTCTGACAGTTATAGAAACACAAATAATCAGACTGAATTCTCTACACTCTGTATAGGGGTCCATCTCTGACTGATGGCTACATTTCTGCTTAGGTCTATGTTATACCACCATTAGAAGATGTTCACCTACCATTAGAGAGCATGCATTGTTCTCTAGCTTGTGTGTGTGTGTGTGTGTGTGTGTGTGTGTAAAATATTTCTACCCCTAATTCATTTTTTAATTAATACATTTACTTGTGTACATATTTGTGTAGTGCATTTGCCTGAGCATATATGAGGAAGTCAGAGGACAACTTTTGGGAGTCAGCTCTCCCACACCTACATTTTTCTATCCTTTCATTTTTATCCATTTAAATCCAGATTTCTTTTTCCATACAAATGTATCGTTCAGTCTGCCACTCTACTAGGCAACCAAAACACTAGCTCTCTAGGTCCCAATGACCATCCTTATATATTGGCAACTGTCCTTAAAGCACATAATACTGAGTCTCAGGTATAAGCAAGGTAACCAAAGCTAAAGAAGAACTGACAAAAAGCTACTCGGAGATTATGGATTATGAAGGCATTCAAGAACATAAAGGCTGGGAGAACATCTCCCTTCTCTCCCAACCTAACAGTTCTCTCTAAATCCATCCCACATGAGGTGGTATTCACTGTGGGGTCAAAGCTCCTTGACAGGTCTGGACAAGCTCTGACCTGAAAATACTAAGTTCATAGCTACTCATATCAGTGCCTTGCTGTTTTGAAACACGATACATCTGAAATGCTGGTCACTACTAAAGAAGAGCTGCTTTCAACATCAGCTACAATTATTTTCTGTTCAGGCCTTGGAACAAGTAAAACTACTAACATAAAAATGTCCTCAATTATGTGAAGCCAAAAAGACAAAATACACCCCCTGCCTTCCATCTTGGCTCCCCCGCCCCCAACTTAGATACAGCAAAGTACAGATACAAATTTTTTTTAAGGAAGATATCTGTTTTCCACATAATCTAACAAAAGGAGTTGAAAAGAAATGGAATATAATTAAACTTCATTGTATTTAAAAGTTAAAAAAAAGGGTTCCCTTATTCCCTATCACATCTGGGCTGACAAGCATGTTATTTAATTGCCCACAAATGAGTTTCTTTAAATAGAACCTATTAAAACCCCAATTCTAGCATCAGCCTGTGCATGGGGTGGGGAATGGGGCGATGCAAAATGAACTTTGAAATGACTAAAAAGCAAAACAAACTGCTTTATCAAAATTTCAACAAAATCTGAAACAAAGAGAAGCTACGAAGGGGAATAAACTTCCTACCTTCAGCACTGGCAAAGCAACTGCTACAGGGGAGGAAGCCAGATCCTGGACAATTGCCTGCAGAGTCAGGCTCGTCTGAGCAGATATCAGGGTAAAGCACGCGCTTTCAGACATCCAGAGACACTCGGACCCAAAGCCCAAGACACTCCTGAAACCATAATCTCCACCAAAGGAAAAACACCAGTCTAGTCAAGTGTGGCTCATGCATAATTTATACCTGGCAGCTAACACATTCCCTTTGCCTATCCTGTCAGGGTCTCAAACGCAGTGTGCCTAAAATAGAATATAATGCCTCTTCCTCAAACCAATTCTCCTTGGTGACTTTCTTCTTTCTGCATCACCAATTATACCAGTCTTGAAGCCACAAAATTATTTCTTCTCTGCCTCAGCCACATACCCAGTCACTCACCTTGCAGTAACAGCAGCTAGCATCTGCAGAGAGCTAAATTTAAGCACAGTATAAAGCAGCTGACCCACACCTCCTCATTCAGTCCTCGCAACTCATCTGCCAAACATATATAATTATCCCTCATGTGGTACGAGGAACAGGGCTCAGAGTTGAGTGGTCTGAGTGACTTGGCAAGGCCACGAAGCTGGCAGGTGTGTAGACTGAGCCCAGGGAGCCCCGTGCCTGCAGGGCTGCTCCACCCCAGGACCCAGCTTCAGGGCAGCCGTCTGCTCTCCTAGCCTTGTGCTGCCTCTAGTTCAGGCCTTTAATAGCTCCGAGGTCAACGTCTAGAATGTACCCTGCACAGGAGGCTAGGCTAAACCTCTAAAATGCTACCTTGTTCACAATTTCTTCTCCCCTTAAGATCTTTACGGCTGCTCAAACACAGGTATCTCGTATGTAAACCCTCTACAACCTGGCTTTTCTACAGTCCACTGAAAACACGTAACTCTAATCCCATTCTTTACCAGACTCCACTAAGTCTGCAGGCCCAATTCAAATGACATCTTTTTAAGATTTCCCTCATGAGGGAAAAAACAAAAGATGTGTTGTTTCTGTTAATATTCTTTGTACCAAGTTCTATTCTAAGAAAAATGTACGATAACACATAGAGAAGGGTACTCTTACTGTCTACTACCTCTAGTTTACAGGCAGAGAATCTAATATGGACAGAAGTTACCCAAAGCTCCACGACTTGTGGTGGCTTAAATGAGAATGGCCCCTATAGGCACATATATTTGAATGGTTGGTTCCCAGTTTTTGGACCATCTAGGAAGGATTAGGAGGTGTGGCCTTATTGGAGGAGATGTGTCACTGAGGGTGGGCTTTGAAGTTTCACCTCTCTCTCCTCCTTCTCCTCCTCCTCATCTTCTCCTTCTCCTTCTTCTGTGTCTGTCTGTCTGTCTGTCTGTCTCTCTCTCTGTCTCTCTCTGTCTCTCTCTCTCTCTCTCTCTCTCTCTCTCCTCTTTCAAACAGATATAAGCTCTCAGCTACTTCGCTGGTAACATGTGTGCCTAGGCTGGCTTGGTCATGGTGTCTCTTCACAGAACAGGCCAGTAACTGAGACATTATGATAAATATGAAATTTAATTCCATCGCATTGCCAGCTCTAGAGCCTTATCGTAACTCTTCTACTGTAGGGGCCTCTGGGAAGTGATCCTTCTTTCACAATAGCTTGGCAATTGCACCCAAAGCCTCTGGTCACTCACACACAACAACAGTGTGATATCTTCTTATTGTCCCCATTTCCCCCCCCCATGTAGCTATGAATCTCATGCTGTCATGCTACTATGAAACTAATAAGTGTATCATCAAATTATTAGGAAAATAAAACAATGTCATAAATACCAAGAGCTGGGAATCAGACCCAGCAACATGGATTGTTAGCTATTATCATTAAGGTGTCGATACAACTGAATGGCGCTGAACAAACCCTGTTTAGAAAGGCCAAGTGTACATCTGGTCATGTTTGGTGTTACAAGACACAGAGGGGAAAAAATCTCCAAAGTTAATAAAAAACAAGGAGCACAGAGCCCAGGACCATGGCTACAGTATCATTTGCTCTACAAGCTTAACAAGGGACTTAATGTGACTGAGATTTTTTAAATCTTCAGGAAAAGATAGCAGGAATTCTAGCCAACTTGAGATGGTAGATAGTCTTTTGAGAAGGGAGACTTGGGTCATACGCAAAGGTCAGTAGTAGAACTACTGCCAGAAACCTGGAGCCAGAGGCATAAACTGAGAAGTGGGGGCCAAAAAGGAAGCAGGATTAGAGCGGCCATTAGTGAGCCAAAGGGGTTAGGTGCACAGTGGTGCCAAGGCCCATGACCTAAGGCAGACTAAGCTAGGACAAGTGATTACAGACAACGAGTGCGCGTCAGGTCATCAAGGGTTCAGGTGTGTCTTGATCTTCTTAATGGTTTGAGCCTTATTGTTCTGAAGTTAATGCTGTATGTAACTTAAGGCTTATTTTATATTTGTTTTATGTATATGTGTAAGTACCTATGCCACGTCTATTCATCGTACCCAGAGGCCAGAAGGTATCAGATCCTCCTGGAGAGATTATGTGGGTGCTGGAAAACAATCTCAGGTCCTCTTTGCAAGAGCAGTCAGTACTCAGAAGCTCAGAGCCATCTCTTCAGCCCGTTCCTCAGATGTTTTCAAACTGTCTCATTATACATGAAGGAGAAACAGAAAAGGACTCAGATCTTCAATCATCTGGCAGGTCTTTGTCTTCCTGTCCCAATGGCTAGCCCACGTCATTCATTGCCCAGATACCAGCAGCTAAGTACTTATTACATCGAATTACTCAGAGCATTTACTGAATGCATGTCGAGAATGCACTAGGCTAGACCTCTGCAGTTATCAATCTTTCAATGACCCAACGAGAGAGTACCATGCCCATTCCACAGTGGAAGAAGGTAAAGATTCAAGAGCCTAAGGTCACACCACTAGGATGTCTCACTGCTCTCTGACTCCAGTGACAACTTTCATACCACACTGCTTCCTTTCTTCTGCTACTTTTTAATCAGCAGGTTCTTTGCTACTGGAAGGCTAGAAAAGTAGGAAAGGCTATTGCAGGTAAACTGCTGACATGATGAACTGGCAGCCTGGAGCATAATCTTCCCCGGGGATCCCAGAAGGCTCAGTACAAGCGGGTGGAGAGGAATGAGCAATACTTAAACTCTCTTTACTCTCAGCACACGGGGTCATTTCCTCCTCTTCAATTGCTCTCCCAGAGCTGCGCTGAGAGCCATCCCTGCTGCTCCTGCCAACTACAGCAGCCTTCAGCAGGAAAATTATATAGGAGAAATCTTAAAAAAAATAAAAATGAATTTCTTCTTTGAAACTTGGGAGAAGAGAAAAAGTAGATGGAACTCTCAAGAGAGAAGAAATCCATAAATACTATAAACAATAAAAAGCCTACAAATAAATATATGATGTCAAAAGATTAATAAGAGGAGGCAATAAAAATGGGAGAGATAAATTAAAATTAAAGCAGACCTGCTGTGAGTGCCCGCTCACTTGGTCTATTTACGTGGAGTGTCAAGAGAAGATAAATGTGTCTAAAGAAATGCGATGGTCCCAGAATCTCTCTCTCTTACCTCTGAGCAACCATGTGGCTGTAGGTCACTTACAAAACGTGTCAAGTAAGTCTGCCTCTGTAAGACACCAGCATGAAAGACAGAGAAAACAAAAGGACAGCCTAAAGTAACTAAAAAAGATCAATGACAGACAGCCAAACAGAACGTAGCAGGTAAAGGTTGAAAAGTACTCTTGGTTAAGAGGCTATGTATGGCTTTGTCAAAGACCTGTCAATCAAATGATGGACTATAAACCAAACTCCCCTAACCTGAGTCTAAAATGGCAGAAAAGGGTGAGAGGAAAACATTAAAAGCTGGTATAAATGAAAAGATAGGGAGGGCAGTACAAACAGAATTGTCTCTTCAGAGAAGACATGTTTAAGTTTGGAATGATTTCAGTCAACAAGGAAAAAGCTGAAGATTAAAGACACAAATGAAGGTGCAGATGGTGAGAGTCGGATACAAAGGAGAGGTCACTGGGCAGCGGGAAGACTGCCTCATCCACTGAAGGAAAGAACACAAAAGTGTCTGTGTGACTAACTGGCCTGTAGCTTTTAATTTTCTCTTTAAATGAGAGCTAAGGCTGTCTGAGTATAGAAGGCAGAGGACTGACCAGAAATTCCTGACTATCTCAGGAGCCATTTGCGAGCAATGGGAGAGGAAGCTGACTCTAGATGGAGCGCACTACTTGTTTGGAATTCGGCAGCCTGGACGTGAGCTCAGAAGGGACCAATGGAGTGGCTACTCTGCTGCTTAGTTTCACCCTTTCATCCTCCCAATACACAGTGTGCACGAGTCCTTCTATGTGCAGGGGCTTCAGGATAATGCCATGCAATACAAGGCTATACAGTATTATGATAAGAGAAGGCACAAGCAGAGCAAACCATCACAAGAGCAATGAGTATTAGAATTACAATAAGTGGTTTTATGTGTGTTTGCACATGTGTGCATGAGTGTGTGTGTGTGTAGGTGTATTCACCTGTGTAGATATTCACAGAGGGCAAAGACTGATGTTGGGTGTCTTCCTCTATCATTCTAGACCTTCTTTTCTGGAGACAGGGTCTCTCAGAGAAACTGGAACTCACGGTTTTGACTGGGTTGGATACCAGTAAGTCCCAGGGTTTGTCCTGTCTCCACAACTCCAAAGATGGGGTTACCTGTGCACACTACCATATCTAAGTTCCATGTGGATGCTGGGGAGTCAAGTCAGTCCCTCCTGTGTGCATGGCAGGCACTTGAGCCGCTGAGCCACCTCCTGGCCCCACACCAACAAGGAGTGTTCTACAGAGGAAGAGTTAACAGCATTATGAGGAAATGCAGGAAGACTGCATAATCCAGACTAGAGAGGGAAGATCTCTTTGAAAAGATAGTACTTGAGACTCTGAGAAACTTCAATTGCCCAGAAAAGAATACCATATGCAAAGCCCTTCTAGGGATTCTGAAACATAATGAGAAGACTTGAGAAGACTTGAAGGCCATATGCTAAAATGTTAAGACACAGCAAGGATCTGATGAATGCAGATGAGGCCAAGTTTAAGCATGCTGGTAAGAATTTGGGATTTCAGTTTAAAAGCAACAGCAACCTTCACTTGCAAAACAACAGCATGGCAATAGTGTACAAAACAGGAGCCGTCAAAAGGCTGGGATGCTAGTGTAATCCACACAAGAAGGGAGGGCAGTGTGGATGAAGACAGGGACAGTGAGGACAGACAAAAGAAACGGACACATGAGGAGACTAAAGCCATTTAAATCTATGCACCCGACATTAAAACGTGGGTAAGGAGGAACAGAGGATGCCCAGATATCTAGGGAAATAAAATAGTTGAGTATGTCCAATACCTGAAGAGCAGGTTGAGCAGTAGGATTTTGTTTTCAGGATGCTGAGTCAGAGATACCTGTGAGGCATCCTAAGTACTTGTATTGGTTACTCTTCCTCTTCTATTGCTGTAATCAAACATCATGACCAATGCATCTTACGGGAGGAAGAGTTAGTTTGGGCTAATGCTTCCAGAGATTGAGAGCCCATGATGGCAGAGCAAAGGCACAGTAGCAGAAGAAGGAAGCGAGGGCTCATACCCTGACCCACAAGAAGGAAGCAGAGAGAGCAAAAAATAAAGCTGTGAGTCTAAACCTCAAAATCCACCCTTAAAAGGCATATTTCCTTCAGCAAGGCCACACCTCCCA
The DNA here is from genome assembly GCA_964023405.1 of Apodemus agrarius. Classification (NCBI taxonomy): domain Eukaryota; kingdom Metazoa; phylum Chordata; class Mammalia; order Rodentia; family Muridae; genus Apodemus; species Apodemus agrarius. The sequence goes on along the minus strand of OZ030006.1, from coordinate 65,556,811 downwards.
AACAGCACTGCCAACTGAGGATCAAGTGTTCAAATGCCACAAGACTATGGCACAAGACCATCTCCTTCAAGTCAACACAGCACTTAAACATAGGTTTAACTTAGGTCTGGAGCTCAGAGGAGGTCTTTATAGATATGGACAAAAAACCTGGGACTGGACAGAAGACAGTTTGTACAAATGAGATCATTCAGGGGAAAGCATGACAACATGAGAAGAGGGCCTCAGGCAGAGACCTCTTTCCTGATGCTTGAAGAAAGGGAAGGAAAGGGTCACAGAGGACAAGAAGGAGACAGGCAAAGAGAGACAGAGGGCAGGAGAAGCAGAAGTCTGGAAGGCAGGGACGGGGAGGAAATGTTTCCAGTTGTGCTAAGGTGAGGACACAAGAGACTACAAGGCCAGGCAGTACAAGTAAAAGGGGAACTGAGTCAGCGCAAGTATGGAAGAAAAACAAGTTGCAAGTGCCAGTGGTGGCACATACCTATAATGTCAGCACTTGAGAGGCTGAGGGAGCCTGGACTACATAGCAAGACACCATCAAGTTAAAGGTTGAGGGAGAAAGAAAGGAAGGGGAAAGGAAGAGAGCGGGGGGAAAAATACATCTAAAATGAATGGAAAAGAAGAAAGTTATCTGTCTTTACAGATGGCATGAGCTCTTACATAGCAAATCAGAACGATTCCACCCAAACACATAGAAAAAAATGTTAAGACGATAAAACAACCTCACCAATGCCAGACCCCCCCCAAAAAAAGGATTAGCAAAGTAAGCTGCATTTCCATGCACTGATTGAATAACTATAAAAGAAATTAAAAAATCAATCATACAAGACAATCAAAAAGAATAAATATTTAGAAATAAATGTAGGTAAGATAAGGATTAAAAGCCACCAAACAAGAAGACAACTTGTATTCATGGACTGGAAGACAATACTGTTAAAAATGTCCACAAAACAAAGCAATTTAACAATTCCATGTAATCCCTGTCAAAATCTCAATGGCACTTTTTGGAGAAATAGGAAAAAACCATCTCAGAATTGGTAAGAAATCTCAAACACTCTGAATGGCCAAAATAATCTAGAAAAAGAACAAAGTTGGAAACGTCTCACTTCCTAATTTTACAACTTCTATAGTTATCAAAATAATGTGGTTCTGGCCTACAGAGATACCAGGCCACTGGGACAAAACAGATAGTCTAGGAGTAAAGCTCCATCATAGATGGTCAAAATACCTTCAACAACCCTGACTAGACAGCAGAAAGAACCCCTTTCTATAAACAGTGCCAGCCCACATGCCCACATGCAAAACAGTGAGGCTGTACCTTTGTGTTATACCACATACAAATTAAATATAAAGGCTGCTCCAAACCCCATTTAGAGTGACGGCTTTTCATGCTGGAGAACCGAAGGCCCTTTTAAAAAGTCTTTAAAGATTTTGGGGAGTCTCAGAAGACCTCTGGAGACATACTGAAAAAGGAACACATACGCTCTTTGGATCTTCACCCAGCAGGGGCTAGAGCGCCCCCACGTAGGCAAGGCCACAGTGTGCCTTAGAGGCCCTGCCAACACAGCATAGCTCCCCTGAGGGCCCAGGTTAGAAGGAAGGGAAGGTTTGTTAACATCCTTTCTTACCTGCAAGAGCTAAGCTGAGTGTACATAGGTTATAAGAATGTGGACTTAGCTTTGAGGACAGAACCACACAGTTACCAACAATCAGACGGCACACTACAGTGTTAAATATATTCTGTGAGCAGTAAACTGAGAATGCTCATAAAAATATTAAATGTGGATCACTATTCTAATACAATGCCTAACTCTTCCCTGTTCAGCCAAGCAACACTGAATACTTCTGTATTTCTGTGTTGGTACAGGTAAGAGGTAGCACTTGATTGGTTAAATATTATAATTATTTTGATTGTCTTAAATTCTTACACAAATTTCTGCTCCTTTACATATTACCATATAAAGGCAGAATGGAAGATATGGTATTTTCTCCTCCGACCATGTGTGAAGGCTGATATAACACGATTGCACTGAATTCCTTACTCAAACACAAAGGGTGCTAATCTGTGGTCTCATTTAAATTAACCCAGTCTAATGAAACAGATAAAGACAGTCACAGGGGATGGACAAGGCAGAGTTAGTACGTACTCAGCACCCAGGGGATGGCAGGTGGAGACCACGGTCAGAGAACCTGGGGGGATCCCAAGGAGCTGCGCGTCACAACTCCAGCGCATGCTCACTTGTCGGAGGACTTGACTGTCTAGAGTGGGTCTCAAGCTCTTCAAGTACAGAGTGAGTAAAACTGGCTTTTCCAACCTCACCAACTATATGCATCGATGTATGAATGTCACAGCTAACGATGCTTCATGTAGTCAACTACATAGGGCAGGCTATAAGAAGCTTCTGCCTTTGTTTTTATTTGAAGAGCTTTGTGTAATCACCGTACTGTATAGTGAAGTGCAGCTGAACAAGATCTCAACCCCGGCCCCATGACTCCTAGAGTGGGACGGGACGCGGATGGCGCCGGGCTGTCAGCACTTACCAGTGCTTTCCATACAGCCAGTGGCCTCCCCATGTCAGCAAGCAGATACCAGCTGTGGTTTTCTTCCAATGATTCCGAAGCGTTTTAAAGAATGCAGTCATCTTCTCCTACAGATTTAATAGGCGGAAAAAGGAAACAAAGTTATCCAAGATAACCACAGAGCATCCTCCGTCCATCCCTCTAAGGCCGCCCCTCCCCTCCTTTTCCTTTCTTTTCTCTCTGTCACTCCTGCTCTGCTGCTTCTCATCCTTCCCTGTCTAGTCGCCATCAGCATCTCCTGACCCGCTCACCAGCCTCTGCTTCCTTCCTTTTCAGGTAGTTCTACCTGGACTCTCCTTCTTCCAGATCCACCCCCTTCCCCATCCATCTGAGAAGGAGGAGGGCAGAAGGGGGAAGATCTCCAGGCTGCCCCTGATGTCTGTCTTCCTACTGCCCCACCATACCATTGTTGAGTGTTTGTCTCTTACACATGAGGGACCCAAAATGCCAGCAACAGCTTATACAAAACAAAAGAAAACATCAAGTCTTCAAAACGAAAACCAGTGGAGCACATGCTTTTAAAAAAGCAATGCACGTGGCTCAGAGAGAGGGGGGGGGGGAAAAAAAAGCTCAATTTACTAATCAAAGGCATGCAAATTACAAAGAGCTATTATTATTATTCACATATAAAATTAAGTTTTAAATTATTATATTCACTGATGACAAAATACAAGACAGATACTCATACCTACTCCTATAAGAGAGGTATATTAGTTCTTCATGAAAAAATAAAATGGCGTAATATATTTATTCTGTTTTTGTGTGGCACCATTTGATGATATTTATATTTATTAATATGTTACTTAGCTTATCTAACTAGAGAAAGTGCCATTGAATGCAGGGCTGCAGTCACTGCTAGAACCCATAAACATATAATAGCTATCCCAAAAACATCTATTAAGTGAGTGAGACACGTAGCAATTCTTTTTTTTTAATTGAAAATTTTCACAGACAGAAAAAACAACCAAAATACAATGTTAAATCAAATTAGCAGAATAAAAAGGCATCTGTAACTAGTGTTACCCCAATTATGGTCAAAGAGGACTACAAATCAAAATACCAATAAATAAAGGCAGAACTTTTACAGACTATCCTCTAAGTTGTAGGGTGCTAAATGACATCTTACAATTGCAATATATATACAATGCTAAGTTTTCTAAAGTAAATATAAATGATCTAAACAGATAAAAATTATTTCTCAGCGGGGCGGTGGTGGCATACGCCTTTAATCCCAGCACTTGGGAGGCGGAGGCAGGCGGATTTCTGAGTTCAAGGCCAGCCTGGTCTACAGAGTTCCAGGACAGCCGGAGCTACACAGAGAAACCCTGTCTCAAAAAAACAAAACAAAACAAAACAAAACAAAAAACAAACAAACAAAAAAAACAACAAAAAAAATATTTCTCTTTTTAACTTCCCTTGGTTAAAATCCCTCTCCTAGGAAAAAACAGCCACACTACAGACATCAATGAAGCCATCCAGGCTGGTACAAAAAAAATAAATAAATAAATAAAAGGAAAAAGAAAAAGTCCCACCCCTCAAATGCTCATAACTCTTAAATCCCCAACTGTAATTAATACAACCACATAAGCAAAGCTGCAACACTGTAAGATACACGTTGGGGATGAGACAGGATCTACCTTGAGTCCAGAAAACTGGGTCTAACTGGGATGGACCTGAAGGAGCCACACAGAGTCAGGAGTTCTCAGTCCCGCAGCTTAGGAGAAGTCAGAGTAAAGAGTCAGGTACAAGCTATGGGCTGGACACCTGTTTCCAAAACCTCAAGGCGGCCACCCTAAATTCCCACTGAAATGGTATTAGGATGTAGAAATAATGGGGTCCTAAGGATGTTGTCCTCATGAAGAGGATTAGCACCCTCCTAAGAGGAGACACCAGCCAGATGGCCTCACATCCTTTCCATCTCCAAACATCTGAAGACACAGAAACGAGACAGCCAACCGTTTGCACACTGGGAAGGGTGCACAATGCCCAGTGCCAACCATGTGGGCTCACACTTCCAGTGTGCACAGTGTGAGAAATAACTTTTTACCTAAGCCATCCCAGTTATAACAACTGAACTAATAAGTATACAAAGGCAGGTAGGCAGTAGACGGAAGAAGTAATTTCTCTTCTCACCAATTACTAAGAATCTTATAACAAAAGACATATTAACAAGGAAAAAAGGCATATAGATCTATTCAATGTGAGCTTTCACGACACAGAACCTTCAGAAATAAGTCCCTGTGTGTGTGGTCAATTTGACGAAGAGCAGAAAGTTCTACAGAGACATGACTAAACAAGGTGCTATGACTTAAAGACCAGCAAGGTCTGTTTGTTCCGGCTCTTCTAAGTCCCTTCATCTTACGAAATAAAAGCACTATTTCCTGCATGCATCAGGCAGGTACCTCTAACATGAGAGCCTTAGACAGGAAGTCCGCTCCAGGTTAGAAGAGCAACAACTTCCTGCTTCTACTGTTTCCTCAGCTGCCCACGCACTACTTGGGGTTGACCATGCCATAAATACCATATGTACAGGACAGCTTCTTCAACAGTGGCTCTCAGCCCTTTGTGTCCTTACTAAACCTTAAAGTGTAAATTTATATTCTTGGTCAATACCTCCCTTCCCCAAAAGCTTGCTTTGTTCCTGAACTGAGTAGTCGCATCATTTTTAGTTAGCAGTTACTACCATAATTGCAACGGAGGTTGCAAACACAGACATTAAAAACCAGTAGTTTTAAGATGAATGATGGGGGTGGGGGAAGGGGGAGACTGGAAAAGGCTTTGAATCCACACTATGGTCTTTGGATAGTATGTTGAAGACAATGGAAAAAAAAAAAACGAAACGAGATTTTTTATTTTTTTAGCAGATGAATAACATAATCATATTTGTGGTGCTGAATAAAACAGAGACTGCCAGAACCTGAGAGTAAAGCTAAGGGAGCCATTAGAGGGCTGGCTGCCATAAATTCTAGACAAGAGTCAGCACAAGCTTCGGAGGTCTTTATAAAATAGAAATGGAAGCCGGGCGGTGGTGGCGCACACCTGTAATCCCAGTACTCGAGAGGCAGAGGCAAGAGGATTTCTGAGTTCGAGGCCAGCCTGGTCTACCGAGTGAGTTCCAGGATAGCCAGGACTATACAGAGAAACCCTGTCTCGAAAAAACAAAAACAAAACAAAACAAAAAAAATAATAAAATAAAATAGAAATGGGCAGTGTGCTTGATGACCAACTGACTGCAAGAGGTGAAGGAAGAGACACAAGCCGGGGGTTTGTGCTTGGGCAACAGACTGTAAGGGATTTACTTCAAGGCTTTGGACTTCTATTGTAGGTTTGTGGGGAAATACAGTGCTCGGTTAAGGAGACTCTGGACTGTTATACTTGCTGGGTACACTCAAATGAAGTCCAAATAGATGTCTGGACTTACAGCCTTTTGGAAATAGGAGAAACTGAACACAGGGTACAGAATTGGGATGCATGCCTGTGAAGGTAATGTGTGAGGGCTGCTAACATCACCCAAGGGAGAGTTGCATGGAAAGAATATGGAAAGTTGATGACTTTTTAAGAAGCCACGCCCACCCTGTGCAACTCCCTTTGCGTCCTAAATGATTCCTATATTATTAAAAGACTGGATACATATTTGTAGGAGAGCATCAGAACAGAGAAATGGGGGGGAGGGGTGACTGGGGAATAGTTAGGGGGGAGAGGACTTATGGGACATATTGGGGTGGGGGAACTGGGAAAGGGGAAAGCCTTTGGAATGTAAACAAAGAATATAGAAAATAAAGAAAAAAAAAAAAGATGAGAGAACTATGCAGCCGGCCTAGTGTGCAGAGGACTGGTCCAGATGCCTAACGAAACCCTAGCTTTGTCATTTACAGATGGTGCGACCCTGGATAAACTTTTTCACTAGAGAAATAAGGAAACACCACCAATTTATGCAATGAAGGGGTTGTCAATAAAGTCTGCACCTTTGTCTTCATAATATGTACTAAAACGGTATATGTTCCTTCCTCAGTAGCCAGAATCTTCATTCTCATTAATATCAGGTTTTTAAAAAATCTCAATTTTATGTCTAAACTAACGTATCTTTGCCTTCCAAAAGCTCTCAAATTCTAACTTCTGACCCTCTCCTGACAAGGAAGGTAGGGATTTTCTCACTAAAGAAGAGCTCCTCAGGAAGCTCCTTGGCCAGTTCTAGCTATCCACATCTGCAGAACCTAATAAATAGAATGAATGAACCGACCCACCCTCCGTGGTTCAAGTATTACTGGCCCCGTGTTTGTTCCGGGGTACCCCACAGCCCAAGGTAGGAAGTAACTGAGGGGTTCACAGGTTAGGGACTGCTCTGGGACTCGAACCAGCACACCTGACTCGCAGGGACCACGGGCGAGCGCGCCATGCCGGCCCGGCCCAATCTCTCCTCCTCCCGCCGCGCCGCAGCCAACAGCCGCGTGGCCGATCCCGGGACGCCAGGCGGGTTCCCGGGGCGCCCTGTTCACGCCGGAAACCCGCGGCTGCGCCCCACACCCTGACCACACACACCCGGCGACCCTCGCTCTCCCCCGAACTCACCGCTGCCCGCCGCTCCGCGCCCGGCCTTTCCTGTGTGCGCTCACAAATCGCTCCCTCTCTTAAGGGAAACCGCTCCCGCTGCCCTCGGGTTCCGACGCCGAGCTGCGCGAGCCAGGCGCGGCGCGCCCTCCCGTGACCTTCCAGCAGCCGCCGCCCTCCCTGCCCTTTCTCTCACCTTCCCCCTTCATTCAATCTCTCATCCATCCATCCATCTCTCACCAGCCAATCGTTTCTGGAAAATTCACGATATATAATAAGAACAGTTTTAGGATCTGGAAGTAAATCAGAAAGTAATTAAACGAGTAAGGCAAATTTAGATGGCTGTAAGTGAAACAACACAAACCAGAACCCGGCGATAGGGCGTGTGGTCGGGGTGGGGGGTGGGGTGGGCGGAAGAAGAGGAGGATCAGGTCAGAATGCACGGAAGAGCAGGGTGGGGGTGGAGGTGGGGGAATCAAGCCCCAAATCACAGAACCCTTAGGCTGTGTGCTGGAGACAGAGAGAGAGAGGGAGAGCTATGGAAAAAGAAAACCATGGAGCAGGAGAGGTCACAGAGGTGTTGGATACCAGAAAAATGTGTCTTGTTAAAAATCTAAAGATTGCTGGGTTGAAGATGAGGGGTGGGGCTGGGGAAGCTTCCAGCTTTCCCCCTATTTGCCTAAGACCAGACTGTTTTTCTTACCACCTCTCACTGCCAGGGGGAAAGCAAGAAAACAAAAAACAAAACAAAACAAAATCCTCTTTTGCTGCAAAGAGGACTCGTAGAAGTCTTCCTTAGGGCCACGACAGGGCCACTGCTGTCTTGAAATGGGAACAGTTGTTCGGTGGGAACGACTTCAAATGGGAACTCGCCGGAGATGTCACAAGATCGGACCCATTCACATTTGATCCCTAGGGGCCCACATCTTCCACCGGATATACAAGCAGTTGAAGGTTACTGGGCCAGAGGAGCTGAGGAGCGTTGAGGGGACAAGAGCTCCTTCTTCACTGGTGTTGCCTCCTGTAAGTTGCTCCCGTTCCTATAGGTAATTCCTCACTCTGCTGCCATACACAACCCCAATCAAGTTCATTGATTCACAAATCTAGGCTTTAGGGAATCATTTCTTCGGGATCTGCCCCTGTTACACTATCTGGAGAGAACAAACATTTATTTGCTGCTGTCTCCTAGGGAAAGTGGATTTATTATGAGCCAAGTATGAATGGTCATGGTTTTGGGACACAGATTCAAGTTGCCCTGAATGACATGAGGCACTCTGGAAGAGGTTAGTTTAACATTTATGAACCAGAGAATAGAATACAGCTATGAATCGATTTAAGATGTCAAGTAGGCAGGTTACAGCAAAGGAGAGAAAGCTCTTCCAGAGGCTTCAGATGCCACGTGGTAGGTGACAGGCTTAGATTTGGGTTGGTGCAAGTTGACCGTTATCATTCCTAAAGTTTACCTAGTGTCACAAAGATGGGTTTGGCAGAGAGCTTGGTGGTAAATGACCATTACTGGCAAGGGAGGAGAAATTCGTCTATCCAGCTATGACACTCCCTCTCTCCATGGTCATGAAGGTCTCATTAGTCTGCTGCTCTGCAGTCTTTTGAACAGCAATGTATCTTTTTTTCACAGAACTCTAGTCCTCAGACAACAAAGGCTAACCGAAGACAGCCTTAGGCCCATATCAGCATTAGGGTGATTGATTTATCAAACCGATATTTATCTGACATGCATTTAACTCCCCCTACATTGCTGTCAATATAACATCAAAATCCTTTACTGCTCATTTTTGTCATCTCCTTGAATGTTATTATTCTTTGTTGCAAGTGCTATCTAAGCCTGAGTTCTAAGACACGAGTTTGAGCTTTCTCCTGATGTTCACATGTTAATAATTTTGCTTGGTTTCTCATGTTAGTTTCCTTCTTTCTTTCTTTCTTCCTTCCTTCCTTCCTTTCTTTCTTTCTTTCTTTCTTTCTTTCTTTCTTTTTTTGGCAGTGGGGAGGTCTTCCTCAAGTCTTCCTCAAAGACAGAGAAGCTAAGTTCCTTCCCTGCAGAGAAAAACTTTTTTGGGCATACCACTCAGTAGACTAGGATTCTGTCAGCAGAATTGTTGGGTCTGGTGTGATGGTTCGTATATGATTGGTCCAGAGAATGATCCTATTAGGAGGTGTGGCCTTATTGGAGTGGGTGCATTACTGTGGGTATGGGTTTAAGACCCTCACTCTAGTTGCCTGGAAGTGAGTCTTCAACTAGCAGCCTTCAGATGAAGATGTAGAACTCTCAGCTCCTCCTACACCATATCTGCCTGGATGCTGCCATGTTTCTGCATTGATGACAATGGACTGAACCTCTGAGCCTATAAGCCAGCCCCAATTAAATGTTGTCTTTTATAAAACTTGCATTGGTCATGGTGTCTGTTCACAGCAGTGAAACCCTAATTAAGACAGTCTGGTTTATATTTTACAGGTATCTGTAGTACAGTCAGTGGACTCATGGTAACAAGAGAGCTACGGGAACACAGTGCTGATGCCTTCCTCCAGACAGTTTAAATTCAGCAACCCTCATGATGGACGGGGATCAAGCCACGCAGCACAACTTTCTTCTCTTCTTCCTCTCATCATTCTATCACTCACCATCCGCCGAGAGGCCACATGAAAAGTCTGAGGCACCTCCCTGGTGCTCACCCCCACAGGGCTTGCAATCTACTCTCCCAGGTCCTGTTTCATTTGTTTATAATTGAGACTCTAGATGAATGCTTGAAGAACAATGGAAACATCCAATGAGGTTAAGTACAGTAAGCCATACTCTGTGTTCTACTTTTCACTGGGGCAGTGTGAACGTCCCACCACTCTCCCCATTTGTACATTAGAAGATGGAAGAACATCATGCTTTAAAACAATCCCTTAGAGTTCTGAAATAGTTCACTACTGAGGGAGTCGGTGAATTACTTTCAAAACTTCTTTCCCAACTATCTAAACTGTTTATTTGTGGAATTGGGTTTGTGCAGCGGCTCGACTAGAGGCTTGAAAACCCTGAGATCTGTGCGATGATCCAAGGAAAAGGTGAAGAACATGCTTTAGGATTGGGGTGGGGAGGGTCCCGGAAATGGAAGAGTGAACTTTGATCAGAAAACAATATTTGTAAAAGCCTTAAAAATAATTACATATGCATATAGTGTGTGTGTGTGTGTGTGTGTGTGTGTGTACACAATCTTAGGATTTGTGTCTTGTTTTTGATCTTCTATGTGAAGGGAGGACTACACTCATTTCTGGGCTTAAGACCTCCCAAGACTAGAATCAAATATTGCTGCCATATGGGCATCACATGTGAGTGTGAACTTGACCACATGGGCATCACAGGTTCCAAAACTGTAAGATAATATGTTGTCTGTTTTAAACTACTGTCTCAGATCATGGTTCCCAGAGAATCCAAGCTATGCTGGACTGATATAGCACTACCTCCAGATTCGTTTTAAAGTTAATCTTTTCATGTTTGTATTTTGTTCAAGGCCATTTGTGGGCTCCTGCCTCTATGCCCGCTGCAAAACTGTAGTGTCTCCATGCCTCTTCTCTGCCTGCCTCCTACGGATTGAGTGTCCTCGGCAAACCCATGCTCAAAGTCAACTGCCGCATCGCTGCCCGGTTGGCATGGTGAGGAGAGGCAATCCCTTTCAGGAGGCGCCTGGGATGAGAACTCCGTCCTCATCTCATGGCCTTGCCATGGGGCAAGTTCCTGCAGTTCAGGTGTGATTTATGCCTGATTTTACTTCTCCTGGGTGTCTGCTTATCCTTCTACACAAGACTCTCTCCAACTGGGCATCCCAGCTTCTAGAGCCATCGCCCGAATAAATATTTCTTTTCTTACTGTTTATAGATGTAGTATTCTGTCAAGCCACAGAAAATAAACCTACAACATTGCCATGGTTCTGTCAAGCCACAGAACTTATGGACGGTCTCTATGTATTAAAGGAAATTATTGGAATGACTTACATATGACAATACATAACCCAGCAATGGGCAGCTGTGAATGGGAAGCTCAAGAATGGAGCAGCTGCTCAGGCCCACAAGGCCGGGTGTTCAGCTGGTCTTCTGTATAAGCAGGAATCCTGAAAAAGCCGGTTCCAGCAGAGGTGCTAGCAAGTAAGTGCAAGCAGGCAGAGAAGAAGAAGGCCTTCCTTCTTTCATTGTCCGTATATAGGCCTCCAGCAGAAGGTACGGCCCAGATCAAAGTGTGTACCACCACACCTGAACCCAAGCTGTTCTTTTTACTTGCTCTGTCCCAGGCTGACCATGGACTCAAAGATCTGCTTGCCTCTGTCTCCTGGAATTAAAGGTGTGCACCACCTTGCCTGGGCCTAAGCTTTTAATGGTCACTATGCCTCAAGATCTGGATCACAGGTGTGCTCTCCACTTCTGGATTGTAGTTCTTCCAGATATAGTCAAGTTGACAACTGGGTAGCCATCACAGATATCGTCACGCCCACAACCTCTATGCAGTCTTAGCTACATGGTGTTTGACTTGACCCTTCTCAAGCAATGGCAATGTTTCTAGTCTGAATCTCTCACTTAGATACCAATTGTGATTTTTTATAAGAATGAAAATATCAGAGATAACAGTAAAGCTTCTAAATATATACCTGAAGTCTATGACTGTAAAACTATGAACATGCCTGATCTTATATGAATACTCACCCGTAGGTAGATATGAAGGTTGGGTTTTGAAGACCTATGTCAATTCTACTTCATTCTAAGTCCAGTTTCACTAGAATTCAGTTTATAGAATCACCAGTCTTAACTACTAGCTAGCCTTTCATAGTCTCCTGCAGCCCACCAGAAGCTGACTTAGCCTGAGACCTTCTGTTACTCAAGGACTGAGACTAGACCTCTTTCACAGTTTTGGAAATTCTTGTCAGCATGTCCAACTTGCATCCATGGATACATGTGCCCAGGATAGCCATGAATGTGAATTTACATTAATTCACAAACTTAATAACATATGCTTTTTTTCTGACATTTTTGTAACTTAATTGTGTGGTTCCTGACTATAGGCTTTGTAAATGACAATGTCGTGTGACAGTATCCAAACTGAGACACATCAGCTAGAGCTTCCTGTAGGACACAATGAACCCCTGTGACAGTAGAGACTTGCATCTGCCATGGAGATAAACACAGCCAGAAAGAAGGGCTTGGCTTGGGCTCTTCCTCTCCCATGTTCTTAGGTCAGTATGACCTAATCACTGAAGAAAATTCTTGAAGAGCAGAAAAGTAATCCCTGGAGGCAGATGGAATTTGCCCCTACCTTTAGCACTTGCCTGGAATCTTTGGAGAGAAACATTTTGCACTGTTAAAGATAGGAACTAGAATCTCTTTTCATATCTAGCACACTACCACATAGGTACTTTTTTTTTTTTTTTTTTTTTTTTTTTGTTTTTTGTTTTTTGTTTTTTTTTGAGATTTTTTTTTTAATTTTATTTTCTATATTCTATGTTTACATTCCAAAGGCTTTCCCCTTTCCCAGTTCCCACCCACCATAGTTCCCATAGTTCCTCTCCCCCCCATCTGTTCCCCAATAATTCCCCCTCCCCCCTCGGTTTCTTTACTAAACTGGAAGCAATCTTTACAGGCCCAGGGTCCTCTCCTTTCTTCTTCTTGGGAATCATTTGACTTGCTATTTGTGTCTTGAGTATTTAGGGCTTCTGGGCTCATTAATATCCACTTATCAGTGATTGCATTTCAGGTGCATTCTTTTGTGATTGGGTTAATTCACTCAGGATGATATTTTCCAGGTCTAACCATTTACCTACAAATTGCATGAATTCATTATTTTTAATTGCTGTGTAGTATTCCATTGTATAAATATACCACATTTTCTGTATCCATTCCTCCTTTGAGGGATATTTGGGCTGCTTCCAATTTCTGGCTATTATAAACAAGGCTGCTATAAACATAGTGGAGCATGTGTCCTTATTGCATGCAGGGGAATCCTCTGGGTATATGCCCAGGAGTGGTATGCCAGGGTCCTCTGGAAGTAACATGCCCAATTTTCTGAGGAACCGCCAAACTGATTTCCAGAGCGGTTTTACCATTTTGCAATCCCACCAACAGTGGAGGAGTGTTCCTCTTTCTCCACATCCTCGCCAGCACTTGTTGTCTCTTGAGTTTTTAATCTTAGCCATTCTGACTGGTGTGAGGTGGAATCTCAGGGTTGTTTTGATTTGCATTTCCCTGATGACTAATGATGTTGAACATCTTTTAAGGTGTTTCTCGGCCATCCGAATTTCTTCTGGTGAGAATTCTTTGTTTAGCTCTGTGCCCCATTTTTTGATAGGGTTATTTGGTTCTTTGCGGTCTAACTTCTTGAGTTCTTTGTATATATTGGATATTAGCCCTCTGTCGGATGTGGGGTTGGTGAAGATCTTTTCCCACTTTGTTGGTTGCCGTTTTGTCCTTCTGACAGTGTCCTTTGCTTTGCAGAAACTTTGTAATTTTATGAGGTCCCATTTGTCGATTCTTGATCTTAGAGCATAAGCTATTGGTGTTCTGTTCAGGAACTTTTCCCCTGTGCCCAAGTCCTCCAGGGTCTTCCCAAGTTTCTTTTCTAATAGTTTCAGTGTGTCTGGTTTTATGTGGAGGTCCTTGATCCACTTGGAGTTGATCTTAGTACAAGGAGATAAGAGTGGGTCAATTCGCATTCTTCTGCATGTTGACCTCCAGTTGAACCAGCACCATTTGTTGAAAAGGCTATCTTTTTTCCACCAGATGGTTGTGGCTCCTTTATCAAAGATCAAGTGACCATAAGTCTGTGGGTTAATTTCTGGGTCTTCAATCCTATTCCATTGATCTACCTGCCTGTTGCTGTACCAATACCATGCAGTTTTTAACACAATTGCTCTGTAGTACTGCTTGAGGTCAGGGATATTGATTCCCCCAGAAGTCCTTTTATTGTTGAGAATAGTTTTAGCTATCCTGGGTTTTTTGTTGCTCCAGATGAATTTGAGAATTGCTCTTTCTAGATCTATGAAGAATTGATTTGGGATTTTGATGGGGATTGCATTGAATCTGTAGATTGCTTTTGGCAAGATGGCCATTTTTACTATATTGATCCTGCCAATCCAGGAGCAAGAAATATTTTTCCATCTCCTGAGGTCTTCTTCGATTTCTTTCTTCAGGGACTTGAAGTTCCTGTCATACAGATCTTTCACTTGTTTGGTTAGAGTTACGCCAAGGTACTTTATGTTGTTTGTGGCTATTGTGAAGGGTGTTATTTCCCTAACTTCTTTCTCAGCCTGCTTGTCCTTTGAGTACAAGAAGGCTACTGATTTGCTTGAGTTAATTTTATAACCAGCCACGTTGCTGAAGTTGTTTATCAGCTGTAGAAGTTCTCTGGTGGAGTTTTTTGGATCGCTTAAGTAGACTATCATATCATCTGCAAATAATGATACTTTGACTTCTTCCTTTCCAATTTGTATCCCTTTGACTTCCTTATGTTGTCTGATTGCTCTCGCTAGAACTTCAAGTACTATATTGAAAAGATATGGAGAGAGAGGACAGCCTTGTCTAGTCCCTGATTTTAGTGGAATTGCTTCAAGTTTCTCTCCATTTATTTTGATGTTGGCTACTGGTTTGCTGTAGATTGCTTTTACTATGTTTAGGTATGGGCCTTGAATTCCTGCTCTTTCCAAGACTTTTAGCATGAAAGGATGCTGAATTTTGTCAAATGCTTTTTCAGCATCTAATGAGATGACCATGTGGTTTTTTTCTTTTAGTTTGTTTATGTAGTGGATTACATTGATGGATTTCCGTATATTGAACCATCCCTGCATTCCTGGAATGAAGCCTACTTGATCATGGTGAATGATCGTTTTGATATGCTCTTGGATTCGGTTGGCAAGGATTTTATTTAGTATTTTTGCATCTATATTCATAAGAGAAATTGGCCTGTAGTTCTCTTTCTTTGTTGGATCTTTTTGTGGTTTAGGTATCAGCGTAATTGTGGTTTCGAAGAATGAGTTGGGCAGTGTCCCTTCTGTCTCTATTTTGTGGAATAGTTTGAAGAGAATTGGTGTTAAGTCTTCTTTGAAGGTCTGGTAGAATTCTGCACTAAAACCATCTGGTCCCGTACTTTTTTTGGTTGGGAGGCTTTCTATAACCCCTTCTATTTCTTTAAGGGTTATGGGACTGTTTAGCTGGTCTACTTGATGCTGATTTAATTTTGGTATTTGGTATCTGTCTAGGAAATTGTCCATTTCCTCCAGATTCTCCAGTTGTTTTGAGTATAGGCCTTTGTAGTAGGATCTGATGATCTTTTGAATTTCCTCTGTTTCTGTTGTTATATCCCCCTTTTCATTTTTAATTTTGTTAATTTGGATACTATCTCTGTGCCCTTTGGTTAGTCTAGCTAAGGGCTTATCTATCTTGTTGATTTTCTCGAAGAACCAGCTCTTGGTTTTGTTGATTCTTTGTATGGTTCTCTTTGTTTCTGCTTGATTGATTTCAGCCCTTAGTTTGATGATTTCCTCTCTTCTACTCCTCCTGGGTGAGTTAGCTTCTTTTTGTTCCAGCGCCTTCAGGTGTGCTGTTAAGTTGCTAGTGTATGCTCTTTCCAGTTTCTTTTTGGAGGCACTCAGGGCTATGAGTTTTCCTCTTAGCACTGCTTTCATTGTATCCCAGAGATTTGGGTAGGTCGTACCTTCATTTTCATTGAAGTCTAAAAAGTCTTTGATTTCTTTCTTTATTTCTTCCTTGACCAGGGTGTCATTGAGTAGAGTATTGTTCAGTTTCCATGTGTATGTGGGCTTTCTGTAGTTCTTCTTGCTATTGAAGACCACTTTTACTCCATAGTGATCCGATAGGAGACATGGGATTAGTTCGGTCTTCTTGTATTTGTTGAGGTCTGTCTTGTGACCAATTATATGATCAATTTTTGAGAAGGTACCGTGCGGTGCTGAGAAAAAGGTATACTCTTTTGTTTTAGGATGGAATGTTCTATATATATCTGTTAAATCCAATTGGTCCAAAGCTTCAATTAGTTTCACTGTGTCCCTGTTTAGTTTCTGCTTTCCTGATCGGTCCATTGAGGAGAGTGGAGTGTTGAAGTCACCTACAATCATTGTGTTAGGTGCGATGTGTGCTTTAAGCTTTAGTAAAGTTTCTTTTACGAATGAGGGTGCCCTTGCATTTGGTGCATAGATGTTCAGTATTGAGAATTCTTCTTGGTGGATTTTCCCTTTGACAAGCAGGAAGTGACCTTCTGTGTCTCTTTTGATGACTTTAGGTTGAAAGTCGATTTTATCTGATATTAGAATGGCTACTCCAGCTTGTTTCCTGGGACCATTTGCTTGTAGAACTGTCTTCCAGCCTTTTACTCTAAGGAGGTGTTTGTCTTTGACACTGAGATGTGTTTCCTGTATGCAGCAAAATGTAGGGTCCTGTTTCCGTATCCAGTCTGTTAGTCTGTGTCTTTTGATTGGGGAATTGAGTCCATTGATATTAAGAGATATTAAGGAATAGTAATTATTACTTCCTGACATTTTGGGAATTGTTATTATTATTTGTATTTGAGTGGTTCTCTTCTTTTGGGTTGGATGAGATGGGGTTTCTATCTTGTTTCTTCTGGGGTGTTGTTTCCCCCCTTGTGTTGGTATTTTTCCCCTATTATCCTTTGTAGGGCTGGGTTTGTAGATAAGTATCTTGCAAATTTGGTTTTGTCGTGGAATATCTTGGTTTCCCCATCTATGGCAATTGAGAGTTTCGCTGGGTATAGTAGTCTTGGCTGAAGTTTGTGTTCTCTTAGGGTCTGCATAAGGTCTGCCCAGGATCTTCTAGCTTTCATGGTCTCAGGTGAGAAGTCTGGTGTAATTCTGATAGGTCTTCCTTTATATGTTACTTGTCCTTTTTCTCTTACTGCCTTTAATATTCTTTCTTTGTTTAGTACATTTGGGGTTTTGACTATTATGTGACGGGAAGTATTTCTGTTCTGGTCCAGTCTATTTGGGGTTCTATAGGCTTCTTGTATATTCATGGGCATCTCTCTCTTTAGGTTGGGGAAATTTTCTTCCATAATTTTGTAGAAGATATTTGCTGGCCCTTTGAGTTGTAGATCTTCATTCTCATCTATCCCTATAATCCTTAGGTTTGGTCTTCTCATTGTGTCCTGGATTTCCTGAATGTTTTGGGTTACCAGCTTTTTGCATTTTGCATTTTCTTTAATTGTTGAATCCATGGTTCCTATGGTATCTTCAGCATCTGAGATTCTGTCTTCTATCTCTTGTATTCTATTGTTGATATTTGCATCTATGACTCCTGATTTCTTCCCAAGGTTTTCTATTTCCAACATTGTCTCCCTTTGCGATTGCTTAGTTGTTTCTACTTCTGTTTTTAGATTTTGTATGGTTTTGCTCAGATCTTTCAGTTGCTTGTTTGTGTTTTCCTGTAATTCTTTAAGGGATTTTTGTGTTTCCTCCTTTATGACTTCTACTCGTTGACCCATGTTCTCTTGTATTTCTTTGGGTGATTTTTGTTTCTCCCCCTTATTGGGATTCACTTTTTGCTCTATATTCTCCTGGATTTCTTTAAGTGATTTTTGTGTCTGCCTTGTATGGGCTTCTAGTTTTTGATCTATTTTCTCCTCTATTACTTTAAGAAATTTATCTAAGTGATCCTCAATCTGCATCTTTACCAGTGATTTTAGATCTGAGTCTTGTTTTTCTGGTGTGTTGAGATATCTGGGATTTAATTGTGTTTGTCTTGCAATGGCTTCTAGCTTTTGATCTATTTTCTCATGTATTACTTTAAGAGATTTATCTAAGTGTTCCTCTATCAGCATCCTGACCAGTGATTTTAGATCTGAGTCTTGTTTTTCTGGTGTTTCGGGGTATCCAATATTTATTGCTGTTGGGGAACTGGGTTCGGATGCCGCCATATTGCCTTGATTTTTGTTAGTAGCGATCTTACGTTTGCCTTTTGCCATCTGGTTAACTCTGGTGTTAGTTGGTCCTGTAGATACTAGCTGGTGCTTGACCCTCCTGTGGGGTTGTAAGGCTATTTCCCAGTGACTGGGATACCTGAATCACTGTCCTGCGGGGCTCTTGCTCACAGATTGCTGACAGGTGGCCTGAGTCCCCCGAGGTCTTAACCTCAGGATATCCCAGGTATTTGGTTCCGCCTGTTGGGCGGCTGCTCTGCACTGCTCCTGCTCAGGGTTCGCTGTCTGATATCCTGTTTCCCCAGGGGTCTTAAAGTTGGGATATCTCAGTTATCTGGTTCCGCCTGCTGGTCCCAAGCTGCTGGGAAGCTGGCTGGGTCCGGTTTCCAGCTTCCCTGCCACTGGCTGGATGGGAGGCTGGTTCGGCCTCCGGCTGGGTCTGGGTACCTGGCACACTGGCTGACTCTGGCTTCCTCACCACCAGCTGGACGGGAAGCTGCAGGCAATATGGCAGCTGCCTGCAGGGAGCTCGGGGTCCGCCCCGCGCGCGAGTGCAGAGTGCACCCGCTATTCTGTGCCCAATTCCCACTCCAGGCCTGAGTCCCCGAAGGTCTTAAGCTCGGGCTGTGTCGGGTACCTGGTTCTGCCGCCGCCGCCGGATGGTTCTGAGCACCTGGGACGCTGGGTGACCCTCCGGCTTCCCCACCGCCAGCTGGGCGGGAAGCTGCAGGCAATATGGCAGCTGCCTGCAGGGAGCTCGGGGTCCGCCCCGCGCGCGAGTGCAGAGTGCACCCGCTATTCTGTGCCCAATTCCCACTCCAGGCCTGAGTCCCCGAAGGTCTTAAGCTCGGGCTGTGTCGGGTACCTGGTTCTGCCGCCGCCGCTGGATGGTTCTGAGCACCTGGCACGCTGGGTGACCCTCCGGCTTCCCCACCACCAGCTGGGCGGGAAGCTGCAGGCAATATATCCACATAGGTACTTTTTATAGAGTGTAAATAAGCTACACATTGAAAGGGTGGGCTTTGTTATCTATAAAATCAATTGATGTTCTCTTGAAGACATTGAAGCACTATGACATTGGATATTGACAACATCCAGTCGATCCCAGAATCAGAAGAGTCTTCCATCTGTCTTAATTATTTGCAGAATTTCCCCACACACTCCCCCAAATGATCCCACACAGTTATATTATTGAAAAGCAGCTGTAGAGAGATGGAAGGTGGAAAGAAAGGTAAGTTCAATCTGACCTTAGGCAAGACCATGTTTATTCATAGTGAGGGGGTATCTCTGGAAGATGGGATGTGGTCAATCTATAGTCAACAAGGGTAGCTGGGGAGTGTAGTGTTTTAGCAGGACCACAATCACAGACCATCTTGAAATCCAGTAGGTTCCAGTTACTGGAAGCTCTACCAGGACCAACCCTGAGATAATATTCTCTAGGTTTAGAAGGTATTGGATAGAATTACCTCTGTCTAAGTAGGATGGGAGGAAACAAGAGTGGCACAGTCACCTTGCCTGCCAAAGCCAGCAGAGGGGAGCAGCATGCTACCCCCTGAGCTCCACTGTCAGATCCAAGGCTCTGCCTGCCTCCCTGAGGAGTCCTGTCAGCATCTGGAATACCCAGCGAACACCACGAACAAGCACATGGTCAAAGGTCAGTGTAAAAACATAATCAACAGGAGCTGGGATAATACGGCACTATCTAACTATCCCACAACAGCAAGCCCTGGATATCCTAACACATCCAAGGCACAAGATGATTTTAAATCCAATTTTATAAAGATGATAAGGGCACTTAAAGAGGAAATGAATAAATCCCTTAAAGAAATACAGGAAAATACAATCAAACAGATGAAGAAAATGAATAAAACTGCTCAAGGCCTGAAAACAGAAATAGAAACAATAAAGAAAACACTAACTAAGTGGATCCTAGATAAGGAAAACCTAGGGAAGAGACCAGAAACCAGAAATGCAAGCATCAACAACAGAATATAAGAGACAGAAGAGAGAATCTCAAGAATAGAAGATTTAATAGAAGAAATTGATACACTAAACAATAAAAAAAGTTAAATTGTAAAAGTTCCTGACACAAAACATGCAAGAAATCTGGGACAGTATGAAAAGACCACCTAAGAATAATAGGAATAGAAGAAGGAGAAGACTCCTAGATCTAAGGCCCAGAAAATATTTTCAACAAAATCAGAAAAAAAAAAAACACTTTCCTAAACTAAAGAAAGAGATGCTTGTAAACATACAAGAAGGTTACACAACACCGGATACACTGGACAAGAAAAGAAAATCCCCCCACCACATAATAATCAAAACATTAAATGTACAGGATGAATAAAAAATATTAAGAGCTGAGGGGGTAAAAGGCCAAGTAACTTATAAAGGCAAAGCTATTGGATTACATCTGATTCTCAACAGAGATTATAAAGCAAAAAGGGCCTGGGCTGATATCTTGCACACTCTCATGTGCCACAGATGTTAGCCCAGAGTACTATACTCAGCAAAACTTTTAATCACCATAAATGGAGAAAACAAGACATTTCACAACAAAACCAAATTTAAACAATATCCACATATCCAGTCCAATACAAGATACTAAAAAAAAAAAAAAATTCCCATCCAAGAAGGCTAACTATATACAGGAAAGCACAGAAAACAAATAACCCCATGCCAATAAAACCAAAAGAATAAAATCACACACACACACACACACACACACACACACACACACACACCACTTTACCATTACCAATATCAAAATAAGAGGAGTTGCCAGGCATGGTGGCACACGCCTGTAATCCCAGCACTTGGGAGGCAGAGGCAGGCGGATTTCTTAGTTCGAGGCCAGCCTGGTCTACAGAGTGAGTTCCAGGACAGCCAGGGCTACACAGAGAAACCCTGTCTCGAAAAACCAAAAAAAAAAAAAAAAAAAATCATGTAAAAAATAAGAGGAGTTAACAATCATTGGTAATTAATATCCCTCAACATCAACAGGCTCAATTCTCCAATTAAAGGACACAGGCTGCCAGGCGGTGGTGGTGGTGGTGCACACCTTTAATCCCAGCACTTGGGAGGCAGAGGCAGGCGGATTTCAGAGTTTGAGGCCAGCCTGGTTTACAAAGTGAGTTCCAGGATAGCCCGGGCTACACAGAGAAACCCTGTCTCGAAAAAACAAAAAAACAACAAAACAAACAAACAAAAAACAAAAACAAAAAAAGGACACAGGCTAATAGGATGGCAGAATGGATGCACAAACAGGATTCACCATTCTGCTGCAGACAAGAAACACACCTCAGCAAAAAAAAGGCTAGACATTGCCTCAGAGTAAAGGACTGGTCAAAGGTTTCCCAAGCAAACGGATCCAAGAAGCAAGATGAAGCAGCCATTCAATAACTAATGAAATAGACTTTCAACCAGATTAATCCAAAGAGATCAGGAAGGGCACTTCATACTCATGAAAGGAAAAATCCACCAAGGTGATGTCTCTTGGTTTTGAACATCTATGCCCCAAATGCAAAGACATCTACATTCATAAAAGAAACAATACTAAAGCTTAAACACCATATCAAACCCCATACATTAATAGTAGGAAATTTCAACACTCCACTCCTACCAATGAACAGGTCAAAACAGAAACTAAACAGAGAAAAAAATGAAACTAACAGACATTATGACTCAGAGGAACCTAACATGTTTATAGAACATTTCACACAAACACAAAAGAATATACCTTTCTTCTCAGCACCTCCAAAAACCTTCTCCAAAACTGACCATATAGTCAGTCACAAAACAAGCCTCAACAGATACAAGAATTTGAAATAACCTCTTGTATTTTACTAGATCACCATGGATTAAAGCTGGACTTCAACAACATCAGAAACAACAGAAAGAAAGAAAGCCTACAAACACATGGAAATTGAACAACTCTACTCAATGACGACTGGGTTAGGAAAGAAATAAAGAAATAAAAGCGTTCCTAGAATTCAATGAAAATGAAGGCATAACATATTTGTGATGGTTTAAATACACTTGGCCCATGGGAAGTAGCACTATTAGGAGGTGTGGCCTTGTTAGAGGAAATGTGTTACTATGAAGGCAGGTTTGATGTCTCCTAGCACTCAAGCTCAAGCCAGTGAGGTGAGCTCCTCCTCTTGGCTGTCTGTGGAAGAGAGTCTCCTGCCATTGCCTTCAGATCCAGATGTAGAACTCTTGGCTCCTCAGCATCATGTCTGCCTGTGCACTGCCGTGCTTTTCACCATGATGATAGTGTAAGCCAGCCCCAGTGAAATGTTTGCCTTTATAAGAGTTGTCTTGGTCATGGTGTCTCTTCACAGCAATGAAACCCTAAGACAATACCCAAATTTATGGGACACAATCAAACCTGTGCTAAGAGAAAAGTTCATAGTACTAAGTGTTTTTATTTTTTAAAAAAAAAATTGGAGAGCTCTCATACTAACAATTTAAAATCAGACCTAAAAGTTAGAACAAACAACAAGCAAACACACCCAAGAGGAGTAGACAGGGCTAAAATCAATAAATTAATTGTTTTTGTTTTGTTTTGTTTTGTTTTGTTTTTGAGACAGGGTTTCTCTGTGTAGCTCTGGTTGTCCTGGAACTCACTCTGTAGACCAGACTGGCCTTGAACTCAGAAATCCGCCTGCCTCTGCCTCCCAAGTGCTGGGATTACAGGCGTGTGCCACCACAGCCTGGCTAAAATCAATAAATTAGAAACAAAGAGAACAATACAAAAAATCAATGAAACCAAGAGCTGGTTATTTGAGAAAATCAACAAGATAGACAAATCCTTATCTAAATAAACTAAAAAGCAGAGAGACAGTATCCAAATTAACAAAATCAGAAATGAAAAGGGAGACAGACACAGAATAATTAGATCTTATTTCAAAAGCCTGTACGCCACAAGACTTGAAAATCTAAAAAAAAAAAAAAAAATGGATTACAGAATTCTTGATAGATTCTACTTACCAAAGTTAAATCAAATCAAGGTCAGATAAACAATTTACATAGTTCTATAACCCCTAAGGAAGTATAGTCAGTCATCAAAAGTCTCCCAACCAAAAAATACCCCAGGACCAGATAGTTGTAGCACAGAACTCTACCAGATATCCAAAGAAGAGCTAATACCAATACTCCTCAAACTACTCCACAAAATACAAACAGAAGGATCATTGCCAAGCTCATTCTATGAATCCATGGTCACCCTGATACCTAAGCCCATAAAGACTGAAATAAAGAGAAATTTCAGACCAATTTCCCTTCTGAATATTAATGCAAAAATACTCAATAAAATACTTGTAAACTGAATATAAGAAAACATTAAAAACTGTAGACAAATTCAACACCAAAGTCTTGGAGAGAACAGGGTTACAAAGCCCATACCTAAACACAATAACGACAATATACAGCAAGCCAAGAGCCAACATCAAATTAAGGGAGATAAACTTAAAGTAATTCCACTAAAATTAGAGACAAGACCAGTTCTCTGCTCTCTCCATATCTATTCACTATAGTACTTGAATTTTTGGGTAGACAACTAGAGGAGCTCAAGGGGATACAAATTGGAAAGAAGAAGTCAAAGCATTGCTATTCAAAGATAATATGATAATAAACCTAAGTGACCCCCCCCCTAAATTCTACCAGAGAACTCTTAACATCTGATAAACACCTTCAGCAAAGTGACTGGATAAAAAAATTAACTGAAAAAATATGTAGCCTTCCTTTATACAAATGATAAACAGGCTGATAAAGGAATCAGGTAACAGCCTTCAAAATAGCCACAAATGATATAAAATAACTTGGAGTAACTTTAACCTAGCAAGGAAAATACTTGTATGATGAGAACTTCAAGTCTCTGAAGAAAGAAATTAAAAAAGATATCAGAAGATAGATTTCCCATGCTCATGGATAGGTAGGATTAATATAGTGAAAATGGCTATCTTATCAAAAGCAATCTATAGATTCAATGCAATTCCCAACAAAATTCCAAAACAATTCTTTACAGACCTTGAAAGAGTAAGTCTCCACTTCATATGGAAAAATATAATTCTAGGATAGCTAAAACAATCTTGCACAATGAAAGACTTCTGAAGATTATCACCATCCCTGATTTTAATATGTACTAGTAATATAGAGAAATAGTAATAAAAATAGGATGGTATTGGCACAAAAACAGATTGCTCAATGGAATCAAATTGAAGATCCAGAAATAAACCCAAACACCTATGTGTGCATCTTCAACAAATGGTGCTGATCTAACTGGATGTCTGCATGTAGAAGAATGCAAATAGATTCATATTTATCATCCTGCACAAAACTCAGCTGTAAGTGGATCAAAGACCTCAATGCAAAACTAAATACATGAAATCTAATAGAAGAGAAAATGAACTGTTTTGAGCATATCAGTGTATGAGACAACTTACTCAACAGGACACCAACAGCTCAGTTACTAAGAACAACAATCAATAAATGGGACCTCACGAACCTGAAAATCTTCTGTAAGGCTAAGAACACCATAAAAGAGATAAAATGACAGCCTATAAAATGGAAAAAGGTCTTCATCAACCCTACATCTGACATAGGTCTAATATCCAAATTATATGAAGAACTCAAGAAGTTAGACACCAACAAGCTAAACAACCCAATTTAAAAATAGGGTACAGAACTAAACAGAGAATTCTCAACAGAGGAAACCCTAATGGCCGAGAAGCATTTAATAAATGATCAAAGTCCTTAGTCATCAAGGAAATGCAAATTAAAACAACTTTGTGATTCCATCTTCCATCTGTTAGAATGGCTAAGACCAAAAACTCAAGAGGCAGCACATGCTAGCCAGAATGTGGAGCAAGGGTTACACCCCTCCATTGCTAGTGGGAGTGAAAACTTGCGCAACCACTCTAGAAACCAATCTGACAGTTTCTTAGAAAACTGGGAATAATTCCACCTCAAGATCCAGCTGCTCCACTCCTGAGCATGTATCTAAAAGATGCTCCACCATACCACAGGACACTTGCTTGACTATGTCCATAGCAGCTTTATGCCTATTATCCAGAAATTGGAGACAACTTCCACAAATGGCCCAGGGACTGGAAAGATTGCTCAGTGGTTAAGCACTCCTGGTTTTGGTTTCCAGCACCAATATGGTGGCTTATAACCATCTGTAACTCCTGTTCCAGGGGCTGTAACACTCCCTTCTGGCCTCTATGGCCACTAGGCACATGTATGGTGCACATGTATGCAAGCAGGCAAACACTTAAATACATAAAATTTAAAAAATAAATTTACAAAGAGAATGATCCCACTTTTTGCTCTATAATATCTGCATAATATGATCATAAATATCTACTTAATAACTGCTGCCATCATTACTCACCATGAAGGGAGCCAGCCTGAGGCTGAGCTATCTCACAGAGGATGACAGGAGGAAGAGGTAGAGAGAACCAGGATCCTTAATGGTGTCATGGATCCAAGTGGTCAGCAGCCTATATCTGGATCTTGCCAACTTCTACACATCCTTTTAAATGAGATAAGGAATCCTGGTTAGTTCAAGGCAGGAGCCATGTGCACCAAGATGGCAGTCAACAAACCACAAGCTGTTGGTTGCCAGAGAGAGGACATTGTTTTTAATATGATAATGTTGAGGTTTTAAGGCAGGAGATAAGTGAAAATCAATGACAGAAATAGCTGGCGGCCATTACTGCTCTGCCTAACCTTTCACTCTTAATTCACTCTCAGCCGTTTCAATGGTTCTTGAACCTGGGCTATGCTCCTTTAGAGGCATTATCAGTAACAAGGGGAAGAGTTCAATAAAAGAAAAAAGATGTTGGGATATATCTCTGCCTGTCGGTAGCCTTCTCTGCATCTCCTCAGGTGAATTCTGAGGCAGGAGCAGATAGGCCCCAGTGTCAGCAATTCTAGGGTGGAAAATGGGAGCAAATCCTTTTAACATTCACTACGTTGTATTTATTCAATTTATGCGCACAGATTCTTCTCGAGACTCTGTGTTTCCTGCAAAGAAAAAAAATATATGAAGTGGTGTTCTTGTGGTATTTATGCTTAAAATCCCTTCCTTATTATGACCTTTAATATCCACTGAATCTACAACTACCAGATTGGAAATATGTAAATGAGGCCTTTCAAGAAACCAATGGCTTCCTAGGAGACAGAATTTTTTCCAAATCTTTGCAAAGGGGTTTGCAGAGAAACCCTCTGTGAAACTTCTTGTCACCTGTGTCTACCAGGACTCTTTCTTCTCTTTGTCTTAATGTGTCTCCTGTCATCAGGCGCCACTTCCTACTTACCTTGCTTGGGCTCCAGCTTGTCATTGCAGCCGCCTGTTCTCAGTGACAGTTTATAAGGACAAAGACCAGACCTAGGAGGAAGCAAGGTCTACGGTACTGTTCTGCAAAGCCCAGTCTCCCAGATAATCCAATTCCTGAGTATTCTGAAACAAGAAGGGGAAAATTCTACCTGTAATGTATTTATTTTTTTATTTATTTTTTATTTTTTTGTTTTTTTCGAGACAGGGTTTCTCTGTGTAGCCCTGGCTGTCCTGGAACTCACTCTGTAGACCAGGCTGGCCTCGAACTCAGAAATCCGCCTGCCTCTGCCTCCCAAGTGCTGGGATTAAAGGCGTGCACCACCACCGCCCGGCTTTATTTTTGTTTTTAACTTGGTGGTTACCTTTCCCTTTTAGAGGCATAACATCCATCAAATATTTTAGAGGTTTGGTTTGGCATTGCGACTGTTTAGGAAAACTAAAATTTCAGTCAAAATAATAATCCTGCAACATCATTCTAAAAAAACAACCATGTAATTAAGATAGCTGCATCTTTTCACCTGCATAAAATAAGAATGGTTCTTTTAGGTGGAGGGCCCAGGAAAGTATCAGCAATCTAAGCTAGTCGTAAGATTATTCATTTAGAATCTTGGTTCAAGCCTGATGGAACAGGCCTGAAAGTCTCTATACTCCAATATCTAGAAATTGTAGATAAAATAGAACAAAATTATCCGAACTGCATGACTATGCTCTCCAGAAAGAAAGAAATCCAACAGGGCTAGAGACTAAACAGGACGTGATCCCAGAATGCAAATGTGTGTGACAATACAGTGCCTGGGCTGAGGATTCCTCTCAGACCTCTCTCGGCATTTTTGAGGCCCGAGAGGTGAGTGCATGAGTCCCATGAAGGTGAGAATGAGAATGGAGACCCATGATGAAGCCGCGCTCTTAAACCCTACCCAGCGAAACAGGACAGTCTTAGCGGCTAGTGGTTAAAAATGCGTGTTACTTTTGCAAATGACCTGAGTTTACTTCCCAGCACCCAAGGAACCTATCATACTCCCACCATCAGAAGTTGGTGTACCTTCTTCTAGCTTCTGAGAGTGCCCATCAATATGTGTTATAGACTCACACAGGTATGCACACATAAGTAAAAATGAACTTACGAAAAGTCAAAGTAGAGAAAATCAAAAGGCCACACGGGAGAGGGAGATGTCCCCATATAGCAGAAAACAAAAGATTCTGCATATTTTCTCAGTCTTAAATTATTTTCCAACATATTTTACTTTATACATTTTCCTTTATGTGTATGCCTGCTATTACATTCTGTGAACTCACCTATCTGGTCAAAAGATCAACTTGTTTCAGAACAATCATTTAATGGTGACTGAGGTCGATCAATACTTTAATGTTTCTCCTAATAATTCCATGCACACTATCTCTGAAGTAAGGATGACAACCCTTTGACTTATTAGAAATATTTTCTGGTTTCATTTGCTTTAGTATTTGGCTACTGAAATTTTTTGACATTGAAAGAAAATCTTGATCTTCATAAGATTAAATCTTAGATATACACTCTGATAGAGGCATCTAATTGGTCAAAGATTTGCCAATTTTGTCTGTAAGTTTCCTATGGTTCCACCTTTATTTTTTCTAAGATTTATTTATTTATTATATGTAAGTACGCTGTCACTGTCTTCAGACACACCAGAAAAATGCATCAGATCTCATTACAGATGGTTGTGAGCCACCATGTGGTTGCTGGGATTTGAACTCAGGACCTCTGGAAGAACAGTCACTGAGCCATCTCACCAGCCCTCACCTTTATATTAATCCTTTAAAATTCACCTATAAGAATATGTGTGCATGTGTGTCTGTGTATGTGATTTATTTCTATGCACGTGTGTGTAAAGGGTGCCTTCCACAATTGCACTCTACCTTATTTTTGTTACAGGTTCTCACTGAGTATGGAACTCAGAAATTCAGTGAGATCGGCTGGCCAGCAAGCCCCAGGGTGCCTCCTCTGTCCTCCTGCCCAGGGCTGGCATCACAGGCATGGGCCACCAACTTTCACATGGGTGCTGGGATCTGAACTCAGGTCCTCAGGCTTCAATGGCAAGTGCTTTACTAACTAAGCCGCATCCCCAGCCCCGTATAACTTTTTAAAAATATCAGCACATATCCAACCCTGTCTAGCCTCAAGCCTTTACTTTTCCTTCTTGGCCATTCCGTTGAGTTAGTGACTAACTTTCATTCACCCTCCTGTTCTCTGCTCAGCATTTACACCCAAGAAAACTCTCCCAGGCATATGTGTGGTTCCTCGAGGTTGGAGTATAGCTCAGTGCTAAGCAAACACAGAGGACTCTGGAGAATGACAATGTCCCCACACAACAGACAAGCACAAGGCCTTTCTTCAATCCCCAAACCATAAAATTCATTAAAAAAAAAACAACAGACTTATTCCTAACTCTTCCTTAGCTTGCTCATCTTTGATTGGCCTCATAGGAACCTTCAATTACATATTTAATTGTTTGATTATTTTATACCTAGCATCACCCTCTTTGATGGCATTCCTGATTATACAAGAAATAATATTTTTTCCTATAAAACACTCAGCTCCTCATGTATATAATAAATACTTACAAGGTTAAACTCATTATATATAATATATTTAATGTACATATATAAATTTATATGTCTAGATAGAAATGTATATTATATAAATATATATTATATACCCATTATAAATATACAGATGGGTGATTTTTGGTAAAGTATTATATACATTTATTGTATGTGATTGCCAAGTTGTATGGTTAAGTGCATGCTTAATTTTTAAAGGCATGGCCAAGCTAGTTTCCAAACTGCCTGAAATTTTATATTCCTGGAAACTATGTGTCACAGTCCCAGCAAATACACTTCATTACAGCATTTACATCAGTCTATTTTAATCTGAGGACATCCTGATCTGTATAATTGTCTACAGTAGGTATCCCTTGATGAAGCAGCTATTCAAATGTTTCTCACATTTTAAAAAGGTAATCTTTTTCTCATTGAATCATAAGAACTCTTTTCATATTTTTGTTCTAAGATCTCCTTCACATGTTTTGCAAATGTTTGTTACCTGTCTGTGCTTTGCCTTTTTGGTTTTGTCACGGTACCTTTAGCAGAACAAACTCTTTAAAGTTTAGTGAAGATAAACCTTAGTAATCTTTTTATTCATAGTGTACATGTTTTTATGGCCTACTTAAGAATATTTTGCTTAAGATGTTAAGATTTTTCGACATTTCCTTTAAAAGCTGTATAACTTTTGTTTTTACGTTTAGGTCTCACATCTATCTTGAGGCAATTTCTATTAGGTTTGCTTTTCCAGCTCCTATGGTATGTGAAAATCCTTTCTATCTCTGACTTAGCTTGCAAAGTTGTCAGAGAGCATATATATTGATCTACTTCTTTTTAAAATATTTATTTGTTCACGTTACATCCAAACATCAGCCCCCGTTTCTTCCCAGTACCCCCTCACACACATCCTCCCCCATCCCCCTTCTCCTTCTCCTCTGAGAAGGGGAAACCCTCTCAGTATACCTGCCCTTCACATCAAGTCACTGCAGAACTAGGCACATCCTCTCCCACCGAGGCTAGACGCGGCAGTCCAGTTAGGGGAACAGGATCCACAGGCAGGCAGCAGATTCACAGACAGCTCCGCTCCAGTTGTTGGGAGACTCTCCTGAAGACCAAGCTGCACAGCTGCTATGTAACTGGGCTCTGTGTGTGTGTGTGTGTGTGTGTGTGTGTGTGTGTGTGTGTGTGTGTGCTATGTCCAGCCTATGTGTGCTCTTTGGTTTATGGTTCGGTCTCTGGGAGGCTCCACGAGTCCGGGTTAGTTAGCTCTGTTGGTCTTCCTGTGAAGTCCCTGTCCTCTTCAGGTTCCTCAGTCCTTCCCCAACATCTTTACAAGACTCCCCAAGCTCCAGCTAATGTTTGGCTGGGTAGGCGGTATCTCTGCATCTATTTCCATTGGCTGCTGAGTAGAGCTTCTCATAGGACGGCATGCTAGGCTCCTGTCTGCAAGTGTAACACAACATCATTAAAGTGTCAGGGACTGGTTCTTGCCTCTGGGTCTCAAGTTGTACCAGCCATTGGCTGGCCATTCCCTCCATCTCTGTTCTTTGTCCCTGCACAGCTTGTAGGCAGGGCAGATTTGGGCTGCAGGAAGTGGCCACTTCAGGATCCATATTTCCCACTGATAGGAGCCTTAGTCACCCCAATAGACACCCTGCCCCCACGCCCATCCCCCACCCCTGGTCTCTGGCATGTCCTAGAGATTCCCTATAACCTCTTACTTCTGTTTTCTCTTCCCTGCTCTTAGAGGTGAACAGAGGGAGGGAGCTGGGTGGGAAAGGGGATGGGTAGGGGAGGGGGATCAGGTATAGGGAAAACAGGAAAGAGAGGACTGACTTACTGTTCCACTGGTCTCTGTGTCTATCCTGACACCAATACCACACTTGTCATGGTTGGTCTTTATTGTCAGCTTGAAACATTTAGAGATATCTGGGAGAAACACGTATGGGTATATATGGCTATGAGGATATCTCCTTGGATGTTTAACTGAGGAGGGAAGACCCACTCTAAACATGAGCCGTGCTGACTCAGGAAGAGAAAGCAAGCCGCAGTCCCCTCTCGGCCTCCTTGCTGGACACAGTGTGGCCAGCGGCACCTTTCTTTTGCCAGCACAGCTGTGGACACTTGCTGCCTTACCTGCCTTGATTTCAAACTTTGAAATAAAACTTTTTCTTATGCTGCTCTGTTTATTTCATCACAGCAATGAGAAGAGTGGCTAATATATTCTTACTTTGATTAATATAAGTATAAGTAGTCAAATTTTATTCCTTTTCAAAATGTTACCACCTGCCCTAGGTTCTCCAAATTTCAATGTGTAATTTAGAATCAGTTTTTGTATCTCTACCCTCCCAAACACACACCCTTGATTTGAACGCACAAATCATGCTGAATCTATATGTTATTTTAAAGATATTTAACCTTTAATCCCAGCTCTCAGGAACAGAGACAAACATATTTCTTTGAGTTTAAGGTCAGCCTGGTCTACATAGAGAGTCCCAGAACTGCCATATACCCTGTTTCAGAAAAAAAAGGGTATCTAATCATTCAAAAATATTGAATTTACATCACGAAACATGGCATTAATGTCTTTATTTATGTCATTTAATTAATATGAGCAATGGTAAAGTATTTAGATCTTATATTAAGTATATCTTTGTTCTTTACTTTTAGAAATATTATAAATGGTGTTGTTTTTGTTTTCAATTTCTAGTTTCTTGTTGCTAGAATATAAAAATAAATTTTTATATTCACTTTGGGCCCTATAATATTACTAAGCTGAACTAGAATTTATAGCATTTTTGTTGTTGGGTGGATTCTCTGTGTGTACAGTCAAGTCATCTGCAGGAAAGTGTTCCTGGGGACAGGAAAGAAGCCTGATGTTAGAGTCCCAGAAGATGAGATTCAGCCACATGGAGTCTTAGGGCCCATAGGTACTGCAGTGAGAAAGAAAGTTCCTCAACGTGACCACACTGGGAGGGAAGGAGGGACTGGCTTCCTGAGCCCCGACCTGGAGTGACCGAGAAGACTTAGAGGCTTCCGTAGCGAAAAGACAACAAGGGAAACAGGATTGTGCTTAGTCAAGACTCCGTGTCATATCGTTCACTCACCGACCATTATTTCATCTGATCCCATGAGGTCCTGTTGGGGTCTTTTGTCTGCAGTTGCCGGAGGGACCAATTCCATTCTCATTATAAGAGGATCTGTCTACAAGCTTCGCAGTTTCAGGAGCCTGAGATAAAGTGAGGAGAAGTGACTCAGACAGAGATCATGCAAGAGGGACAAAATGGAGTCAGCTGGGACAGCGACTGGGCTCCCTGTGTCCCCACCCTCACAGCATCCCTCACTCTCGTGCCCCACCCCCACAGGAGCTCTCCTTACTGAGAGAGATCTTACTTACTTACAGAGCTACCACCTGCAATCTTAATACCGTGTCTATTTTCACTTCTCTATCTCACCATGGTAATATTAAGTATTATTGGTAAGAGCAGCTACTGTCGTCTAGTTCTTAATATAAGAATAAAAGCACCCAGAATTTTACCGCCGAGTGAGCTTAACAATGCACTATTCAGAGATGCTCTTCATGTTCAGTAAGTCATCTATATCTTCTAATTTTGAAGCGATTATGAATTGTTGCTCATCCCCCCATCTGCCAGTGTTTCCTAAATGCCAGGCTTAGGACTGGAATGTTAGTCAAAGCATGATAGGCTGTCATATATTTCTGATGAAAAGCATGTGAGCACAATGAGTACCCAGCACTACCACTAGCCTGCATACGCGCACGTGCACACACACGTGCACACGCACGCACACAAACACACACACACACCCCTACATACACACAGACACACACACATACCTACACGCACACACCTACACACAGAGACACACACAGATACCTACACAGAGACACACAGACATAGAGATACATACACACACACACACACATATTTTTACTAAGCTCATGATGATTCTGGTGGCACAAAAATCCAAAGAACTTCTTACTAAAATCACCGGCATCTTGGGATGGGCCCCTGCGGCTGCATCACAACATGGCAGAGAAGTGGAAGAGAAAAGAGCTACTGGCAGAAAGGGCATTTCTGTGAAGTCAGAAGCAAGATAGTAAGGAGGTCCGAGGCTCCCTCCTTAACAACCTGATTCCATGGGAATTAATTCACTCCTTGCAGAGACTTAACTCACTCCTGAGAGACAGTATTAATGTATTTATGTGGGTAGAAACACATATTTAATTACCTTGATTTTAGCCCTGTCTCTTAAAGGCTTCCCCACCACACCACCACTAAGATGGGGTATCGAGATTCAAGCCATATTCCAATGAGAGCATTCAGCACAGAGCACGGAATCCCCTGGCACAGGCCGAGGATCACAGGGAAACACAGCGACAAGTCTGCTGCACGCTCACAGACTCTTAGATACTATTTCTTCCAAAGCTCATTACAACCATTTTGAATTGTCCAGTTCGAGGTTGCTTAGTCCAGCAACAAAGCCCCGAGGCTCACAGAGGACTGAGAGTGGAACGATCAGGTTGTTGCTATCACCAAATGAGAACAGTGTGAGATGGCCAAGTGGCAGTGGCTGTGAGTCTGGGGAGGCAGAAGAACATCATCATCTACGCTGCTGGTGATAAGCACTAAGGCGCTAAAATCCCGCTCTCCTCTACTCCATCTTTCCTGAGCAAGGATGGCTGCAAATACATATTTAACATGAAACCATGCTTTGAACTGTTTAGGCAAGTGTGTGCAAGTCCTGCTTCAGAAGACGGTGTGTTTGTTCAATTAACACTTCACCTCTCAGAGTCTGGGCCTCTCTAGTAAGACTCTCCACACACACCTTGTAGGCCAGCATTCTTTGAAGTATATATATATATATATATATATATATATATATATATATATATATATATATAGAGAGAGAGAGAGAGAGAGAGAGAGAGAGAGAGAGAGAAGAGAGAGAGAGAGAGAGGGAGGGGGGACTATTTCAGGGGAAAGTTAATTCACATGGATGCACACACATGCAGGTGCAACACACACACATACACACACACACACACACACACACACGCACGCACACACCCCACACCAGTAATAGCAGCAGCATAACTACCACCACCAGGAGCAACAGCAATAATTCCATGAGCTTGAGGACCACAAGACTAAACATGTGCCTTCTATTAGAACTCAGTGGAAGTCTGATATACAGATGAACATGGTAAATTTGCAAAGGGAAGTCTGGTACACTATAAGGTGTTCTATGTACCGTTAAAATTGAGAGTAATACAGACTCGTTGACTGTATTGGACTGATGCAGTAGGATAAAAATACTACTAGACTCTAAGACTGGAAACATAGATTTAATTTTTCAGCTTTTTTCTCTTAATGTGCAACCCTGAGGGTGGCCATTTAAAATTCCCCAAGTCTCTGTTTCTTCATCAGTATAAACATAACGTTCCAATTAAACAAATCAGTAGATGTCAAATTACCTAGTCTGCATCTGTAGCCAAATAAATACAAGTTCCCCTTTTAATTCCGAGCCAGATGTTTGTTAAAGTAGATTTTAAATATCCTTTATTAATAGTACAATTAATATAATTAAAATTCATTAGCAATCACTCACCAAAATTAAAAATATATGGGGGGGGGCTGGAGAGACGGCTCAGCAGTTAAGAACACTTCCTGCTCTTGCAGAGGACCCAGGTCCAGTTCCCAGCACCCATAGAAGAGCTCACAGCCGTCTGCCACTCTGACTTCTGAGGGATCCTGCATACACGCCTTCAGCACACAAACATTTGCATGAGATAAAAATAAAAACATTTCTTTTTTTAATTTTTTAAATTTTTTTATTGGATATATTCTATATTTACATTTCATTTCCCTTTTTTGGTTCCCCACCCCCCTAAGTTCCCACCCCCTGCTCACTCATCCACCCCTTCCCACTAAACTTCTGCAGGAAATGAAGAAGACAAGTCACTATTACAGATATTTTATGTATGTTTAACAAGTATACTAAACTTCCCTTTCAGATTATAAGTACTCTAGTTATACTTGCCTGAGAGACAGTGAACCAAGTCTTTGGAAGAATAGTTTGAGTTCAGACTAGAATAAAGCTGACTGACCATCCTTAGACTATCAAAGCAATTTTGGTAAAGCTCAACAATTTTGGAAAGGAAAGGGCTTCTCTGAAGTAGTACTGCAAAAAACGAAAGAAAGAAAGAAAGAAAGAAAGAAAGAAAGAAAGAAAGGAAGGAAGGAAGGAAGGAAGGAAGGAAGAAAGAAAGAAAAAGAAAGAAAGAAAAGAAAGCCAAAGACACTTCACGCAGTTGGGGACTCTTGTCTAACTTACTGGACATTTGGCCTTGGGCATTTCATGAAGACTTATATTCTGGGTCAGGTTCTCTTTCCTACTTCTTGGCTTTTCATTGCTTCTGCATAGATTGAACGTTTGATCTTGGCCTCACTGTCCAAAAATGCTCATGTCCAAAATTCCACAACGATTTGTACACATATAAAATCCTGCTGCTAATTGCGCGTGTAATTGTTGAGATTAAGTTGTGTGACTTAAAGTTCTCTGACATTAATCCTAAAGCTCTCGATTTGTTCATTACCACATAGTCTCTTATCTTGGACCTTAAGAGGAAAGCTTTAATCCTTGCAGCTTTAAAGGAGACATTTGGGCTCCCTTTGTGAAGCAGCCAGATTGAGAAGCATACCACGAGGTGGCGCTAAAGATCCAGCAGTAGTAGGTGTCTAGATGAAAGACTGCTCAAGTATTTTCCCGTTAACCAGCACCAGTCTAGTTTTGTTGCAGGGGATCTTGGGGGAAGGTTTGGATTAAGTCTGAGGCAAACAGTCCTTCTACAGTGCTCAGCACCGAGTACAAAAGATCTTGCGCTTTGCAGTAGGAGTTCCAACTTCTTTACAAGATCTATGACCCATTCTTCTGCCCACGCATCCCTTTCCTTAGTCCGCGAGTATGGGGATCTAGTTTTTCTCCTTCTTCACTCGCTTATGTGGGTATCTGCAGAATGGAATTATGTGGCATCCATGCAGCCAAGAGATTCAAGATTTTAATTATTATTTTTCTTAACCTCTTATTGGTAGGAGGCTCAGATATCATGGAGTAGGGGGCGTGCTCGGACCCTGTACTTGGGAGACCAGCAGCTGGCCTGTGCTTCAATAGAGGGCATTAGGAGAATGTTGTGATTCTTGTATTCACGGCCAGTCCACAATCTATCCTCTACAAACACACACTCTCTGCATCCATAATCCATCCTTTACAAATGCATACTATTTGTAACGACAATCAACTCCCTACCAAGACACATTATCTGTATCCACGACCCACCCTCTACCAATACATTCTATCTGCATCCACGATCCATCATGTGTCAATACACCCATCTGTATCCATGATCCATCTTCTACCGATACACACTATCTGCATCTACAATCTATCTTCTACCAATACTCTCTATCTGCACCCACAATCCATCTTCTACCAATTCACACTATCTCTAGGTCTTGTGCTCTCTCTGTCCATTCCTCCATACCAAGGTTCCCCCTTTACCCTACTTTTATCTCCAACACAGTTCTTGGACATTTCTTTTATAATCCTAAGGCAAGAGGATCTTTGGTTATTTTTTTCCAAGCAAAATCTTTTGCGAATGCATTTCTAAATTGGATTATTATTCAGCAACAAAATGAAGTGAATGAGAGTTGAGGAGAGTTGAGAGTTCACGCCCCAGTAAAGTGCTTGTCGTGTGTTTCAGTTAGGGTTGCTGTTGTGGTGATAGGACGCCGTGAGGAACTTGGGAAGAAAAGGCTTATGTTTCCACATCACAGTTCATCATCAAAGGAACCTGCAGGCAGGAGCCGATGCTGAGGCCATGGAGGGATGCTGCTCACTGGCCTGCTCATCGTGGTTTCCCCAGCCTGCTTTCTAACAGGACCCAGGACCATCAGCCCAGGGACGGCATCACCTGAGATGGGCTGTAATATCCCCAACAGTCACTGATTAAGAAAATGTCCTACAGGCTTGCCTATAACATGATCTTATGGAGGCATTTCTCAATCAAGGCTCCCCCTTCTCAGATGAGTATAGCTTATGTCAAATTAGCATAAACTAGCCAGCACGCCATGCAAACGTGAGGACCTAACTTTGGGTCCCTCAGCACCCATGTTAAAAAAAAAAACTGAACATGGTGGTGTGCATCTCCAATTCTAGTGCTGAAGAGGTCTATCTGAACAGGAGACTGTCTGGAGCATGATGGCCAGCGAGTGTTGCTGAGTCAGCGAGTTCCAGGTGCAGTGAGAACTGC
This sequence comes from Apodemus agrarius, assembly GCA_964023405.1. NCBI lineage: Eukaryota > Metazoa > Chordata > Mammalia > Rodentia > Muridae > Apodemus > Apodemus agrarius. Next base: position 65,519,503 of record OZ030006.1, on the reverse strand, counting down.
TGACTCAGAAAGGAAGATGGAGAGTGAGAGGAAGGATCTACCATCCACCTCTGGTCTCCACAGGTGCTTGGACACACATGTGCACATGTACATGCACACCTACATACACACCACACATGCATATATGCACATATGCAAAGGTATGCACATACACATGAACATGTAGGCATGCATGTACGCATACACACATGCAATGCACTGTGCATGCACACATGCACATGCCCATCTGTGCATACACACACGTGCAAATGCACTCATGCAGATATGAACTCAGGCATGTATACATGTATGCACATACTGAGGGCGCTGCCCGGCTAGCAATGAAGAAGCAAGGGGAACGTTAAATGGGTATTTCTAAATGAAGCAGTCAATCTGAAAAGGCTACATTTTGATTCGATTTGGCATTCTGAAAAAGAAGGCTACAGAAAGGGTATGGTAAGATGATCAGTGGTTACTGAGCATCAAGTGAAGGAAGAGGAGATAAGTGAAAACTGGGGCTCCTAGGGCAGTGAACTATTCTATATGTTACAGATTTATCCAAACCCATGGCAAGTGCAACACAAAGAATGAGCCCCATTGTAAACTATGGGCTTTAGACAACAAGAGTGTGTCAACCCTGGCAGACAATTATAATGAACTGATGCAAGAAGCTACTGGTGGGAGAACTGGTGAGTTGATAGATAAGTGTTCTCAGTATTTTTTGCCTTATGTTATTGTAAATATAAAATTGATAAAAAAAAATAGACTATCTACCCAAATGACACTACCAACTCAGATCCAAACACCACCACCAACTCAGACCCAAGCTGAGCCCATGGGGGGTGTTTCTCATAAACTACCACAACTCACAAAGTGAGAGCAGCACTTGTAGACATACACATGTGAGGAGAAGATGCCTTGTCATGAGGAAGCAGACACTGAAGCAAGACACGCCAAGAAAGCTTGAAGGAGCAGGGCACCTCTGGAAGCCATGGCCTTGCCTTCTAACCTGTAGAACTTCAACAGAAGTTCCTACTGTCTGAGCCACACATCTGTGGTTTCTTTAGGGCAACAGTGGACAAATACAGTTCTCATCTTACCACACTCTCACTTGAGAGACCATATCAATTCCCATATTTAAGAACCATTTACCAATAGCCTGTACAGTAATGCTAGGCAAACCATGGTTCAATGCAACCCACTTAGAGAATAGATCTTACATTTTTCACATTCACTTTTCCATGTCCATAAATCAGAATCCGTTTTCCTTTATTCTGGAGAGGATGATGTTGGAGAGGGGAATGTGTGGTACCAGTGGTCACAAAACAAGGAGAAAAGCACGTTAACTTCTCATGTTTGAGCCTCTGGAGGCCGTTGTACAGGCCAGGGGTTTCCACAGACCTTTTCTGAATGTTTATGTTTTGGCCTTATGTGCTGACTTACAGATTAACCCTAAGGTCAGACGAGTCTCTCAAATATCCCCAGGCCCCTGTTAGCTGTGCTGTGTGTATTTTTACTTGGACTTGGATGTGAATGTCTTATATAAGGCATCTTCTCACATGTCTCCTATGCTGTTCTAAAACTCTCTCTAGGGACTAGAGGGATAGCTCAGTGGTTAAGATCACTGGCTGTTCCTCCGGAGGATTGGGGTTCAATCTCCTGTACCCACATGCCAGATCACCACCATCTTTAACTCCAGTTCCAGATATCTGATTCCCTTCCTGGTTTCCATGGGTACCTGGCACACACATTGTCCAAATACATGCATGCAGGCAAAACAACCATGCACATAGAATAAAAACTAGGAAAGAAAAAGTCTCTGGTATTTCCTCTCTATTCAGTTTCACCCTATGTCTAGTGCTACAATAATGACATAGACATTGTGATGCCCCTCAGGGGAGTTCAGTGGAAATAGCCTCATAGTGATCTCTGCTCCCATTTGCCTCCATAGTATCTATCCACCACATAATAGCAGATGGGTTCTTGATATATACTGTATAATATACTAAAAATATCTCTTTAAAGCCCTTGGAATTATCTCCGGAACCCTTACTGGGCTTGCAAGCCCCAGTGCCATCTCCTGGCCTGCTCCCTCACTGGGTGGTGTGTAGCCCTCCCTCTGGCTTACTGCTATCCAGTCCTCTCGGCTTTCATTCCTTCCATGTATGTCTGACTCTGTCCTGAGAAATTCAGTGGGTCGATGGGAGCAGAGACAAATGGGTGGTTCCTAGAGTGTTGGGAAAAGATTGGGCCTTGTCCCAAAATGTACTTTTTCTAAGCATGGGAGGCCATTTAGAAGATAGGGAAGAGAGTAGATATGAAGAGAAGAGATGGTAAGAGAACGCAACAGGACCTACTCTCCTGGCAACCAGATTAGGCCAACGGAGGGAAGCCCCCACGCTGGCCACCCCTAACCGACTGAAGCTCCCTTGGCTTTGGTGTCAAATGCCGAGCTCCTTTTGCTTGATTTGAAGTTTCACTTTTACTTACATGAGAGGTAAGATATGGGGATGTGTTCGTGTCATAGTAAACATACATGGGCAGAGAACTATGTGGTTTAAATGTGAAGTGAGCCCAGATGTGAGCACTCTTTGGAGAAGGTATACTACCTTTTATTCAGGGACGGGAGATGTGCAGCCTGGCTGGAAGAAATGGGTCCACGAGAGCTGGGCTGGATGGTTGGACCTACCTTGAGTTCTGGCACTGTCTCTTCTGACTGGTCTGGGGCAGGTATAAAAGTCACTACTGCACGCTGCCACCTCTACAGATGGAGTCAATCCAGCACAATATGGTACCTTTTCCACCGTGCACACTGAAATTCTTCTGAGACTAGGGCTCTTATAAATGCTTCTTGCCCTGAAGTTTGGACTTGTGGGAGAAAATTTGGACTTCTGCGGGCAGATGAGAACAAGGCTAAGCTGCCTAAAAATGTTAGTCTGATGACCTCATGAGCCCCATGCCACACACGAGTCCTGCAGGGACTCACCGCTAGAGATAGCCATACTTTGCTTTAATAGTTTTTGGCTTTAAGCCCATCTTCATGCAGCTTCAGATCTGATTTTTTTTTTTTTTTACTACTTGACAGATTGCATTCTTGGTTGTCTTTTAATTATTGAATTGCTGTTCTTTCTCTGCAGCCTCTGACTAGTAACCTTATTATAACAATTGCCCAAGACTCAGAACTGAATAGTGCACAATAAAAGTACACAATAATGAAAATGCTTAAATTAAATAAAAGCCTCTTCTAACATGTAACGGAGTGTGCTGGAATAGATTGTACGAGTCACCAACCATATGAATGATTTATTTTAGGAGTTATATCAGCTGAAGAACATTGTGTTTCCATCTTAACATCGAATATGCAGGGCTCATCACAGAGCCTCTGAATGAAATAGTCTCATGCAGAGATTATTAATCTATAAATAACATCCTAATGGTCTGTCTGTTGGTGTTGATGACTACCGCGTTAAGATTTATTTCCAAGTGACTGTGTTTCATGCCCTGTATATGTTTGTAACTCTGGGTATATATGGGGTGTGTGTATGTTTGTGTAGTGAGATTGTTAAGGTAACTATACTATGATATCCAAGTGAGAATCTGCTTCTGTTTGCTATATAATTTTAAGGAGGAATAAGAAAAGAAAAGTCTTCATACAATATTAAAGAAAATCCTAATTTTGTGATTTGAGAAGGCAGAGGGTTTTATGAATAGTTAATGAGAGAGTTACATTCTAAATCCTATATCTCCTTTACCATAATAGTACAAAGAAATCAGACCGTATTGGGAAAATGTTGGTTTTGCTTCTACAACATCTCTGATGCCAAATGTGTGGGTTTTCTATGTGAAGCAGTACTGACACTGTGCCCCCGGACAGACTCAACAGGTTAGGGGATTAGTCTTGCTAGATGCCAATCCTAGCAGTAGGGCCCAGATTGCCCACTTCTGTCTGAGTTATCTACAGATCAGAGGGCTCGTGTCCTCCTTCCTCAAGCTTAGTCATTTGTTTTGCAATGGGTCACAGGACTCAGGGGGAACATGTATGGTCTTACTGGTTTATCATAACAAAGGTGAAGGGCATCGGCCTGTGGGTTGTGACCCCTATGGGAGCAGAATGACTCCTTCACACAGGTTGCCTATGACCAAACTGGAAAACACAGATATTTATATTGTGATTCATAACAGTGACAAAATTAGAGTTTTGAAATGGCAATGAAATAATCTTATGGTTTGAGGTCACCACAACATGAGGAACTCTATTAAAGGGTTGTGGCTCTATGAAGGTTAAAAACCACTGGTATAGATGAACAGCCAGAAGAAGATGCACAGGGGTGTGAGGCCAGGAGGGGCTTCAAGCCTGGGAGCTTGTGTCTCTGTGGAGTCGAGTGCATTACCCACTCCCAACGCTGACATGCAGATGTGCTCACTAACCAGATGTTGCCCAGACTCTGTTTTCCAGGGTCTTTTGTCAAGATGTCATAATATGGGGATGATTGGTTGTTAACCCAATATGTAGTTCTTTCCCTTCTGGAAGATATGGGTTAGGGCTGCAAGTTCAAACTGCTAAATGTGGTTTCATCTTAGTTGCCTCAATAGTGACTGGTATCCACTCAAGAGCTCAACAGGTGTCAAGTGACCACAGACTGAGACCTTTGAAACTGTAAGCTTAAATAAACCTGTCTTTCTGGTAAGGTGATTATCTCAGGCATTTTGTCACAGTGGTAGAAAAGTTAACACAACCTAGACAAAATGAACTATCTACATAGTGATCCAACTTATAAGAACTTAGTTGAATTAACTTTCCATTATCACCACAAGAGAATTCCACAAAGTGACATTCTACCATAAACATGTGTTTTCTCAGAGTTCTGCAGTTCAGAAATGGCAACTACTTCCCCATGAGTAAACTCAGGGTGTCAGCAAGTCTGTGTTCTTTCTGGAAAGTAAAAAAGAATTATTTTTCTTTAACTATTTCCCTTGTAGAGGCTGTTCATAATCCTTGGCAGTGAGTCCTCCGATTTCATCAATCTGATCTTATCGTCTCCCGCTCTTTACTGATTAAGACTCCTTCTGACTATCCTGAGCCTGCCTGGGAGATTCAAAATAGTCTTCCTACTTCAGTCATGAAATTTATTGCAATCAGCTGCCTGGATTCACCTTTACCGTAAGATGCAGCACATTCACAGGTACCAAAGAATAAGACATAGTCATTTTCAGAGGACCAAAGATTCCACCGACAGAAATGCAAGCACATGACGATTTCCTGCAACAAAGCTTAGCTCTCAAGACAAAATCCATAATTAAGCAGCCAGGCAGATGAAAGCTGACCCCAATGGCAACCAGTTGTCTCTTTGACCTAACCTGGTTCCTGCCTCCTTTACTGGAACAGTAACCTCCATTGGTCAATCTCAGAGAGCTAAATCGAGTGGGGGCTGAATGGAGAAATGGAAACCAAGTCATTTTAATGCGGTCCTTGTCCCATTCCAACACACATCTACACACAGAATCATTCCTCTTCTCTTGTGCTTCGGCACACCTAAAAGAGAGGGCAGGGAGAGGGGACTTACAGGAAGACTTTCTAGGTCATTGACTGGGTGAAGGAGACAGAGAAGGCAGAGTAGGAAGGGTGTCCACAGCAGACTTCAGGGGAGGAAAAAGAGCAGTGGCCAAAATCTTCAGGCTCCTTCACCCGGTCTTCTCTGGATGACGGATGGACCAGGCACAGGGAAGGGCATATTCTTTAACATGTGGAGTTCATCTTGGAAGCAGAGCTGGAGAACTGCTCTGGAATCAGCAGAGAGAAGCTATGGGGAGTTGCCACCCAACCCGGCAGAGATATAGCACATTGATTTCTTCCCCCCTTTCTTTTTTCCTGGGCACTGTGGTTTGTGATTGAGTGGGGAAGTTGGGGAAGACAGCCAAGGCTTTTAAAGGTGCCAATACTCTGGCAGGAAATAAGGAATAGTGGTTGCTGAAAGAGCCTAGCTGCTCCATTCTGTCCTCCTGTGCCTTATTTTTCTTTTCCTCTTCTCATTGTCTTGGATGACCCTGCCTGTCAGAGAGGCAGTCAGCATGGTAAGGATGGTGAGGAAGAGCAGCGTTGCAGAGAGGACCCAGCACAGGCCCTGAGAGGCTGCATCCAGAGCGTGGTCCATGGTCATCCTCGAGCATGTGGCCCCCAGCTCTAGGTACCCTCCATGTCTGTCTGTTTCCTTTCAATCTTGTATCCATGATGTAGGATATTATGAATGTATATCATGCAATTGGTGCTATGCGTACAGTTGTGACAAACAGACACAGCCTACACTCTAGGAGTTACACTCCATGAAGTGAATAACTGGTAGGGGAAAGAAACTGGTGACTCCAGACAATGTCAAGTGTCACAGGAACGCAATGGCACAGGGTAAGACTAGGGTGAGGGGCCACCCAGCTTAGATGGTGGCCAGCCAGAGAGACAATAAGATATGACTTGGAGGATGACATATATGGAGGTGAGATCACCATCCACAGAGATGAACAAACCAAGAAAAAACAAGAGGCATGAAGAAAAATACTCAGGCCAGCCCCTTAAACTTCCCAGGACAGGGTTTAGCACTACTGCCCACATTGTTGTCATTGTCATCATTGTTGTTTTACCATGGACACCAATCTGCAATCTTAGCCTTAGCAAATACTATCTGAATGCATCTGTTCTTGGTCCATGAATGCACACATATGCACATACACATACATGCACAGAATTAGGCTACTTGATAATATGAATATTTTTCTTTATGAAATAGAACTATGCAAGGTAAAAGAATTTGTAGACTATATATTATGATTGAGATTTAAAATACATCTTTTGGATTGGCAAGATATTCAGCAGTTAAAAGTATTTTGCCATCAAACATTATAATCTGAATTCAATCCCAGGATCCATGTATTTGAAATAGAAAACCAACTTCTGCAAGCTGTCCTGTAAGCACATATATGCAATGGGACACATATGCCTATATACATACACACACGTACATATGTTTGCATATACATAAGTAAATAAATTGTCACTTAAAAAATTTCAAAATACTTCTTACAACACAAAAGCTGAGAAGCCCAGATACCACTGAAATTGTCTTCCTCATTTTCATTGGGAAAAGTCCTAATTATGTTACAAAAAATAAGAGACTGAGTGTGTTCTGGGACCTTTTGTGTAGAGTGGCAACGTTTCCATTTGGTGAATTTGGGCAATCACCACTACAGGTCATTAAAGTCACACTATATATTTTTGGACTTTGGTAACAAATATGTATTCTTTATTCTTCCCCAGTCTCTGTCTCTGTGTCCCTCCTAATGTATGCCAGGATCCAGTCCTGGTGAGAAAGCCACAGCATGTAAGATAGAACATAACACACTGAGCCATTCTCATAAAGCTTACTGTTCCTGGGTGGTCGGGTGGCGGGGGAGAGAAACAAATAGATCAACACGCAAAGGCCCCATGAGGGCAGAGGTTGACACTTAATACATACATCAGAGGAGACAGCATTTGGACGGAGACTGGAAGGGCTGCAGTGGAAGCAAATTGCTGACACAGGAAATAGAAGATGCGAAGCCTTTAAGGTAGAGCGGATGTGTCTTCTAGGAACTGGAAGTTGCACGGCTGGAGTCAGTAGGATAGTTTAGTTCATGCATCCCATGAAATGAGACTTCTGGTGCAAGTGACTTATTCTGAAGATGATGGTAGGGAGAGCTATGATAGAGTAGGCGAGTTAGAGTACGATGGAAGGAAATTAATAGACAGGATATGAAGGAACGGGTTGTGTCTTAGGGTATTTATTATTATGAAAAGACCCCATGGTCACCACAGCTCTCATAAAGGAACCCATTTAATTGAGGCTGACTTACAGATCAGAAGGTTAGTCCATTATCATGGCAGGAAGAATGGCGGCATGCAGGCAGACATAGTGCTGGAGAAGTAGTTTACATCCAGGAAGTAGCTTACACCGGGTTCTACATCCAGATCCTCAGGAAGCCAGAAGAGAAAGTGACATTGGACCTGGCTTGAGCATCTGAAACCTCCAAGTTCACCCCCAGTGAAACACTTCCTCTGACAAGGCCTTGCCTATGCCAGTAAGGCTACACCTCCTAATGCCGCCCTGTAAGCATTCACATATATGATTCTATGGGGCCATACCTCTTTAAACCAGCACAGGTTGCTACTGTGGGGAGCCAAGGTCAATTTTGCTGGTGACACCTGGGAAATGTATGGAATATTTTCCATCTGGATTCAGATCTGCCCTATTAGAGGTAACAATAAATACCCTAAGACACAACCCATTCACTAACATCCCAGAGTCAGGCGGATTTATCTACGCTCTGTCTCATTAATATAAATAATTTCAGAGACAATAAAGGCATAAAATACTACCAGGAAGATGCAAGACATAGGGTATAGAGTGAAGGTAACCTTTCAAACACACCAGGGGATGTGCCTGGGGCATTGGCAAAGTCAGCTGGAGGAGGGAGTGGTTGGAGGTGATCTCCGTCAGGAGGTAGTGCCCAGAGCATGGAGACCACATGAACAACTTTGAATTCTATTTTCAGTAGGATGGTAAGCATGTGGAGAGCTTGGGAAATATGATCTGGTTTCCATTTTCTTTAAGTAAAAATAGTTGTGACTGCAGTCACAGAAGGCCGCACACAAATAAGGACAGAAGCAGCAAGACCAGGTAGAAGTCTATGGAATAATGTAGGGAAGAGGATACAGCCTCTTAGTAAGAGGCAGCAGTTTTATAGATGTGTGGAAGGAGAGCATCCAGAACGCACTCTGAGTTTGCATGTGGGGCATGAGAGAAAGGACAGACAGACTCTATGGGTTTGGCCATGGACAGGCTGAGAGAGCATTTGCTTATGGAGGTGGAGCAGGTGGGTGAGGAGCAGTCTGGGACCTGATAGACACTTGTCAAATAAGCAAGAAGCTGCCAGTACAAGATTGATGGCTTCCACGCCATGTGACAAACTGCAGCCTAGCTGAACATACATACTGCTGGGGTTAACCTTGATTGTCAACCTGACTTAGAATCATCTAGGGGACAAATCTATGAATATTCATGAGCGTATTTCCCTAGATATTTAACTGAGATGGGAACCAGCTTTGTAGTTTGAAGGATTTGCTCTTCAGGCTAGGGTTCAGGGAGGACTAAGAAGGCCAAAGTTGAATGGAGCGCCGGACCTCGTCTTTCTTGTCTTCCTGACTGTGAAGGCAATGTGACCAGCTACCTCATGCTTCTGCTGTCACGGACAGAGCATCTCTCCCTGTCATCCATTTCCCAGCATGATTGCTTTCGAACTGTGACCCCCCCCCAAAAAAAACCCTGTTTTTCTTAAGTTGCCTTTGTCACAAAAGGTACTGCACAAACGAACTGGATGCCTAACCGTGTGTGTGTGTGTGTGTGTGTGTGTGTGTGTGTGTGTGTGTTGCAATAGACAGTCAGACCCTAACCAATCATAGCATCTAAACATTTTGCAGTCACAGATGGCCAATTAACCAGAGTACATACAAGTACAGCAGACCCAGATGTAAGGAGTCACGCCATTTCTCTGTTTTACTCTCAGTTTCCCTATGTTATACTCATTTCCTATCCAGTAGGGTGGTACTCTCTCCACCTCATTTATTCTGAATGTTCATCAATTCATGAACTGTGTATTGTTTAAAGAAACTCTGCTAAATTTAATTAGTCAAAAACTTACAATATGTATTTGCTGTCTATTCGGAAACTTTGATGAGGCCTTCCTGACTTGTGGCTTTGCCTCATTTTCTTCCTCCCACAGTCAGGCTTACAGCCTTTTCTACATGACATGACGTACCACAAAGCCTGGTCCCCCTTGACTCATGCTCTCATGCTCACCCTTGACTGCTGAGCAGCTCCAAGTTTTCTGGGTCCTCATACACTTTTTCTTCCTGATTCTTAAGCCAAAAAATTAACACCTTATTAGAAAGCTACAGAGCTCACCTCTGCTACTCCTTATTCCTTCTGCCATCTGGTTCTGTCTTCCTTCTCTATTGTATATTACACTGTGATTTTATTGACAATGTGTGATTACTCCTAGAGACCTCAAAAGATGAAGTCTGTGAATCTTCAAAATTAAAGAGCAAACAACATGAATCCCAAAAGGAAGTTACACCCATTGTATCTCATGTAAAGCATCGCCCACAGGAGCTATCAAATGATGCAGTACATTACCTGTCCTCTGATTAGTATGTCGGTATAGTCATTTATCTCTAGGATCTCTATACTGTCCCATAAGCAGGTCAGGAGGCTAAGTTCCACTGCTGGTACCTGCTATCCATAGCTGGGAGAGAGTGGAGGAGAAGGGATCGAACAAGGAATGATGAAAAGAAAAGGAGGAATCAAATAGGATAAGAGACGATTTGGGCTGAGTAGTGGTCACTCAAACCAGGTAAACGAAGGAGCTGGGGGTGTAGCGTATCTGGTTGAGTGATTCATAAATGGTCGCTTGTAATCTCAGCAACAGGGAGATGGAGATAGAAGAATGAGCAATACAACATCATTTTTGGCTACACAGAGTTCAAGACCAGCTGGAGCCACATGAGACCCCATTTTAAAAAAAAAAAGACGAGAGAAAGGATGAAAATTTAAGGTCAAAGTCAAAAAAGTAAAAGAACAAAGGCTGACAACAAGAATTTGAGAGGGATGGGAGAGATCAGGAGTGGGTTAGGTGTAGGGGGATAAAGAGAGATCCCTCTAAGAGACACAGCAGGGAGAGATCCCTGTAAGAGACACAGCAGGCTGCTGGTGAATCCCACACCACTACTTTGGATAGCACTGCAGAACCTGGTCACCTCTGCTGGGGACATACAGTTGCACCTGTCATCCCCACCCTGGAAATGGGAGGCTGAAAGGATTGGGTGTGGGCAGCCAGCGAAAGGAAGGTGGGAGCACAGAGAAATCAGAGGCAGGGAAAATCACAGAAGAGTGAGGAGGAGTCCTATGGGTTTCCTTTGGAAGGGGGCAAAGCTCCTGCCTGGGCCTGGCTTTGAAATCCCAAGAGCCAGGCTGGCACCTCCCACCTTTGAGCTTCCCACATACCCATTCTAGCTAGCCCATGGCCGTGCCTGGTCCCCAACCATCTCCTGGTTTTCCAAGTGTTCCTGAGAGCATCTGCTGGCTGGGACAGTGAGGACGTCCCAGAATACAAGGCACGGTGGAAGCTGTGCAGGTGCGAGGGAGGCACGCAGAGACCAGCTGCTGCCCTTGGAGGTCAGCAGTCACATAATTGGCCATCAGGGTCCAATTGGCCTCCATAGGTTTTCTCCTCTGTCATCTGTTGGCAATATTTCTCAACGTGAGATATTAGCAGATAGAGCATATACAGAAGTTGGGGCTTTGAGTGAACATGCATGCTGACTTAGAAACTGCTCCCAGGCACTGGCAGAGTAGCAGGAACAACTCTGCTCAGGGCCACTGCTCCAAAGGTTCGAAACTCACAGAACAGTTCAGTTTTCTACTCTATTCGGTTAGCCTCTATTGTTTTTCTTTCCTTCACTCTTGCTAGCCCATCCGCTCCATTTTGTGTTTGTTTTGGGACCGTAGACACTGCCAAATGTACAAAGGGTACCCCCTCATGGCTACCCAAAAAAATCAAAGCTACCTTGGAGAACCACAATAACTAGGATTCCTCAACTCCACACTAAAGCTTTACCAATCAGAGCTGTGGGATGCATCGGTGTGGAACATCTGATGGGCGCAGCTCAGTTTGAAAATACCGAGGCTGATGCTGCAAGCTGTGCAGGGAAACCACTTCGTCACTTCCCTGAGCAGTGGCTTGAACGGCCCAATCCTGAATCTCTTAAATACAGTCACATGGGCTGGGCACTCTTTGTGGCGATTTGAATAGGCATGTCCTCCACCCCCCCCACCAGACTACTGTGTTTGAATGATTGAGCAACAGGAAGTGGCACTATTAGGAGGTGTGGCCTCGTTGGAGGAAGTGTGTCACTGTGGGGCGGCCTTTGAGGTCTCATATCCTCAAGCTCTACCCTGTCCCGGCACACAGTCTTAACTCCTGCTGCCTCATGACCAAGAGGAAAAACTCCCAAGCACCTTCCCCAGCACCACATCTGCCTGTGTGCCGCCATGCTTCCTGCCATGGTCATGGTGTCTCTTTTCAGCAATAGAACCCAACTAAGAAACTCTTTCTAGGTACGCCCACTGTCATCCCTTGATCATTTTTAATCTAAATGTGGAGGGAAATGAAGAGCGGTCCCATTCCTAGCTAATTTTCAAAGCTTTAGGAACCAAGGCTTCCCAGGCCCGAGAGCCCAGGTCCACCAAGAGCTTCCCAGGGTTTCTTGCTTATCAGTTCTTTCTCATGGCTCTTGCTCTATTTCCTCCGGTCTTGTGGGATTTCCTAGTCGCTTCTACGTTCACCCAGCTTATTTTAGTTACTCCCAAATCTGCTGTCTGGAAGAACTAGTCTAGGAAGCGCTCCTAGTTTTTGTAGCTTCTGACCTTGGCAATATTGAGCTAACACGGATCACATGGAGTTCAACTGTGTGCCACAGTATCCTGACTAACAGCAGTAAGCAAGCCCCAGAAGGAGAGCATCTCCGTTGGCACATGCAGGGGGCTATTATTATCAATAAGCATTTGCGGGCAGGTAAGAGGCTGGGGAGATGCTCCTGTTGGTAAAGTGCTTCCTGTACAAGCATAAGGATCTGAGTTTGATCCCCAGAAACTCACATCAAAGATTTATGTGGGGAAGCCTGTGCTGTAATCTCAGTTCTGGGAATGTAGAGACAGGAGGATCCCTGGAACTTGCAGGCCAGGCAGGATGGCCAAATCAATAAACTTCATGTTCAGTGACAGACCCTGATTCAAAAACTACGGGAGAGGAAGACACCCAATATCAACTTCTGGTCTTGCATACACACTCACACATGCATGTACACGCACATGTGCACACACAGAGATGAGACCCCTCCTCACTTCCCATCTTTAATCTCATATCCCACTTAGGTCACCACGCCCTGAAGGTAATCTGTGGAAATGGCCTTTATATGCTCTGTCTTTAAATAATAGTTTCCTTTAGACTCGTGGAACTAGATTTGATCATAGAGATTGGATAATCCAGGGTTCCTAAAGGAGATGGGGAGAATTATCTAAGCTGAAACAGGGCAGCAGAAGGAAACAACAGTATTCCCAAGTGTCTGGGGGCATTCCAGGCAGGAGCAAGAACATGGCTGGAGCCTAGACTACTAGGACTAGCAGGTACACGCTGGCCCTCTTCTGCTGGACAACGTCCCTGAGCCACTGGGATTCTCTACAATGTTAATTCCTTCTGATTCTTCATCCATGTCTGAAGACTTCCATCCTCCCAACTACTGATGTGATGCTTTCTCTTTCCCCTTCACTTAATCCGTTCCAGTACTTTTAGTCCAACAACTTGAGTCCCGCACAGATGCTACAGAACAGCATGCACAAACATTTTTATTATTACCTATTTACCACATGCCTGCATATTTGTTTTCATGAGTGCTGCCCCCCAAAAATAAGATCCAGATAAATTCTTCCCCTGCTGTGGGCCAAGTGACACACAGAAGGGCTTTCTGTATATGCTCACGATAATATGATTAGTACCAATTGTCCTGTGTTTCTATTGGTTTCCACAGAATACTCAAAGGTGAGAGTCATGTAAGACACCATGTCCAGATCTCCCAACAGCTGTCTGACCATGTGTAGTTTTCTGATGTCGGCTTGTTATTCATCTCCTTCCTGTGAAACAGGAAGCTTTAGTGAGCGGAATGGGCACTGTTCCCCGCCAAGAATATTGGTGCTTTACTCTCTTCTGATTGGCAGGGGTCTCTTGAAGGATGCTGGAAATGTATGTCTAACATATCTGAAAGGTATAGAAGCCAAAAAAGCTCAAAGTAGCAGAGATGAGACTGCATGGGGACCTGAAGAGCAGTGCGGTTCCCAAGGAACCACAGATGTGAACGAGGGAGTCTGGAGTCACCTTCAAGGACCTGGCTCACAGCACTGCTAGGGGCTGGGGTGACCAACCCCATCAGAGGGTTAGGTCCTGAATTCAAGAGTGTGAGTGTTGGATGCAGTCACTGGCTCCCATTTGAAGTTGCCATTTGACTCTTTAGAGTATCAGAAGGGGAGTATTTAGAATAATTTAGAATAATAGAATGGAGACTCTCATTGAAGTAAGCCCTGGGAAGAAGTCTGATCAGAAATCCTGTCAATAGTAAACACGGCTAACACCATTGTTAATAGATGCTATACCTTTCTCCCAATCCCTTCTCTGACCCTCGTCAGAGCTGGAAGTCACGGCTGGCAGCGATAGACAAGCTGGTGGGAGAACGTCTAACAGTAGCCCCGCCCCTCCTGCAGGCAGCACAGAGCTGGGGATAAGGACACAAAGCTTTAAGTAGCATAGACTATTACGTAGGGACAGACACACGAACTATGAAAAGACATCTGCTCTTGTGATTAAATGGACAGGAAGTAACACGAGGCCTGCCAGGAATGTGCTAACCCTAGGGCAAAAACTAGCCACCAGAGCAAATTCAAAGGGACATAGAGGAATTGGGTTGCTCTCTTGCACGCTAATGAACACACAATAGGCATATAGACAGTGATGGGCAGTTGGGCAGATAGGGACATGGTGAAACATTAACTGACCTCCAGTTAAAATAATTGGAAAGGATGTAGCCCTCATGTTTTAGCTTGGTAGATTGCTCTGTGGATTCTTATTATCAGCGTGGGCTTACATATGCAGAAATGGATGGCACTTTTCTCTATCCAGATTTTTGCTTGTCATTAGGTACACTGCTTTTTATGAGGAAGTGTGTGATTTGGCCATGGGCTTTTAATCCAAGCCACTATACTCTCCATAGAGCACAGAATAGCATATTTTTTCTGCTCAGTTATATTTTTTATACAAAAGAGACATTTCTAATAAAGCCAAATAGACACTGTAATGGTTACTATTGTTAACATGACAAGACTTAAAGTTACACACAAGTCTCTGAACATACTTTGGGGGGTGGATTTTCTAGAATAGGTTAATTGAGATGGGAATAATAACCCTAAAAGAGGGTAGCACCTTGTGGCTACATCCCAGATATAAGAAAGTCCCATAGAAAAGCTGTTTGGTTTTTACCTGTTTGCTCATCACCTATGCTGATGAGTTCACCTACCCTGGAGCCGCCTCTGCCACTGCCTCTGCTGCTATTGCTCCTGCCATCCTTGCTGAAATCAGAGCTTAGCTGAAGACCAGGAGGTTTCTAAGAATCCTTCAGACAGTGTGTGTGTGTGTGTGTGTGTGTGTGTGTGTGTGTCATGTGCGCGCACAGTAGAGGGTACAGAGGAGAGCATCCAGCCTCATGAGCTGAACAGCTATAAGGTTCCAGCTTCTCCAGTGTGAAATGGCCATTGTTGGACTACACGGATCGGATCATTTATGAACCTAATAAGGCCCCTTTGATGGATACTGCTATCATTTCTGTTCCTCTAGAGAACTCTGACAAATGCAGGCATGAACAAGCACACAAATACAAATGTGAACTAGTACACAGACATAGGTGTGAATTAGCCAAACATGCATTATTATTTTAAATCGTGAGTCCTCTAGTGCTATAAACAAATGCTATGCCCAGGTTCTTCTTTCTACTCTAAATGTTCATTTGGGCTTAAGACCTGACTTAGGAGGTTGGTGAGGTGTCTCAGTGGGTAAAGCACTGCTAAGCCTGAGCACTCCTTCTTCCGCATGGCAGATGGAGAGAAATGGTTCTGGCAAGCTCTCTGTCCTCTGACCCTCTTTCTTCTTCCTCATGCGTAAGCTCTGTCTTACAACATTGTTCAAATGCAGATTCCTGGGCCTTCCAGCGTAATCACTGTTCACTCTAACCCCACTTCCCCATACATGGAAGGAACCTTACCAGCTATTAACCTTCTAGCATTTCTCTCATTCGGGAAGCAAATGTATTAGTCCTAATTATCTGCCTCGGGCTTATTAGAAGAATTCCTACTTGTCTACTGACTGTCTCCTTTTCCTCAGGTGATCAGAGCAAAGGGACTGGCTAACCTGGAGGTTCACGCTGGTCCCCCCCCCGCCCCCCAGAAGCATAGCATCAATCAATACAACACTGAGGTTTCGTCACTAAATGCTTTCCAAAGCAAAGATCACACAGGGGATTAGATACGAGCCAGCTTCCCACGCAGCAGCTGTAAAAAGCTTGGGGTTTAAAATCTAAGCCACCCCGGTCCATTTAATTGGAATTTAGGAAGATTTTAAAGCAGATAGGTATTTTTTTTTTCATGAACTCAGAGATAATCAGAAACAGATGCGACTTGAATAGTTAAAATCAGAAGGGAGGGACCCCTTCCACGTTAAGGCTTTAATCACAAGCTCCAGGCGAGGACCTTTAAGGTCCTGTGCTTTCAAGATTCTGTCATTTGTTTTTCGGTTTCATTTCTTCTTGGCTTTAGCCCACCATTCCAGCCTGTTGTGAACATTTGGAGCTTTGATTACTCTCCTCTATCTTATTAGCCATAACCCACCTCCCAACTTTGATTCATCTGTAATTTTAGTCATAGACACATGGAGAGATTCAAGCTGATGATAAAAACCAGGACCGAGACAGGTCCACAGCTGTATGATGGAAAACGAAACAGACACTGTCTCTGCTTGCAGGTGGAGCATCAGAATATACTGTAATTGCACAGAAAGAGGGGCTGGAAGGGCTGCAGGCACAGCCCCTGTAGATGAAGACATGGCGTAGATATGGGTTAGGGTCAACATTGTGGGTGGAGAAACAAGGGAAAGGCAGCAGGATGAGACTGGAAGACAAGCCTGTGATGGGCCACAAGACACTCACAGAAATCACAAACAATGATGTCAAGCTGCCTTTATTCAACAGTGACCACACACCAATCACTGAGTGGTCACTGAGTATGCACTACCTCACTGATGTGCACAGCTCCTTCTAGGAGAGAACTTGTGGCTACTGGCATGAACATTGAAGCCAAATGGCTTAGATTTGAATCTAGACTCCAAGATTTAATAAGTATGGCCTTGGGCAAGTTATATATATACCTTTAGACAATTCCCATTTGAAAATGATAGTAATAGCATCACTTGAGGGTTTGGGCAAAAAAACAAAATGTCGGGCGCTATAGCTACTATAAGAGATAAATTTTAGTGGTTCAATACTCTAAACATTTCCCTCATGCATGCAACAGGTCAGGTGGGTGTTGGTTGAACTACCTGCAGCACGAAATTTTAGAGTCTTGTGTTCCTTCCAGTTTATGATAGTTGATAGGCATAGAAAAGTCTTCTAGAGAAAGGGCTAGGGATTACAAAAGAAGTGAAAAATATATGTATATATTTTATCTCACATATATATTTGTACTATATAAATAAATATGAAATGAATAATTAAAAAAAATACCCAGAACTCAGTCACAGGATGTTTTTCCCAGTGAAAGTAGGGTTGAAAAATGGAGCTCAGGAAGAAATCAATTTGCTGACTTCCATAGATGTTGTGACACAAGACACTGATTCGCTGATGCTGTATATGGCTAGTGTCAGTGATCGGAAATGACAGTGACATGGCCTGTGTAGCACTAGTGCTGGCTCCTGCTTTGTATCTTCCCAGGTGGGCATGTCTCAGATGTCCTCATCTAGGGGTCCCTCGTACCATCTGTCCTTGGATTTCTTAAGTTTGGAGTTTACTCTGTCACTATTAGGGACCTCCAGGCACCAAACACAACATCTTCTCTGAACTTTAGAGATGATCATATCTCTACCAGGGTGTAAACTACAACAAGACAAGAAGAGGCTGTATGTATCTGGGCTGTTCCTGGAGTCCCAGTGGCTTCTGCATAGAGAACTACCCCTTGTCTAAGTTAGAATTTCATTGCCATGAGGAGACACTATGACCAAGGCAACTCTCATAAAGGCAAACATTTCATTGGGGCTGGCTTAACAGTTTAAGAGGTTCAGTCCATTGTTATCATGGCAGGAAGCATGGGAGTGTCCAGGCAGACACAGGATTGGAGAAGGAGCTGAGAGGTCTACATTTTGATCAGCAACAGCAGAAGGAAAAATGTCTTCCTCAGGCATCCAGGAAGGATCTTTCTTCTATACTGGGCATAGCTTGAGCCCTATAGAACCTCAGAGCCTAGCTAGAGAGTGATATAACATCTTCTAACAAGACCACACCTCCTAATAGTGTTACTTCCCATGGGCCAAGCACATTCAAACTACTGCACCCAGCACGTTCTGCATGGAACCTCATGGAGGCTAATGGGTCCTTCACAGAAGTTTTTGCAGAAAAGCCTATGACTTTAAAAGCTTATCTCTGTGCAATTGTCTGATCAATGTCTGCAAGTGACAAGATGCAGGCTCTACCTTTCTAGTCCCCAAACCCATAAACATATAGTCTGGTTAACGTAGTTGAGGGGAGATGGGTAGAGACTTTGAATATGGTAGTATAGGTTTTTATTTGCTTTATTGATAAAATATTTGCAATTTATAGAATAAAGAACAAGTTGAAGGATGATTGCTGTTTTTCAGTTTATGTAGCAGATATAAAAAAGAAAAACTAGGAAAAAAATGGACCATGCCTTGGTCACCATAGTAAGATCAAAGAAATCTATCTGTATCGGAGCCCAGCTCCAAGCCTTACTAGTGTGGTGACAACGGGTAAGTTATATACCCACTAAGCTTTGGTATCTGCATTCGTTGCTTTTGCTGTTGCCATGATTGGATATCTGACAATTACAACTCAGCAGGGGTTATTTTGGCTCACAGACTGAGAGGATAGTGTCCACATTGGTAGGGAAACCATGGTTCATGGTGACAGAGACATGTGTCTGAGATGCCACAGATCTGAGCAGATCAGGATACAGAGAAATACCAATGCTGGTACCAACCCAACCTTCTTCTTCCTCCATCTTATTCAGTCTGAGATGCTAAGCCAACAGATCACAAAGATTCAGGTTGAGTCTTTCTTCCTCAGCCAAGGCTGTCTGGGAAGTTGCAAAAGACACACCCAGCTGTTCCTCCTAGGTGACTCCCAAGTCACTATGCCAGTTGGTAGTGGAGATCAACCTGAACAGTACCTGTGCTTTAGTCAATGAGATCAATAACCTCAAACTTGGATGACAGAATATTTTTTTGCATGGTTACTGGTTAACTATAAAGGTAGTTATTTTTGTTACACACGTTCATGTGTATAAACACCCAATTTTCTTCTCTAGGACACTGAAGGAGGTATGTGTGTACCTTTTTTCTCTGAAATTGGAGGTATTTTAAGTAGATTTTGAAAAGTGTTTTTTGAAATGATCACCTGAGATATTCTAACTATATTTTCTGGAACTTCATGGAAGTGCCTTTTTTGCCATATTTGTTTTGCACATATGTAAAGGTTGTATGACAAACAGTAGAGGTTATTAGTCAGCCAGCCTACCTCTAAAGAACCAGAAGGCTTCAGAGATAGGGTAATGGTTATCAATGAGGGGGAGGTTCCCCGGAAAAAGCCTACTTGAGGCTAGTGGGAAAAACTCCCCAGCCAGCCACACCTGTCTTGTTGTTAGTCTTCTTTGTGTTTGCAGAGAAGGGAGCCCCCACTTCACCTCAAAGAGTCCTCAGAGGATTTGATAACAATTGTGACTTTTATCCTAGAAACAGGCTTTTCTTGCTGGCACTTAATTTCAGTAGGCTCAAGGCCCCCTTGTGGTCCATCTGTGGACTGCAGGTTAAAGTGTTCCCTTCCCTTCCATTTCAGTTTTCTTTTCTCCTTTTCTTTCTTTTCTTTTCTTTTTTTTTTTAAATTAACTTTCAGCAAGTGGCAAGAAATGGCACCATCTAACTGATTTGAAAGCTTTGTGCAGGGTGCATTCGATGAGTGGATTATTGGCATCAAGGAGGCTAGTTAGGCAATGAACTCGACTTAAGGCAGTGACTGACAGGAGAGAAAAAGAAAAATTTTCATTCAGCCTTGTAAAGTTGGCTGCTGGTGACAGTTGGTGGCAAGGTCTGTTCCTAGTGTCCAAATTTAGCTTATAGGCTCCTACACTGAGATAAGTAGACAGGCTTTCGTTCTTTTTTCTTTTTTTTTTGTCTTTATTTTATTTTATTTTATTTTATTTTATTTTATTTTATTTTATTTTATTTTGTTCTTTAAGAAAGGGGTTCTCTGTGTAGCCCTGGCTGTCTTTAAACTCACTCTTAGGACCAAATTCAGAGATCCACTTGCCTCGACCTCCCAAGTGCTGAGATTAAGGGCATGTGCCACTATGCCCAGTTAATAGTAGACAGACTTTTAAACTTGATAGGCCTATGGGATAGTTCTTAAGATCTCCATTTGTATCGTAGTTTAGGAATAAGCTAGAGACCTAAAATTAGAGGTGACCGAATCTATAGTACTAGATGGAAAAGTGCGTAAAGTATGTGTAGTGCGAGAGCACATGGGGCCATGGGCAGCATTCTGAGAGGCACCAACCTAGAGTTAGGTTTCCTAAACTGCAGGCATATCCCTATGGTTTTTTTTCTCAGTCCAGTTCACTTTGCTTGTCTTTTCTTAGTTTATTTGAAAAGAAATTTGCTGTTATGATAATAGATGAAAGAGTAGTTTTGTATTTGCCATAAATACAAAACAACCAATGAAAACAGATAATGACCGCTTCAGCATTCTATCTGCTGTAGAAAGGACACCTCTCTTCCCATTCTCTGACTTAGCAAAGGTTGATTAGTCAGCACATTAGACTAAAGTTACTCTGATGCAAATCTGAGAGTGCCTCTGCTTCAATGAGAAGAATGGGAAGACCACTGTAAGAGAATGGGGCCTCCTCACTGTGCAGCTCCTACTTTATGTAGTACTCGGGCTTAGGCAGGACTCATATGCACCGGAGGGTTCTGATTGAGATCTTACACCACCTAAAATCATCCCCTCTGCTATCAGGACTATGAGTCTCTCACATGGGAACATGAAATAAGACGGAGCCTAGTATCTAAAATAAAGATGTCTTCAGATAGAATGGTCAGTATCAGAGGCTAAAGAGTTGCCAGGCCAAGTCAGAACCAAAAAGTACTCCCTGGATTTGACAGTCAAAGGCGGTTTGGGTCTTTGGTGAAGTGGATTTAATGGTGTGGCGAGAGAGCAGAGGTAGACTATAGACGGTTGGATAGTAAAGGGAGGTGATACCAGAACAAACCACGGAGGAGCTTGGCTGTGAAGGAAAGAACAGAGATAGCAGATTGCCGGGAAAGTCTGCTTCCTTTTGTAAAACATGAGGCACATCTGAAAGTTTTTTTTAGATCAGGAAGAAGGATGGAATAGCTGTGAGGAAAGCGAAGGAGCACAGTGTAAGTTTGGAGAAAGGAGAGAGGGCTTCCGATGAAGAGCTGAGTAAAGAGACTGACCCAGACTAGCATGGAGAATCAACTTTGTTTTGCTTAGCGAGTAGGCAGCAAAAGCACATGAAAACCCAATGATTGCCTTATTGTAGGAGCGGAAAGTGTTAGGAATCCATAGCTGAAGTTTATTTTTTCTTGGTCAAATTGTAGGTGAGGTTATTTCTGAGATCAAAGGAAAAACTGACACAACAAACCTGACACATTGTTTCTCAAGGGAACGAGTATATTAGTCAGCAGTACTCTCTAGAGACAAAATCAATAGAATATATCTTTATCTCTCTATTGATCTGTCCATATCTACATCTACATTTATCTATATCTATATTTATATCTGTGTGTGTGTGTGTGTGTGTATGTGAGAGAGAGAGAGAGAGAGAGGAGAGAGAAAGAGAGAGGAGAAAGAAAGAGAGAAAGAGAGAGAAGAGAAGAGAAGAGAAGAGAAGAGAAGAGAAGAGAAGAGAAGAGAAGAGAAGAGAAGAGAAGAGAGAGAATTTGTAAAGACTCAGCTCACCCAATGGTGGAAACAGGCAAGGATCTGTAGGGTAGCCTGACAGAGGAGGGTTAGTGGTACCACCTCACTAGTCATGCATGGGTCTGAGACAGAATTCCCTCTTCTTTCTGGGAACCTAACTCTTTTTCTCAATTATGAGCCTCAACTGATTGGATAAGTCCCACCCACACTATCAAGGGCACTCTGGTTAATCTCATCTAAAAAGAAGCAGGGATGTTGAATCCAGTGTTTCCCCAGAGTATTTTGTTACCTTGGCCTAGCCAAGTTGATACATCAAATTACCCATCACAAAGAACATTATGTAAGATAATCTTATCAATAGCAAAGATAGGAGAGGATTAGATAAGGGCCGGGCTATAGAGTGTGGAAAGAACTCTCTGAAGGTTCTGACTCTTAGTAGCTGCTCAGTTATCACGGGGTTTCTAACAGATCCTGAATTGATGAAAGAGCATGAAAGAGTCATTGTGTGGCAACCCAGCATACCTTCAGGAAGGACCATTGACCATAGATGGAACTGTGTGAGGGAACCTTTCAGATTCTGGGGTGGAAGCTCCGGTCAACAGAACAGTTGAATGGATATTCTCCTGCCTCTTGGTCATCAGAATCCAGATCCTCTGGCAAGGTGGAAACTTTAAGGGTTCTTTGGAGATTTGGTTGTGTTGGATGGTGTTTTGCTGGGGCAAACATATGAAGGAGTGTTTTGCTGAAGTGGACACAGGTGAAAGACTAAGGCAGACTCACGAAGGAACATTTCACTGAAGCACACACAGGAGAGAGGATGTTCTGCTAAAGCAAACATGTGAAAAGACATATGGTGAAGGATTCGTTGTTAATACGCATGTGTTGGTCCACCTTACATCGAGTAGTTGAGTTGCATTTGTTGGGACTCTGAGGACTGGGGCTGGTTTGATGTATATGATGAGGCAAGATACATGCTGAGGCGAGACACATGGAGGACACGTAATGTTTGGAGGGTATACATGGGACTCCACAGAGTGACAGAGACAGCTGGGCTTGCTGGTACAGCTACTTGTGCACTGCTCGCGGGTCTCACATCTTCACTGATCTTCGCTTCCCTGAGAGAGGCACAGCCTCCTGGTGTTCCTGTGCCTCCCTCCTGATGACTTGAACCAAGGCTGAGGCCTGGCTGTCTCTGTTAGGGCGTGTCACTGCTGTTGCTAACTGGATGGCTGGTGTATTTGTGAAGTGTTTGTGAGTGGATCGAGTTGCCGCCCGCTAACCTGTGAACTGAACTGCTGATTTCCAGATAACATAGACGGGAGTTGCTCCAAAGAACCTTTCTAAACAGGGCCACTTCCCCCACCCGCCCTTATCCTTTTCTTTTCCACTACCTCTGGTGGGTGGTATGTTACAAGGGAGGTTAAAGCTTAAGAACCATCATTAAAAATAGGTTCCGAAAAAAATTAAAGTTATACTCTGGAGATTAAAAAGAAGCAACTCTAGTAACTATTTCCCCCTTCTTCCATTTTTTTTAACTTGAGTTAAAGACATATACATTTATCTCCCTGAGACCAATCCAATTATTTAGTTATTTCCA
The DNA here is from genome assembly GCA_964023405.1 of Apodemus agrarius. Classification (NCBI taxonomy): domain Eukaryota; kingdom Metazoa; phylum Chordata; class Mammalia; order Rodentia; family Muridae; genus Apodemus; species Apodemus agrarius. Next base: position 65,496,026 of record OZ030006.1, on the reverse strand, counting down.
AGGCTGCCTTTTATCACTGTAATAAAAATTCCAGTTAAGTATCTTTCCTTCGCTCAGAAAAGCCCAAAGTCTTTTCATATCCATCCTGTCCTTGGCAAGAATTCTTGGAGAGTAGCCTGGGCCATACCTAGTAGTAAGCCACCTGCTCTGGGTTGAGAGTGGATCTATTCTAGTCATGGGCTTTGTGATCTGGACAAAGGAACTGAGTATGTGCCTGTCAAATTGTCAGGCAATACTAAATTTGGCAGGCCAGCTGAATTCTAGCAGAAAATCATGTGATATAAGGGTTAGTAATTTGTGAAAAAATTGCTCCATAGGAAAAAGAATTGGAGAAAATTCAGTAGGAATTATACATCTATAGAATTCTAACTTGAGGACTGCAAAGTGACCTTGAAGACCAGGTATCAATGGTTCTCAGCTAGAAAATAGGAGTCAAGATGGCTCAGAGCTATAGTTTCAGCATTCACAAGGTTGAGATGGGGGATCACTGAGAGTCGAGGGCAGCCTGGGCTACATAATGAATTCTAGGTCAGTCTGAGATAGACCAAGACTCTATAACAAACAAGAAAACAAACACCAAATAGACCAACAGAAATGCAAAAGAAGAACATCTGGGAAGGTTACAGCACACACATGCCAAAATCTTCCACAGCAGAATGTCTTTTCAGAGACCTTCCTGCTCTGTTTTTTATGAATTAGAGAAAAAGGATCTCATCTTACCCGTCACTGAATTTTCAAGGACAATTATGCATGGTCAATAAATTTTGGTTGAAAAACAACACAATAAAACCCCAGGTATTTTCAGTATACCAATGTCTGGATTCTCGAGTCCCTTTTCTGCCTGTGTCTGGTTGGATCTGTGGAAGCAGAATCTGCAGTTACGGATGGATGGCTACATTATAGGTCCTTTCCCACCTCAGACACTTGTTTCTATACACTGCCTAATTCAGCAACTCTCTTAAAACTGTAAAGAACAGGAAGTTCTCCAAGACTTTGACCAGTTCACAACATAGGGATGAAAAATGCTTTGTGCGTGGGCACTTCTGCTGGAGAATATTCAGAGTACAACAGCTTTGTTCAAAGCCACATCCAATAAGCTTGTAGTTAGCTAAAATACTAAGATGATTTTATGATTTATTTTTTATTTTTTTTTTTTACCAAACAGCATCCTGACCTTTCTGTATGAGTGAGTTAGAACTCATTCACTGTATAGGACTTTGAATTTCTTCTTTTTTTCTTTCTTTTTTTCTTTCTTTCTTTCTTTCTTTCTTTCTTTCTTTTGGAAGTAAAGCAAAGTTGTTTTTATTTTGACATTGACATCACAGTAGCTATCCTCCTAGGTTTTGGGTCATGGGAAAAACATATATACATATTTTTTTTCTGTTTTCATGTGGCCCTTTGACAATGAGGTTGAAAAGATTGGGGCTAGGGTGAAGCTTCAGTGGTAATGACCTCTTTCCACACTGACCCAGATTCACTAATAAGATGAATACCAATTATAAGCTGAAAATACAAAGTACTATCAATACCCCCCATTTTTCTATCTTACCTATCAAGTTACTATAGATAACATTTTAATTTTTTTCCTATAATAAGACAATAATGCATGCTTATAGTACAACTTCTTGGCATGCACATGTTGGCTCTGTTCAAATTCTCAATTTTTTCCTTGCCTACCACTTTTTTAAAAAAGGAACTATTTTCTGATAAGCTTGCTTGTAGGTGATTTCATAGCCATGCAAATAGCAGAGTGCACTTTACATAAGCCTGCAAAAGATAGCCCATGGCATACCTAAGCTAGATAGTGCTTTCCATTGCTCATAGGCTGCAGACCTGGACTGAACTAAATACTGTCGGCCACTGTAGCAAAAGGGTAAATATTTATGTAGCTAAACACGTGAATCTTACAAAAACTTTCAACAAGAGGAGTTTTCAGCTCCTTGAAGATCTTACATAGCTACTGTCATATATGAGGTTCATCATTATGACATCATTGTTAATGACATTGGCTGTAAATCTAAGTTAGACTCTGACCTGGCATAAGCGCTGAGCTGATATTCCATGATGAGGATGCCGTTGGATGACTGCCTTCAAATTCATTTACTTCTGTCATGATTCCTTTGACATCACAGCGGGAGCTCTCTTAATAGCCACAGGTAAGGAGATTTAAACCTGAACATAAACTTGCAGAGGCGGGCCTTACTAAACATGATGGTTCCTCTGGAGAGTGGTATGAGCTGTCAGTCAGACTATTGCCTGGTCCTACAGGAGGAGACAAGGGAACATCATCATTTTATAAAAGTCACCCGGGCGAGAGAGAAGCTGCTTTTCCTTATGAAGCTTCTTCCCTTTGCCCTGAGGAACTTGAAGTTTCTTCCTGAATAGTCTTAGCTTTTGTTGCTGAATACATGAAGGCCTCGAATCCATGGCGCCAAGAAGCCAGTCATATGGTGTCAAGAAGCCAAAAGCATCCAGGCCCAACAGCCCTGGCTCAGAGGAGGTCACAGGGCAGAGTTATTCCTTCCTTGATAACTCCTCGGGTTGCTCTCCTAAGGAGAAGTAGCCAACGAGTGAACTAGGAGCTATCCTAAAGGGAGAAAGATTTTCTCCTGCTTCTTCTCAGCCCTGTTTCTCTGCCAGCCTTGGGTTGTGGAAGATGCCCGTGCTCTTGCTCCCATGGTGAGCACGGCATGACGCGCTCCATCAAACATTGTCCGTTTTAGAGAACGGCGTCAGGCTCCATCCTTTCAGTCTAACTCTGAGATCCCAAAAGTCGTTCTAAAAGGGGGCCAGTTACAAACTTACTTCACAAAAGAGTATCAAAGTTTAAGACTCTAAGAAGTAGCTTGGTGATAAAGAGGTCAAATGCCTCATTTTAGAGCAAGAAAAAAACAACAACAACAAAACCCAACAACAAAACAAAACAAACAAACAAACAAAAAAAAAAAACAAAACAAAACTGAACCCAGGGAGATTCTGTGCGCTTGTACAAGGTCACCCAATCAGTAATGAATGGAGATGTCTCTTGAGCCCAGGGTTTTGCAGCCCTGGCTCCCTTCACTATAACAAGCTGTTGTTTCCTTTACTAGTAAGTTCTAGTTTTGCTGTCAGCTTTTATTTCTGACTTTTCTAAGTTATATTTTTCCCTTCCAGACAGTTATTAAATAAAATGGAGTTTGAATAGTTTCTGGTTTCTGCTAGTATCATGCACATCTTCTAAGAGTGGGACTCTATAAGGTGATACATTTAGACATAGGTGTTAGTCATAGAAAAGCAGTGTGGCGGCAGCTCAGTGTGGCACAGGTGTAACACAGAGCAGGCGGGTCACAGTTGACCGCAGGTGGAGGGACGCAGCTGGGAAGTGTTAGTGCTAAAAAGCCCCAATGATAGCTGAATGTATTTATAGAAGGATGACACACAAAGCTCAGGAAGAAAGCATTAGGCCTCTATCTGTATTAGTCAGATCTCCATTAAATACGAGGTTCAGTTTGTCATAGTTTGAAAAGATGGCTCCCAGAGGGAAGAAACAAAGCAATAGGAAATAACAAATAGACTGAATGTTGAGGACCTTCGGCGGCTGATGGCAATCATCTTCCCAAGTTTACCCACGGTCTGGCTGCCTGAGCAGGCAGGATGGAAGTGGGGTAAAGGGCCTGGGAAACATGCCCAACCCGCGGGCCTCTCAGCACAGGATTTTAAAATGCAATCCTGTCCACTTACCTTCATGTTATGGTGAAGACTTCTGCCCGGTGGACTCTGTGGAGACTCTGACGAGGATGGCTGCTCTACTTGGGCAGGGCCTTTTGGAAGCAGCTTAGCTCATCTGTGTGCTAATTAAAAAGACTTCAAGAACAGATGTGGTGGAACAGCCATGAGCTCGCCTCAACAGTCTTTGGCTCACACCTGACTTATGAAATCTCCCCAGCCTGCTGGACTATCAGCACTGGATCCGAGGCTATTTCTCACCTCTATGTGATAGATTTTCGCATTCAGTCTTTAAACCTCCTCAACTCCTATGAGGGCCCAAACCATGGCAATCTTACTCCATCCTTCCATTGCTTCAAGAATTAGAACTTCGATATTGCTCTGTATGGCCATATTTATTTTGTCATCCCTAAAGCTAACGTCCAAGCTGTTTGTAATTCTTTGCTATAAAACACAAAAAGCAAATAAAAAACCATTACAATAAATACCCTTATAGAGAAATCTTTATATGAATATAGCTGTAGAAAAATTCCCATAAAGAGAATTTGAATGTCTTTAAGTTTTTGATATTGCCCAATTGTTCTCTATAGAGCCTCCACCAATCCCCTACTACTATTGGGACAGAAGGGCTGTGTGTGTGTGTGTGTGTGTGTGTGTGTGTGTGTGTGTGTTATGTGTGTGTGGTGTGTGTATGTGTGGTGTGGATCTAAATTGTGTGTTATGTGTATGTATGTGTGTTGTGTGTGTGTAAGTGTGGTGTGTGTGTATATGTGGGGTATGTGTATGTATGTGTTATGTGTGCATATGTGTGGTATGTGTCTGTCTGAGAGAGAGAGAGAGGAGAGAGAGAGAGAGAGAGAGAGAGAGAGAGAGAGAGAGAGAGAGAAAGACACTAAGAAAGGATGATGGGTACATCATGGGGAAGATCCAGAAATGCATTTTGTCTTTCCCACTCCCACGAAGCATTGTTGGTGCTATTTTGGGGATTCTTGGGTGCCCCAGTAAAGAGGACAGAACAGTTGTGCTTGTCTCAGAGTGGACATCTGCCAGAATCTGGGTTTATTTTTGGCCACTCACTGCCATGTTCCTGCATTTGCAGGGGACTCTCGGCTTCCCTCAGAAATGACTCGTTTGTTGCTCCCTGTTTGGGTGGTCTCTCGGCTCTCATGGGTCTTGGCACACTATGGCATGTGCTCTGTCATTCGGGAAGGTATATGGATTAAAATGTGGCTTTCATTTTATTGTCACCCTTTGACTTTTTATTCTAAGAAATTTCAAGCATATAAAAGATGGAGAAATATTATGAAATGAGCCCGTGTTTTCCCTACCCTTTCCTCTATTATCCCTAACTCATGGCCTGTCTTGTCCATCTCTACCGTACCTCCGAAATTACACTGAGGCAAATACAAGACTCACCCATAACTAATATTTCAAACATATTTAAGTGTCTGTTTTTAAACATAAGTTCTTAACAAAACATTAACACTGCCATTAGTATTCTTAACTAATTTTTGTGTACTCAACCCAGTGAGTAATCAAATCTCCAGCCATCTCATACAACTTTTAACCCGGTTTTTAAATACAGAAAAACTAATATTCAGGGACAGAAGAGTTGAGTTCCCACCCCAGCTTTAACATCTTCATCACTGTGTAACTTTAGCTCCCACCCTTCCCTTTGCCTCTGCTTACTAGGATTTTAGGGCTTTCTAAAACCAATGAATCTAAATACTTGAGATGCTGTTGCTGGTGGGAAGGACAAAAAAACACTAAAAGCCCCATTGCAATAACAGAAACCAGTGTCAAGTTTTATATAACTTCTATATATTACTGACCAGATCAATAATTGTGCACCGAATTCAATAAAAGTTACAAAAATCTGTCTACTCTTATCCCCGTGAAAGAGACAAGTTAGGGTCAGAAGATCGTTATTGTCTGTTCTTGGTAGATAAGTGCTTTTCAAAATGAAGTAGACATAGGAGCTCCTTTGAATTTAAGACCCATAATTTCTTTCTTTCTGTGCTGAGAATAAAACCGGATCCTTGACTGTTGTATGCACGCTAGGCAAGCACTTCAGCATTGGTCTTTACTGCCGGCTTTAAGGTACATACATTTAATATTGTATTTGTTTAAAAGTTACAGCTACTGCTTTAGAATAACCTCCTGCAAGTTAGGAACCTGGGAGTGGGGAAGAGAAAGGGGGGAAGGATTTGCTCATGGTTCTGGATGTCAAGCCGTGCTGCCCCAGGTCCCGTGAGAAAATAGACACATATCAACTATGAAGTGCTGAACAGCCGGAGGGTTCTAAACTGGACCTATATTTTCCGACTGTGTTTTTATTAGCAGCGGATTGATCTTATTTAAAAAACGGGGGATGGACCTTGAACTGAAATTTAGGGGACAGGGTAAAATAAGAGAAAATAGCTATGTCATTTTGCTTTCTGTTTCTGGTAAAAAATAATAATAATAGTTAGGTGATTTTATAGGTTGGGTAATTTTCAAAGAAGGAGTTCCTTTGGCTCACGATTATGGAGGCCGAGAAACTAAAGCGCATGCATGAGCCTCTGCTCTGTATCTGGGGAGAGCCTTCCTGCCACACTGTAACTCAGTATAAGACAAGATGAGACCGAGCACATGTATTAGAGAGCGCACCTTTATAACAAAGGAACACCACTGATGCCCATGGGTCACACTGTATTAACCTATGAGTGGATTAATTCATGTGTGAGCATCCTGACCTTACGACTCAATCCTCTATCTTAAAAAAACTACTCACATGTCCATTTAGGAAGAAAGTTTCTAACACATGAACTATGTGGAACACACCCAAAGTATAGCAAGCTAAAGACAGACATATTGACAGGAAAATGAAAATGTTGGTAAAAGTCTTACAGACCGACAGAAGAGCAAACGACGATCACCATCATCTTTCTTTGATGCCTGTAGGGTGAGGTGCGGGTGGGGCATGATAGAACCGGGATGGGAGTGGGGGAGGCGCCAATCAGAGGAGCAGCTGTATGTCTCCTTATGGTGTAATGGAGGCCGTGGAGAGCGATTTCCCACCGGAAGCTGCTCATCTGGTTCTCAGAGGTGACAGCTAACAGCGAAGAGTTGAGGAAGAGAGAAAAGGCAGGTGCTTTCTTTTTCATTTGAAGTCAACACCATGCAGGGTTTGAAGAGGCAGGAATTCTGCTAGCCTAATGCTAGTCTGCATTCTAGTCTCTAGTGTCATCCAAACCCAAGCGCCTTCACCCCTAGTCATGAATCCAATATCCAAGAACTCTTCAAAAATCACAAGCAAAACACCTGCTGCTTCCCAGGGGGTCATGAGGGAAGATAAAGAAGCAGAGGAAACTGGTGTGTGTAGGAGGGTCTTTATATAGATGGCCTTGAGAAAACTTGTGTCCGTCTGTGAAGAGACTCGTAGCCTTGGCTGACTGTGACTGGTCCAGAGCAAGGAAGTGAAGATTCATGATTACCTTGACAACCAGGTAACAGGCAGAGCTGTTACTTGGCAATTTTCACAGGCTCCTTTCTTCTCCCTGCATGTGATGTTTGGCCAACTGCAACACATACATCAACACTTCTTCCCTCGGTAATAAGCTACTAGGATCACAAGACTCCGCACAGAGAGAAACAAGGGGGAAATGAGGAAAACAGAGATCACAGACACGGGGAGGGAGAAACCATTCTTTGGGAGGTTGTCTGTGGTGATTTCCCACAGGTGACAAGGGAGAGAGAGAGAAGTTGGGAATGGAGTGAAGCAAAGGAGATGATTTAGACCCTGCCAGGTAACACAGTACACTTACTCAGAGACGGAGGAGCATAACTGACTGCCACGTCTGTCTGTCCTTGCCCTCCCCTTTCAGGGCCCTTACTTTGGAAACTCATCTTAAGCAGTCTGTGCCCACAGGGTTCTTAGTAGAAACCAGCCTCCTTTCATTTGTTTACAGGTAATATACAGTACTGTGTGCTTACCATTTCTCAGGCACTGTGTTAGGAGTTGGGGCTTCAAGTCAAACACGGAATCCTGGCCACACTGAATGTAACATTTTAGTAGAGACTTGTTTTTTAAAAAAATGAACAAACAGACCTGACCACTATTGGGTAACTAATTGGGAGGGCTCTTCCTTGGGGATGATTGGTTTCTCCCCCTCTCTGCATTCCTCAGTTGCCTGTAGTTCTTTAGCTAAGGCTGGGTCATTTGACATTTCCACCTTCCATGTTAGCATGTCTATTGGGGTCATCATTGGTCAGGCCTTGTTTAGGCAGCCATGTTAGTGAGGTATCATGGGTATAGCTTCCTGGACATTTCTAGGAGACACAATGTCACGGTAGACTTCCTGTTCCTCTGTCTTGTACAATCTTTCTGATCCTATCCTGCAATATTTACTCAGCCTTGGGTACAGGAGTTGTTTTAGATAGATCAGTTGGGGCAGAAAACAAAAGTATTGCTGTTCTCTGTGTTTTGGTTGGTTGTAGTTTTCTATAATGGTTTGTCTGTTGGTCTACCTTGAAATCAGATAGCATTATATAGACTGAACAGATTGTGCTTACACACACACACACACACACACACACACACACACAGAGAGAGAGAGAGAGAGAGAGAGAGAGAGAGAGATCAGAGGCCATGACTTTGACAAAGATAAAAGGAAAGGAGCACATAGGAAGGATCGGAGGAAAAAAGGAAAAAACGGAAATGATGTAATTATAGAATAATTTAAAACAAAATTAAGTGGGCAAACACACAAAATAGTTTCAATTTAGAATTCAAGGGCCCAGACTTACTTTTCTTTGGAGATCAGAGAAGGTCTTTTGTAGATGTGTCATTGAAGCTACCAGGAGAGGGATGGTCGGGAGTGAGAAAAAACTGAAGTGTGTGTCCAGCAGAGGAATTGTGTGGGAGGGAGTGGTGGTTTGAATAAAAATGGCCCCTATAGACACATTGGACATAGTAGGAAGTGTGGCCTTGTAGGAGTAGGTGTGGCCTTGTTGGAGGAAGTGTGGCTTTTTTTGAAGGAGGTGCATCCTAGGGAGCAGCAGGCTTTGAGTGAGGTCCCAGAGGCTTGCGGTTTCCTCCTGATGTCTACTGATCCAGATGTAGAACCCAGCTATATTTCCCCAACACCATATCTGCCTGCATGCCGCCATGCCACAATGATAATGGACCAAACCTCTGTACTGTGAACTAGCCCCAATTAAATGTTTTCCATTATAAGGATTGCCATCCATGGTCATGGTGTCTCTTCATAGCAATAAAACCTCAAGACAGAGGGGATCAGGGAGAGTGGTGAGGCAGGGGCAACACTGTTGGTGGAGGTCTTAACACTGTTGGTAGAGCTGGGACGAGACTGAACTGACTTCAGTGAGTATGTAAGAGGAGTTAGGAAGATGAGGGTCAATAGAGAAAGTCAGATGGATTTGTTGATTCAGAGGTGTTTGGGTTTATTAGCCCAAGGGAAGACCACCGGGAGGTTTTAAGCTTGATGAGATGGGATTTAAATTTCAATATGATCTCCGGGGATAGATCACATGGGAGGTATCAGCATGGAAGGATGTTGATTTCTTGGTGCATTAGTTTGGTCCAGATGAAAAAATGATGGGTACCAGGTAAAGAATACATAATGGCTTTCCCACAACAAGGCCTGGACTCGAAGTCCTTCCATGTTTCGCTTGTGTAGTCTCCTTAATAGAGAGAACATGGTATACAATGAAACGCAGAGCCGGGCTCTTTTGGTAAACACCAACTCCTTGTGTGACCTTAACCAGTCACCTCAACTCAGATCTGAATAATGAAGCTTGGCACAGGAACGGATTGAGATGATGATGTAATGTGTAAGTTCATGCCAGCTACGGGTGTGGGCTTGGGGAATGGAAGGTAGTGTTGTCAGTTATTGAAACTTCGAATCTGGGTCTCTGGTTTCTTCTTTCATGGGGTGCTGGCAGTGATTTCCCTCTCCTCAATAAAAAGCATGAATCCAGAACAAAATGGGAAGATTGGGATTTGTGGGAGGAATCTAAAAGTAGCCAGTATATAGTAAATTTAAAGACTTTTAAACATTTTGAAGTTACATGGAAATACAACTGGAAAGAAAACTACAAACTGGAAAGGAAAATACACATTAGTTACTAAAAAAACATATATTTTGGAGCCATAGAAATGTGGCTTTGAAGTCCTGTTTTCTACATAGCAGCTATGTGGACCTCAGGAATGATACCTGTGAGCCATTTTCTCACCAGGAAAAATGTATAAAAGCCATGCTCTCTCCCCAGGATCATGGTAAGAAGTGACTGAAAAAACACATTAAAGGGCTTGCTTGGCGTCCAGGCCTTGGTAAGCCTGAGGATCTGAATGGAAGCTGCTGGACCATGAGCGAAAGTGGCTGCTGTGTTAAGCCTTAGAACATCCAGCTCCATAGAAGGCAAAGGAGGGTGACCGTGGGGATTGAGAGTCCGCGGTCCCCGGGCTTCTAGACACTAAGTATTTTAGGTTTGTCGCAGCAAAGTAGCATGCACATTGGGTGGCTTCCCAATAGGTATCGTGTCTCCTGTTTCCGAGGCTGGAGGCTTGGGTGCAAGATCCTGACAGGGTGGTTCCTTCCAAGGATGCAAGACAGAACCTAGCCCAGGGTCCTCTCCAGCTTTTAGAGTTTGTTGGCTGTCCTTGACGCTCCTCAGCTGGTACAATTGCCACCCTGACCTCAGCCTTCACATTCAAATGGCATTTTCCCTGTGCGTGTGTCTTTATGTTCAATTTCCTGTTTGCGTTAGGAGTTCATCCTAACAACCTTGACTCCCTTGTTTGCAAAAGCTTTCCTTTTTTCCCTCTGAAATGGCTTAAAAGCCATCCCATATTTTAATTTTTTTTTAAAAAAAGTCTTTAGTATAAGAACTGGGTTATTCTAGAAGAAAAATGCATATTCTAGGACATGCAATATTCAATAAGATGAATCTACACTTGGCCTTGAAAATAACTAAGGATAGGTTTTATTTTTGCTTAGTCCTAATTTTAGTGTGGATCAAGCTCAATCCTTCAGCATTTGGAAGTTATATTAAGAGGTAAGCCTTAGGCCTCTGGGGACTAGAATCCAAATTCTCAAGCTCAGTTAGATAGAGTACTTTCTGAAGGCCATTTGGTTTTATGACCAATCAGTTCAGAATTAATGAGAACTACTTTGCATAGACATCACTTTACCATCTAAAGCTGTACCTTGTGAGAATTCTCCCCAACTTACCTTGTAGATATACATTATCAAAGTTGATTTTTTTTTTTTTGGTTCTTTACTGTTTTAGCCTATGAACCTCAGACCTCATAGATAATTAACTTTTAGGCCCCATAATTTTTGAGCATTTACCAGATTAAATTAAAACCATCAATCAAATTGGGGTTATGGCTCAGTGGTACAAGTGCTTAGCTACAAAATACAAGGCCTAGATTTGATCCTATGGCAAAAATTAATTAAGAAACAAAACCAGTGATTATTCTGGTGAATATCTAGAGACTGGTAGAAGGAAGGGTTTGCCCAACCAGCCTCAAACACCACTGTGGGATAAGGGAACTATAAAACAAGAAAACAATATTCATCTTTTGAAGTGTCTTTTTTCCCCACTTTTGCATAGCTTTCATCAGAAAGACACGGACAAATGTCTGTCAGGCTAGGTAATTCCCTGACAACAAGCCAAAGGCATTCTAGTCTTTACATACAGGAACATGGCTGGCTCAAAAGCAACTGTATCATCATAAAGCCCCACACCAGCATGTGTGATGACTGCTGAAATCTGGAACCCTGGAACTCCCTGCCCAGTTTGCAGGGAGTCCAGATTCTTGTTTCCCTTGGCAACCTTGGATGCTTACACAATCCTGTAGATAGGCATGAGGGTCCTTTCAGTTCCCTGCGCTCCCCAAGTCTGATGAGCACTCTCTACCTCCTACCCCAACCCCTACCTCCAGGTAAGTATGGTCAATTGGGAGGAAGACTTCCTGGCAGATATCAGACTTCTCAACAAGATCTTCAGATGGCATGTGATGAACAAGTTTAAAAATCAACAGAGGTTTAGCTCTGTACCCCATTTTTTAATGGGATTATTTGGCTCTCTGGAGTCTACCTCCTTGAGTTCTTTGTATATCTTGGATATAAGCCCTCTGTTAGATGTAGGTTTGGTAAAGATCTTTTCACAATTTGTTGGTTGCCATTTTGTTCTTTTGACAATGTCCTTTGCCTTACAGAAACTTTAATGTTATGAGGTCCCATTTGTCAATTATGGTCTTAGAGCATAAGCTATTGGTGTTTTGTTCAGGAAATTTTCCCCTGTGCCCATGTCCTCAAGGGTCTTCCCCAGTTTCTTTTCTATTGGTTTCAGTGTGTCTGGTTTTATGTGGAGGTCCTTGATCCACTTGGACTTGAGCTTAATTTTCACCTGAAGAATATCAAATGGCTGAGAAGCACCTAAAGAAATGTTCAACATCCTTAGTCATCAGGGAAATGCAAATCAAAACAACCCTGAGATTTTACCTCACACTAGTCAGAATGGCTAAGATCAAAAACTCAGAAGAGAGCAGGTGAGGATGTGGAGAAAGAGGAACACTTCTCCACTGTTGGTGGATTGCAAGCTGGTACAACCACTCTGGAAATCATTCTGGCAGTTCCGCAAAAAACTGGGCATAATACTACCAGAGGACCCTATTATAACACTCCTGGGCATATACCCACAGGATTCCCCAGCATGTAATAAGGACACATGCTCCACTATGTTCATATCAACCCTATTTATAATAGCCAGAAGCTGGAAAGAATCCAGATGTCCGTCATTGGAGGAATGGATACAGAAAATGTGGTATATTTACACAATGGAATACTACTCAGCAGTTAAAAACAATGAATTCATGAAATTCTTAGGCAAATGGGTGGAACTGGAAAATATCATCCTAAGTGAGGTAACCCACTCACAAAATAACACACATGGTATGCACTCACTGATAAGTGGATATTAGCCCAGAAGCTTGGAATACCCAAGACACAATTCACACATGATGCCCAAGAAGAAGGAAGAACAAAGTATGGATACTCTGGTCCATCTTAGAAGAGGGAACAAAATACCCACAGAAGGAGATACAGAGACAAAGTGTGGAGCAGAGACTGAGGGAAAGACCATCCAGAGATTATCCCACCTACTGATCCATCCCATATACAGTTATCAAACCCAGACATTATTTTTGATGCCCACAAGTGCTTGCTGACTGGAGCCGAATATAGTTGTCACCTGGGAGGCTCTGCTAGTGCATGACAAATACAGAGGGGGACACTCTCAGTCAGCCATTGAACTGAGCACAGGGTCCCCAATGGGGGAGCTAGAGAATGGACCCAAGGAGCTGAAGGGGTTTGCAGTGCCATAGGAGGAACAACAATATGAGCCACCCAGTACCTCCAGAGCTCCCAGGGACAAAAACATCAACCAGATAGTACACATCGTTTACCCATGGCTCCAGATGCATAAGCAGCAGAGGATGGCCTTGTTGGACATCAAAGGGAGGAGAGGCCACTGGTCCTGGAAAGGCTCAAAGCAGCAGTATAGGGGAATACCAGGCTAGGGAAGAGGGAGGGGGTTGATTGGGGAACAGTGAGAGGGAAGATGGCTTATGGGACTTTCGGGAAGGGGGGAACCAGGAAAGGGGAGATCATTTGAAATGTAAAAAAACAAAAACAAAAACAAAAACAAAAACAAAAACAAAGAAAAAGGAGGAAGGCCAAAAAATAAAAATCAACAGAGGTTTGGTTGTCCTCAAAGGCTCTCCAAAGTACACACCGATAAAAATGTATTGTTATAAGCAAAAGTCATTTGTTCTCACTGATGGCTGAAGACCCCTGCTGCCTTGGAGGTCATCACGGCAGAGCTACTGTTAGCTCCACTCAGAAGTATGTTTGGGTGGCAATCTCACTGGGTTATTCTGAGGGCTAAAGGAAACCAAATGGATCTCAATTTTATTTGGTAATTCCTGCTCTTACTAAGAAGTTGATTTGGGAGAGAAAAAGAAAATAATAGCTTGTCAACACCGCAGTGTGGTGAGACCCTTGTTTCGAACCCCTGACCCATGGGAGGAATAGAATGGACTCAGTTGCCCCCTCTGCCCTTCTCCCTCTACCCTGAGTTCAGAATCTTGATCCTTGTATCCAAATCTGTGTCCTTGGAATACAGATTGCTCTCCCTCCCTCCTTCTCCCTCCCTCCCTTCTTTGTTCCTGTTATTAGGTGAGATCTCCTTCTCACCTTTCAAGGCCACACCCCCAGTACTTCCGGTCCAGTTCCGGGTTCCTTCTCTTTATATCTCCCTGTGGATTGCTGCTTTTCCTGAGCTGCCTTCTCCTCCCACATTCTGCTGTCAGCTCCTTGAAGGCACAGATACCAGTCTGTTGTGTTAACTGCTCCTCCCATAGGACCCAGAACTATGTCTGACACAAAACATGTGCTCCCATGTTTCACCCATAAGTAGCATTGGGAGTTTATCGAGGAGAGAGGGTGCTCTGTTTTACCCCCGGAGACTGCGGTGGGAAGATGAGAGCTAAGGAGGAGGAGCGAGTAAGATCCCCCGCCCTCTATTTGGGCAGAGCCCCTATGGCAAACATCATAGGACAACACGAGAAGGCCTCATGCACGGGAAGTTCTGCTCACAATCCTCACTGTGTGACTGGGGTGGGTGGGTGGAGGGGGGGGTCCTAGACAGGGCTCTTAGCTCTACCCCAGAACAACTTAGAAGCTGACACCCAGTGAAACTATCAACTGTAGCCTCAACCATTGCACAGAAGGAAGCACAGACAGTATCTGTACAGGCTCCACAGCCCCATCAACCTGGGAAGAGCCAAGCCCCAGCCCGTGATGCCACTGGAAGAATGCTCAGCTTTCTGACAGCACTCTGAAGAACTCCTTCCCACTGCTGTCCTTCGGGAAGACTGCCCGGACTAGGTCTCAGAACCACACCATCTGATTGGGTTCCATTAGACAGTGGGACTGCCAAACAGGCCATGTGCAATTTTAACTGTTTAATACTAAACACTTATCTATAATACCTGTTATACGTCATTCACTCCTTTAAGAAGGTGGTCATGGGCTGGTGAGGTGTCTCCATGGTTAAAGGCATCTGCTGCACTTCCAGAGATCCTCTGTTCTCTGTGCCCAGTTCCTACACGATGGCTCGCACCAGCTCTAACTCCAGGCCCAGGGTATCTGATGGTCACTTTTTACTTCCCCAGTCACTGCATGCATGTGGTACATAAACATACATTCAGGGGAAACACTCATGCATACAAAATGAAGACAAATTAAAAAAACAAAACCAAACTGGTCACTAGAAGCCCTTTATATCCTCACAACACCCTCCAGGGGAAGCATTATTGCTAGCCCATTTACAGAGCAGAGTGAGGCACAGAGAACCAACGGCTTTGCTCAAGGTTAAACCAGTGCAAATGCATGGTATCAGTTCTGCACCTACGCAGCCTGACTGTTTACATCTGTGATTAGATGGCCATTAGCTGAATCTTGCCCCATAGTTTATAACACAGAAGAACAGGTGCTAGGATGAGAGGTTCTTAATCTCTTCACCCTTCAGGTCCAGTTGGCCACACACCCCAGAGTTTCTTAGGAAGAAGCAAAAAAATAAACCCATCCCCTAGGACAGTCGGGTTCTAATCTCCATTGTGGCTGACAATATGGGTCTTGCCTACACCTGCTCTGAAGCAGTTGCTATACAGAGCTAATGCCTCCTGAACATCTGTTCATTGGGAAAGACAGTATCTAATTTCTTGGCCTTAGTTTCCTGGTACTTACCCTAACTGGTAGGGACAGCCCCAGCAGAAGGCTACTTTCTAGAGATACTAATTTAAAAGGGTACCTTAGCAAAAATGCTAAAAGTCCAATGGTGATTACTAGATATGAGGGAGGGGGTGTAAGGGAAAGTTAGATTTGGTAAGTATATGCTTTATGGAGGCCACATAAAACTCCATCAACATGCATAATTAATGCATGCTAATCAAAAGTAAAAAAATAATGCTTGGTTTGTGTGGTGGTTTGAATAAGAATGACTCCCACACACTCCTGTATTTGCATGCTTAGTCCTCAGGGGGTGACTGCTCTATTCTGGAAGGATTAGGGGGTGTGGTCTTGTTGAGGTTTCAAAGACCCACACCAGGCTCAGGCTCAGAGTGTCTCTCTACTGGGCGCCTGTGGATTAGTACTGTTCTGGGGCCATGTCTGCCTGCTGCAGCCGTGAGGGTCATGGGCTAACCCCTCTAAAACTGTAGGCATGCCCCCAAAATGTTTCCTTTTATAATATTTGGCTTACTCATGCATCTCTTCTCAGCAATAGAATATAGCTAAAATAAGCTGACATGGCTTTGGGACCTCAGACTGGATTTTTTGTTTGTTTGTTTTTGTTTTTTGTTTTTTTGTTTTTCGAGACAGGGTTTCTCTGTCTAGCCCTGGCTGTCCTGGAACTCACTCTGTAGACCAGGCTGGCCTCGAACTCAGAAATCCGCCTGCCTCCGCCTCCCAAGTGCTGGGATTAAAGGCGTACGCCACCACTGCCCGGCACTCAGACTGGATTTTTATTTTTCATGATTCTTTGAAAACCTATTATGGTCTTCATTCCATAGACAGGACACAAGTCTTTAACTTTTAAACTACATATGTAGCAAATGAGCGTCCCGTGCCAATGTATACCAACCACCAAATACCCAGCACCACATTAAAATGCAAGTTCTGATTTTAGAGATCCGAGATTCTACATTTCTAGCAAGTCCCCTGAGGGTGTTACTGAGCTAACAGAGAAACACTCTTCAGGGAGCAACGTCCTTGAACGTTCCTGTCACCCAATTGCTTCTACTTACCTCTAGGTGAAAGGAAGACCTCTACAGAGGGGAAGATAATTTTCAACGTCAATCTTTTCCTCTCCGAGATTAAAACCAACTCAGAATACATTTATTATATATCCTTGTGTGTGTGTATAGGATGGTTACAAACACAACAGTGATTGGATACAGTAAATATGTGTGTATTTAAATTTGTATATGTATTTACTGCACATCAGCTTTAAAAAATTAGTGTGTGTGTGTGTGTGTGTGTGTGTGTGAGAGAGAGAGAGAGAGAGAGAGAGAGAGAGAGACAGACAGACAGACAGACAGACAGACAGACTGAGAGAGAGACTTTATATTTACCATATGTGTGCAAGTGCCTATAGAGGCCAGAAAAGAATGTCAGATCCTCTGGACCTGGATTTCCAGGTACCTATGAGCTACCTGGCGTGGGTTCTGGACACTAAGCCTAATTCCTCTGCAAGAGCCAGACATGGTGTTCTTCTGAGCCACTTCTCCAGCCCCTGGACAACAGTGGTGCTTGTGGGATGCTGAACAGAGGGTAACATTCAGTTCAGAAAGTGTTCTTAGGTATATCCACAATAAAGGAAAAAAAAAAAAAAACAGCATAGAGGAGGTAAAGGGAGATGAGTAGAAGCAGTTGTGTGTCAGGTATCATTCTTATATTTACTAACTTTTCTAAGGTATTCTGGGAGCTAGGTGCTGGTATACCTATGTCATTAGGATGCACACTAAGCAGGCTGAGGGACACAGCTTGTGTTGGAGGAATTCAGATTCAGATCATCTTAAAGACTCATGAGCCTGTGCTCTCTGCCTATCCGTTTTCCTACGGCAGCATCCTGTGCAGGTCCACCTGAGAAGAAACAGAGAAAGGAGACAGTCAGACAAAGAACTCCAAGCTATTGACTCATGAAGAAGATCCAGGCTAGGTTGGCCTGTAGCAGATTAAGATGAAGAATTTGAATATCTGAGGATGAGCTTTACAATGGACAGGAAATACGTTTTGTTTGTTCTAACTCATTTCATAGCTTAGTGCATGGGAAAAGGTTCAGGTAGCAGACCTGAGCTCACCAAACACCTCACATTCCAATAAAGGGTTTGGACTTTGGCTGACCCCTGGGAAGCAACCTCTAAGTCCTTAGAATGATCTGTCTGATGACAATGCCCTCCTTTACCTGGCTTACAAGTAAGCCATAAGAGTCATAAGAGAGTATTTATACAATATTGTGGTGGATGGTAGAGACCTTGACTGTGGATTACCAGTTTTCTTTTGGTTGGTTGGTTTTGATATTTTTTTAATTTAAATTTATTATTTTTTTTTACACTCCATATTTTATCAACTCCCCTCCCTCTACCCTCTGACTGTTTCACATCCCGTACCTCCTCCCCAACAGCCTGTCTCTATGTGGATGTCCCCATGGTCCATCCCACCTGACCTCTAAACTCCCTGGGTCCTCCAGTCTCTTCAGGGTTAGGTGCATCATCTCTGAATGAACACAGACCCTACAGTCCTCTACTTTATGTATGTTGGGGCTTCATATCGGCTGGTGTATGCTGCCTGTTTGGTGGTCCAGTGTTTGAGAGATCTCAGGGGTCCAGATTGAGACTGCTGGTCCTCCAGGATCTCCCTTCTCAGCTTCTTTCAGCCTTCCCTAATTCAACAACAGGGGTCAACTGCTTCTGTCCATTGGTTGGGTGCAAATATCTGCATCTGACTCTTTCTGCTGTTCATTGGGTCTTCCAGAGTGAGGTCATGCTAGGTCCCTTTTTGTGAGCATTCCATAGCCTCAGTAATAGTGTCAGGACTTGGGACCTCCCCTTTGAGCTGGATCCTACTTTGGGCCTGTCACTGGACCTTCTTTTTCTCAGGCTCCTCTCCATTTCCATCCCTATAATTCTTTCAGACAGGAAAAATTATGGGTCAGAGTTGTGACTGTGGAATGCCCCCCCACTCCCTCATTTGATGCCCTGACTTCCTGCTGGAGGTGGGCTCTATAAGTTCCTTCTCCCTGCTGTTGGGCATTTCATCTAAGGTCCTTTGAGTCATGAGAGTCTCTTACCTCTCAGGTCTCTGGTGCATTCTGGAGGGTTCCCCTAACCTCCTATCTCCTGAGAAAAGATATAGTCCACAGAACGCAAAAAGATCAACAAGCTGAAGTGCTTAAGTGAGGACGCTTCAGTCCCACTTGGAAGGGAGAGGAAAGCGATCACAAGTGGGGCGGAAGGGAGGGACCTGGGAGAGAAAGTGGACAGGGGCAGGGGAGTGAGGGTGGGGGTGGAGAGTCATAGGGAGAGGGGAACCTGATTTGATATTGGGTGAGAGAAAAGGACTGAAGGCCTGAGGGTCAACAGAAAGAATGGCTTTGTTATTTTGAGAGAGGTTTCTCTATGTTATGGCCCTGACTGGCCTGGAACTCACAGAGATCCAGCTGTTCCTGCCTCCCAAGTGTTGGGATTAAAGGCATATACTATCATGCACATCTGGATTATCAGTTTTACCTCTGGAAGGGTTTGAATGAGAATGTTCCCTACAGGCTCAGGCAGCTCCTTTGTCAAGGCTACAGCTCCTAATCCTTTCCAAAGATAGCCCTATGTGGGGACTAAGCATGCAAATATTTGAACCTATGGGGCAATTCTTGTTCAGACCACCATATAAGCCAAGTGTCATTTTTATTTTCTATTTTTGATTAACAAGCATTAATTAGACATGCTGGTGGAGTTCTATATAGCATGTGTTGACCAAATCCAACTTCCCCTAACCACTCCACCCCCACCCCTCTACCACATCACCTTTGGACTTTTAGCATACTTACTAAGGAATCTTTTTAAACTGGTATCTCTAGAAAGCTGCAGCCTTCCCGGAAGAAGTAGATCATTGGAGGCAGGCTTTGAGAGTTTATAGCCTCTTCCTGCTTCCAGCTCTCTCTTCTTTGGCTTTGCTATTAAAGATATGGTCTCCCAGTTTCCTGCTGCTCTCACCATGCCTGATGTTTGTTGTAGGGCCTCCCCACCATGATGACTCTTATTCCTCTGGAATCAGAAGCTAAAATACACTCTTTCATGAGTTAACTTTGGTCACAGTATATTATTATAGTAACAAAACAAAAAAGCAGCGAACACACAGGGCTAGAAACTAAGTAACATTGACAATTAATATGCATTATTAGAATCACCATGGCAACACACCACTGGTTATGTTATGAAGCCTTTCCAGAGAGGTTTCACAGAGTGGGGAAGACCCACTCTGAATGTGGGAGGCCCCATGCAATGGGCTGAAGTCCTGGGTGGTGTTGTGAAGAAAATGTGACCAGCTCCAACATGGTGCTGCTTCCTATCTTTCTGTCAAGGGTGGATTGTGTCCTGAAACTGTGAGCCAAAATAAACTGTGCATCCTTAAGTCATTTTTGTCAGGTATTTTGTGATAGCAGTAAATGATGATGATGATGATGATGATGATGATGATGGTGATGATGATGATGATGATATGGTAAGGTAAGATGCATGGGCAGTACATGTTTGCCTGAGTGAATGCTCGGACCTCCCCAGAAGCTTAGGTATGCTCTATGGTTGGCAGCGCTTTCTGGATGCTGCCATAAAGGACTGTTGTGAGAATTAAATGCTATTTGTACAAATATACTGGAGGAAACAGCTGGAAGCTTGCATCTGGTATCTCCTGGACTCTGTCCTATGTGTTTTTATCCTTGCAAATTTGAACCTGTATCTTTCAATTGAATCACTGAAGTGGTGGTTTTGGGGATATCCAATAAAAGCTTAAAAGATTTAATACTAGCTACTAAGGACCAACTTGTGGGGGGGTGCGGGGGGGGGGAGACATGATTTTCAGATCAATGTTTACTGAGTGCTTAGTATACGCAAACCATTATCACACCAGAGTATAAAGATAAACCCAAATCCTTGCTCTTTAAGAGACTCCAAGGAAAATACTACTGTTCATCCTCAGTTCTAAATGCCACAAGACAGAGGAAGGTGCTATGTGGCTGGGGCAGGGACTTAGGAGCGTTCAGGGAACCACAGTTTCCCAGAGTTCTTCTCCAGGGACCTTCCTGAGTATTCTGTGATTTGGTTGTAGATCTTGGAGATGCTTTCTGTCATGATTTAGCAGCTCTTCCCATATGGATATGTGTGCCCCGGAGGCAATGGTACAGAAGCCATGGGGGCAGGGTAGATGTATTTCCCACAAACCAAGTTCTCTCTAATTCATCACAGACACAGAAATCAAAGTTTCTTTATTGGAAGAAGAGGAGGAGGAGGAGGAGGAGGAGGAGGAGGAGGAGGAGGAGGAAGAGAACAGAGTATTATCCTCTTGAGGCTTACCCTAGGCAGTCTACTGGGCACAGCATGGGGTTTTCTTCCTCAGGCATCTGATGATGATTCCACCCACCTGCCATGTCAGAATGCTGTCACACTGGAGTCATAGGATGTGGTAACTGCAGGTTCCCTGTTCTTGTTGTCCCTGCCCACTGAAGAAGAGGCCTTTAAGCTCCACCTGCCTTCCCTCAGAGGTGCTTGCTCCAGATCAATAATCTTTTCACTTCTGCCCCTCTTCCGAGGGACATCTTATCTGTGGTGAGCTAGTGGGGATTTCACTTGGGATTCTTCAAGTGTTTCTGCACTTCCCCACCTTCCTCTGACCTGTGTTTATCTTTGAAATGTTTAGCTGTTTATTTTCATTACTCCCAAGATGTCTTTTTTGTTTGTTTGTTTGTTTGTTTGTTTGTTTGTTTTTAGAGACAGGGTTTCTTTGTGTAGCCCTGGTTATCCTAGAATTCACTCTGTAGACCAGGATGGCCTTGAACTCAGAAATCCACCTACCTCTGTCTCCCAAGTGCTGTGATTAAAGGCATGTGCCACCACTGCCTGGCAAGATGCCTTCTTTTTTCAAAAACATGCTAAGCTTCCTTTCAGACTAGCTGCATGTAGATATGTAGTGAGTAACCCTGCGTCTTTCTTGGTGTCCACCATTGAAGTTATCTCCTCAGAGGCAGCTAGCTATGGCTGCTATCACGGAGTCATGATTTGTGCCCCGACCACTGAGCCCTCTGCGTGTACTTCAGAGATACGACGATATATCCTCCTCTTCCTGTAGCACCCCACTCTAAGGAAGAGTGTCCCTCTTTGGCCACTTAGCGTCTACATCTGGGGAACAGTCTACTCCGAGGGGCTGAGTGGCAGCGTGGGCTCACCACCTACCAGAGAAGCTGAACGAGAGAAATGCCTTTCCTCCCTCCCTTCCATGGTGTGCCTACTTGGGATTCTAGATCAAAGCCCAAAGCCCAAAGCAGCGACATGAAGACTCATTTTAGAGCAGGTGGCACCAGAAGAAGTCATGCATCCCTGAGGCAGAAGCAGCAGGAAGAACAGCAGGGCAATCGTGTCCAGAGTCCAACAACTGCATTCCAGTGGTCCAGATGACACCAGGATGGGGTCTGGCTACCCAGGCTTCTACTTAGTCATGTCTTCTCTAGACTCTGGCTTTCCACTTGCATCCCACAAAGCCAATTGCCTTCCCTTAAACCTAGAGATACTGATGAGGAAATAAGACTCTTTTTAAAGCACTCACCTCCAATTATCTTTGCTTTCTTCCAGCTTTCCTTGTCACACATGTGCCAGAAGCTTTCGAGGGTTAGGTGGGTAGAGCAGAAGTGCGACTTTAAATCAGGGACAAAGCTACTGAAGACTGAGAAGTTTCCCTCTTCACTGGTAGCTAGGAAATTAGGCAAGGGCTGGGGTGTAATTAGCAACTGCGACATCCCACAATGTCTTTGAATTTCTTGTTCTTTGATGTCTGTAACTGGAGAAAAAGAACAAATTTCTTCCTTTGTTTTTCTCTTTCAATCCATCTACACATTTCTGTCTCTTCCCTAATGCTCAAAGCATAGACCTTTGGCCGATACATTATTGAAATGTCCATTGTCAATTTCCTTCTGGATTAGAGTTTTTAGCTAGCTGTGTAAGAATCATACAATTTATTTCTCTATAAAACCCCAGGGAACAACAGTGTTCTCTATCAAATACCATAGCCTGTACCCTCCCCAGCCCCCAACCCCACCCCAAACAGACAGCACACATAGGCTTTTAAAACACACAACATGGTCTTCTTTATTTAATTGTTTAATCAGTTTACATTCCACAACTGACAGATTATTTATTTTTATTTTTTCCATGAACAAGTCATTTAATTAATTACCAGACACTTTTTTCTTCAATCGATGGAAATAACAATATTTCTGCCAATTTGAAAAAGAAAATTGCAAGATGCAGTCAGTTTCAGTAAAGTCCCCAAACGCTTGCTCTCTGCTTCCTCAGTTCTTTCAAAGTCACAGGAACCTGGCAATTTCCCTTTTCATTCCCCCTCCCACTTCCCTGGTAAGTTCCTCTCAGAATATCACAAGAGTTTCGAGATCTGGTTTGGATCACCTTTCCTGTAATTAATTAATTATGAGAAGAAACAGACAGTACAATAGATCTGATAAGATGTAGCATTCTTGTTAAGATTAAACAATACATTTATTCAAATTGTATCAGAACAAATTAACATAATATTTAATCTTATTTTAGCACCAATAACCACAGGAATTGCTACCTCCAAGGGGGAGAGTCTTGTTAGAATCCTGCAGTATACACCACACTGTGTCTAACCAATCAGAAAGCACTATGCAAATTAGAGTGAAGGTAAATAAATGTATATTGACTGAGCGACAATCTGGCGGACCATCAACACTCAGGGTGTTTGAGAGTTTTGCTGGCCATGGCCCCTGTCTATTGACCACAAATATAACATACTCACCAAATCAGCTCCCTTTCTCCTGCTTGGCAGGCACAGGGCTCAGAACAGTCTAAGTGAATCAAGCCTTATCATACTGGCTCTTTGACACGATTGGAGAATGCCCAGGGGCTGTTGCTTGCATTTATTTTGTTCTATGCCCTAAGGCCTCACTACCTGTCTTTCACACACACAGAAGAGGCTTATTTAAGATCTAAGGAAGATCTCTAAGCAGAAAGGAGAGGTAGGAAATGGTGGCCTGTGTCCTAGTACAAGGATGGAACTTGTCTCTGCTACCTCTTAGGAGACCTGGTCTGCCTGCTATTTTTTCCCATTATTTCCTTTTCAACACTCAAAACTTACAAAATAAAGAAAGAAAAAGAGAAAGAAAGAAAAAGAGAAAGAAAGAAAGAAAGGAAGAAAGGAAGAAAGAAAGAAAGAAAAAGAAGGAAAGAAAAAGAAATTAGATGAATTAAACAGCTCCAAATATCAGTGAGATGATTTTAGCAGGAGACTCCACCCGATGTTTAAAGATGGGAGAGATGTTTATTCTCAACAACAGGGAGGCCTGTCTATCCTTCGTCATAAGATATGAGACATCTATCGACATGGATAGGGTGGGCTGTGGCTGACTCTCCTACAGCCAAAGGGCATGGCCTGTTGTCTCCCTAGGACTGTGGTAGGTCATCAGGGCCTTGTCCAAGGTCAGCACTCATTCCTCTCGAGGCAGACAGAACCTGTGGCTGGTCCACAGCAGTGGCTCTCCCCCCTGACTATGCAGGTAGAGCAGAACGTCCAAAGGTGAGCGGCGCCATGGTTATAGCTCTGCTTCCACTCAGCACATCCAGCCTTTGCCTTTGCTGCCACAAGGCAATCCGCCACAGTGTGGCATCCCGCTCACACCTTACTCTCTGTTCTCCTAGGTGGTCCCATGAGCCTAGTACAAGCTTTTGAACCCTCAAAATGTGGCTCGATCCAGCTGGAGATGTTTTCCTCAGGGTAAAATTCGCCTTGGGTTTAGACGATTTTACTTGAAATAAATAGAACATAAAACATGCCAGTAACTTTTTATACGGATTCCATATTGAGGTGCTAATATTTTTGATAGGCTGCGTTCAAATGTAGTATTGAAATTAATATCACCTGTTTTGCTGGTGCTTTTAAAACGCAGGTATAAGAACATCTCAAATTGCATACACAGCTCGTGTTAAGTTTTGTTGGACAGTGGTGGTCTAAAGCCTTCCTCGTACAATCCTCACGGAGGGCCACCGTACTCCATGTGGAAGGAGGAAGCGTTAGACTGAAGGGTGATAGCCACGAGGGGAAGGGTGCGCGCACAGGCCAAATCTGTGTATCTTTCTTGAGCAAACACTCCTTTCCAGCAGCCCCTCGCACTCCGGGGTTATCCATTTCCTGGGTGTGGCCAGGGTTCCTGCCTTGGGCATGTTTCTCTGCCACTCTGCTGAGGGGCTTTTGGAAGCACAAACATTTCTTCATTAACCTCTAAGTTTACCTAACCACATCTTCTACCTACGGCCTCCATCTTATCCCCAGAACCACCTTCTTTTTTTCTGCCTCCCCATTTCATAGGGTCCCCTGACCACCCCACGCTTCTTTACGCGGGAAGCCACACTTGTAGAGACAGCCACAATTGGTTAAGTGATTCACTCACATATCTCCTCTGATGGTCTTTCTCCTACCCCAGTCCTGTGAGGCAAATCTCTGTCAGCAGAGAGAACAAGATTAGATCATCAAAGTAGGTGGGAAAAGGCATCGGAGACTGAAAAGGTAGATCAAAGGCTTTGGACTCTGCACACAAACTGGCTGCTGGCTTGAGGCTACTTTCTGAGGAGAGTCGGCTTCCAGCCAGAGCAACAGGAAGAGAGAGGCTCCTGAACTGCCTCAGCTCAGTCAACACACGACAGCCAGCATGGGCACAAATAGCAGCAGAATGGACAGGGAGACTGGGTGTCACATGTGTCCCCAACGTCACCCTGCTTCGTGTGAGTCTGAGAGGACATGGATACATGGTGAGGTCACAAGATTCACCCAAGGTTCCAGGTGAGCTATTAACAACGTCACTAATATCACCTCAGGTCATGTCTTTGGGTTGATATGGGTCATGACCTTCACGATTCTAACGTGGATGATATGCTTTTATTGGGCAGGGGGTGGAGGGGGACACACTTAACTTTTAAAGGCAAATGTCTTCAGAACAGAGAGTACCAAGCAAGCAGAAGCAACCATCAGGAAAACCAGAGAAATCTGTGACAGGCGTCCCCTCCCTTCAAGTTCCCCCAGAGTCAGGATTCTAGGGCAGTCCTCACAGGCCCTCAGGAAACCGAGGGCTACATTACAGCATTTAAGAAGATGCAATTCCCCTCCCCTTAATTTTCAGCTTTTACTTTTTATTTGTACATTTTTTACAGATAGTCTTGAATAGCAAAACAGTCACACCGTGGGCAGTGGGGATGGCGGGGTGGGGTGGGGTAGACCAGGGAGAGGCATGAGAGTGGTTCTGTGAAATCTCTGTGTGAAAGGCACCATCACACTCACAACACAGACATACTGGCACATACAAATGGGAATGGGCCTACGGACCACCCAGAGAGGAAAGGAAAAGTTTGGGGTCCAAGGGAGAGCAATGGAGGACACTAGGTTGTTTCCCTAGGGAGTCATAACAGGCTTTAGGTAGAAGGAGTGGCATCCGGGCATTTGTCAGGGTGAGGCCAGGCAGAGCTGTGGAGCTGAGGAACTCCTAGGTCGGGGCCCAGCTTTCTGTTTGTTGGCTGTGAACAACCTACCCTTGTGGGTGTGCCATTACCCTTATTTCTCCTTATTATCGGCTAGACTCTAGTCATAAAGAGAGCAAGAGCTTGTTGTTCTCTGGTAGAACATCTCGATGCACACAGGAAAGAAGAAAGGCATAGAAATTCTTTTGGGGAATCAATTCTTTTCTCCTTTAGAATTTAGGAACCAAGCAAGATCATACGGGGGTGTGTCCCAACTTGACACATCACTCCGGACCTCCTACCAGAACTGAGGTGCTATTGATAAAGTCACTAGCTTTACAGCCTGCCAAGAGGAAGCAGGCTCTTACTTTTATCACACTTATCCTCACTCTAAATATGAGAGAACTTTAAAGGCTTCAAGAATCTGATTTTGCTCCCCAACATGAGCATATACAGCTAAGAATGATAATAGAACTGTTAAAACAAGCAGCGTTAACCCCACACCTGCTTTCAAAGTAAACTATTTTAGTCATCTACGCTCTACACGATCTCTCTGTATTGTCACTTCTGGTAGCAGGAATGAGAGTTGCACTTTGCAAGACTGGCCTTGAAGTTAAGGAAGGGAGTCTGGCAATGGGTAAAGACTATGAAGGAGGCAGTTTCTCTGGAGGGCTTGAAAGAAGAAGTGAATCCCATGCGCTTCAGTTGGATAGCTACGCTCAAGGTCAGCAACCAAGATGGCCTCTCCCACTCCACACTGCAGAGCCTTGATGGGACCAGTCCATCGTCGTGGCTGCACTGCTGGCCATGGGCAATTTGAGCAGCGCATAATTCATAGACACTTCATGCTTGCAAATCGCTTTGCAATTTCTCTGTCACCCTTAATATACCATGAGGTAAAGCGTTATTACCATCCTCGTTTTTTTTTTTTGTAGATGAGGAAGTTCAAGTATGGAGAAGACACAGTGCCCAGAGTCACAAATCGTTTTTTAGTACAGAGCGGAATGAAGTGTTCCGCCATTGCTGCGTTATTCAAGTGCAGCTTAATTAGTGAGTTTCTCTGGCCTCAGTGAATTTATACCCATGATTAAATTGAGATGGCACCTGAAAAAAAAGAAGTAGGGGAGAGAGAGAGAGAGAGAGAGAGAGAGAGAGAGAGAGAGAGAGAGAGAGTGAGGAGAGAGGGGGGTAAGGGATCTTTAGCTCTGGTGTGAGCTTTCAAATGCCTCCCTGCTGCCCTTCTGGTTTGTATTGCTGCCAAGAACACACAGTCACTGATGCCACTGGTGCAGTTCTGTGGCCATGTCATGCCGTCCTGGCCCCATCTGTTCACCCAATGACAACCACTCACCAAGAGGTTCTGAGGTCTGATGCTTATGACTGGGTCCATGGTAAGGGCCTCAGTGCGATGGGATTCTGACTAGTCTCTCAGTCCTTTGTATGCTTTTCCCCTAGTTTTCAACAATGAGCATGAAATCCTCAGGGAGGAAAGCTCAATAGCTGGCAATAACCTAGTCTCAGGACTAGGAGCTTTGCAACAGGATGGTCTGTGGCACAGCAGCATGGATGGAGAGGTGGTAAACATGACGCCAGAACTCAAGCGCCCAGAGAGGCACCAGAACCATTTGGATGCAGCTTCTCTTAGGACTTACTTTAAAAAAAAAATCTGCCCCTTTCCTCTGTATGAGCTGGAAGATAGCAGCAAGGCTTACTGTTACTCTCTGTAAAATCAGGTCTTCTGACTCATCATGTTTCCCTGGAGAGAGATGGATGTGTTCACTGGGGCATATCGGGCCAGAAGCAGTGGAGACATTTCCAGAAAAGAAGATCTCTCTAACTATGAGAAGCAATCAGTATTCCACACAAAGAGAGGGGGTGTCTGAGTGTATTTCTTCCCCTCCATGATTGAAAATCAGCGAAGGAATGCTCCCAGCCTAAGATAGTTGACACCAAATGCTCAGAGCAATGATTTTGACCTTATTATTCCGAATATTACATAGGTGGGCAGCACTGGAGATCTAAATAACACATTTTTCTGAAGAGAAAAAAATGTGGTACTTTCTAATTAGGTCTCTTACCATGTATATGGATGTCTAAGGATATGCAAAGTCTCAGGGTACCTTTCCTATTGAGGAAAGGTGACACATTTGGGTAGAAAATCTCCCCTGGGGAAGAATACACCAGCAGGGTGTCAGGGCCCAGGCTACCATTGAAGGACCTGAGGCCAAAAAAGACTTATCCGGCTCCGAAGGAGCTCTCTAATTATGCTTTCATGGTCCCTAGAAGTGAGAAAGGAGGCTGCTGACAGGCTGTCTGGTGACTAAAGTAAGAAGAGATTTTTTTTTCTTTTGTTCATGATATACACACCTCCTTGTGAGACCTTGGGCCATGGCAAACAAGGCCAGAGGTGCTTGAAGTATCTTGCCTCCCTAAGAAGTTAACTGTCACAAATGGATCCTAAGGAAAGCCCGGGGGGAGAAGGAAAGAAGGACAAGTCATAATTCCCCAATGAGAACAGGGAATTGTATTTTGCCCTAGGTAGACCCCAACTTTCCCAAATCTCCAATCTAGGAGAGAGCAGAAGAAATGAATGCTGAAAGTGGTCTCCAGCTGTTGGTTTGCACAGAGCCCACAGCATGTGCAACTGTATTCCCTGTTACACGCAGCTATTGGAACTTGGCCTGGGTAGGAACCAGGGTCCCCTCAAAAGGTTGGAGTCTATGATTCAGAGTTAGTGGAGTCTGACCTAGAGAGCGTCGCAAACCACACCAATTCTCTTCCTTCTCTTTATGCATTCCCTAGCTACCTCACAGCCGGACAGCTTCAGAAAATGCATCAGAGGGTCTTGTTTTAACCAGTGGTCAATCCACTGTGGTAGAGGAGTCAGATCACCTGGACAGAGATTGTTATCGGCTGTCAGTGTGGAGACTCCCATCCTGAAGAGGTGCCTGAGCTTGTATCGGAATCCAGCATCCGTGTCTGTCCCTGTCCAGCTGTAATAGTGAACGCGTGGCTCTGGGGGCCTGTTCTGCTGATGCTGAGATGATGGGCTGAGCCCAGGGCGTCTGCCTCCTGCCTGGGAGCCCATCTAATGTTTCAAAGGACGCCAGCGAGTTTTACTCAAAGTGTACCGTGGTGCTTGGCAATTGGATAAAGCAGATGATCTGCTTATGATAAGGGTGGATTTTTGAAAATAAAGCATAAAGGTCTGTGATCAAGTACGTTTCAAGCAAGTTCACTCAACAAAAGTCTAAATAGTCAATAACAAAATGTCCCATTTGGCTTAGTTTCCTCCATCGTTTTGCAACTGGAAAACAGCTGGAATTAGCATCCAGTCACAGAAAAGCACCCCAAGTGGGTGTTCACGGATAGCTACCTGCTCGTCCCTGTTCAGCGCAAGATACCCAGAAGGAAAACAAAAGACCTCTCTATCCAAGAGACTTTCTTTCACCTTAAGAGAAAAATCTAGCTTTTCAAAATAAAAGAAAATTGTCAATTTAAAAAAAAACCTCAGGTTTTTTTTTGAAAATGATTTCCCTTATATACCCTTTGTCTTTAAAAATGATCCTTAGAAATCTCAACGGGGGAGGGTCTCTGTGAGGGGAAACCAGGAGGGAGAGCAGCATTTGATGTAAATGAATAAATTAATTTAAAAAAAATCTCAAGTGGATGCCAGCAGCATTTCCTGACACCAGCTTGCCCCTGTTCACCTGATACTCCTACACTCTGGGTGTTCACATGCAAGATCTGCTGTAGAATCTGATCAGGGCCCTTGTGAGGGGGGTCTTGAGAAATGCATCCACACCTGTATATAGGTACACAGTGACCACACACACACACACACACACACACACACACAGTGCACCAGAGTGACACACACAAAGAGAGACCCACATTGAAATCCATCAGATATTTCACCTGATAGGCGTTACACACACACACACACACACACACACACACACACACAGAGGGGAGAGGTGGATCAAAAGAGCAGATGAGAAGAACAGGACCTACAGCCCGGTAGATGGAGGAGGGGGGAGGCTGTTAGTCGGTGCGGAGTCTGGTAGGACAAGAGGCTGGAAACGGAGAGCTGCGACACGGGAGAAAGGCTGCCGAGTGGCCGGCAAGGTTTCCAGAGCAGATCTGTTCTGCGGCAGCTAAGCTCCCCTTCTGCATGGCTGACCATGGCTGTGCCAGCTCGGGATTCTCTCCTTGCCTCCCCAGGGACACGTGGCACCAGCGGGGATCCCCGAGGTAACCATGAGCTGTTCCTGCCCTGTGGCATTCACAGCTCTGGCCGACTTCGTCACTCGCCAGCACAGCCAGTGCAAATGTGCTCAGGTGAGCCTGAGATGCCTGGACGGCCCTGTCGGGTTGGACGGCACCTCAGTTTGGGTGCTAGCCTCTGAGAGAGAGAGAGAGCTATTTTGGGATTCATGGCCTTGAAGATCAAGAGGAGAGGGATGGGAATGGAAAGAGTCAAGAGTTCTCCATTAATTTACATAATATCATACAAACTTGAGCCCATGGGACGTGGAGGTGCTCCCTCTGCATGAGACTCATTTCCTTTCCTCTGTACAGGGCTCGCCCCTAGTAAAGGAGCAGACATCCAGAGACAAAGGACAGCCCCCACAGTGGGGAGTGAAGGTCTGGTTTGGTATACATAACTCAGCACATCAGCAACCAGAGGCAATATTTCTTTTCTCTCCTGACTGTATGTTTCCCCCTCTTATGACTTTTGTGCCCAGCTGTGTCTTGAACTTCCAGAATGAGTGGACTAAGTCTTGCGGAGTTCCAGAACCGTTCTGTGAGGTACCACAGGGTTCTCTGGCCCAGTAGTTCTGTTCTTGGTTTGCCCTCTGGGAATTTCAGCTGTACCGAAATAATAGAAAGAAAAATGCCACACAAACGATAAAATCCCACACTCATGAAATATCCACCACGTGTGCATACACATGTGCGTGGACATGGACACACACACACACACACACACACTCACTTTTGTCTCTCTCCAGGGATCTCTGGCCGCTGCACTGGCACCCCTGAAGGCCTGCCCCTCAAGATAATTCCCAGTTCTTGGGGTCTCTATAATGGGTCAAAGACAACAGTAGTAAGAGAGACAGCAGAGTAATATGATAGCTCCATTCACAGAGTGGAAAAGAAAGAGGTAACTACCCAACACCTGTACGCATGTGCACACATGCGTATGTGTGCATACACCCACCCCCCACCCACCCACATACATACATACATACACACACACACACATCACAGCATTACTCGAAGGCTCCAATCTGCCCAGAGAGCACAGGCAGGGGAGGACAGGGTGGCCTCTTGTTTAACTGGGTGTAAGGCAGCTGGAAGGTGAGACTGGGCTTTCTCAGCATCCACTGAAATGTCCTTTAGTTGATGTGGATCTTGCCTCTCAGCATCTTCTCTCCCCTTCCCACCTCTAAAGCATCGTCCAAAGGTTTGGCCACAAAGAGAAAACTTCCTCCTCGATCGGTTTTCTCTTCCACTTGTGCTGGGTCGCTGGTGGGTTGGGAAGGAGCTCAGAACAGGAAGAGCAGAGAAGTGGTTCTGAAGATGGCCTCAAAGATGTGGTTACATTCTATGACCTCAGGGGACTGAGCTTCCCCCATGATGTGATGGCTGGGGTGGGGGTGGTGTCCTCTCCTGATGGCCCAGAGTGTGGCACGTCCTTCTCCGAATCTGTCGCTTTAGACCACTGCGTCTGTCCCTTCCAGCTCACCGCCAGATCCTTACAGGAGACAAGGATCGAGATGCCTGTGGTGGCTTTCACTCTGTCTTGAAGAAATCACGAAGCCAAAGTCAAAAACGGATGAGAGAGCCACAGGATAGGGACATTTTTCCCATCTTGGATATGAGGCAACACAAAGTCTGGTGAGATGCAGGTGCCTGAGCCAACTCAACTCTGCCTTGGCACTGGCATCATCTTGATTGAGTGTCATTTTATATATGTATATTATATATATATTTATATATATATAGGTATGGGTTTGTTTGTTTGTTTAGCACACTGTCCCATTCTCTGGTCTGGATTTAGGGCAGTTGGTCCTCGGGACAGGTTGGACAGAGGGGGCCAAGGTACAGAAGAATCCCGAGATTAGCGTGAGGCCCAGGCCCCCCCATGCACAGAACATGGACCAGCCATAGCCGTGGCTGATGTCATCCGGGAGTCCGTATAGGTAGCGTGGATACCGTGAGAGCTCAAAGTTGATCCCAGCCACACAGGTGCACAGTGAGATGATGCAGAAGGTTCCTGGAGACCAAGGGAGGAAACATGGGGCAGGGGAATGGGGAAGGGAAAGGAAGCGGGGAGAAAGAGAGAAGAGAGGTTAGGATTGTTACATTACACCTTCTTAAGTGGGATAGATAAGGAGCTCTAGGCAAGAGTAGGCCCTCATCAAGGGACGCTCATGGGAGGAGGGCGCTCTTACATGCTCATTGCTACTCTTCTCTCCAACCATTACCCATCGTGGAAAATTCAGGAAGTCTCTTCTTTGACAAAAATGCCCCCAAATGAGTATCTCATTAGAGATTTATATAGGGTGGAATGACTACATAATATCTAATTCATTTTTATAGAGTATTTAAAATATGTTATCTTTTGTTGGAGACACAAAACATCCCACAAAACATGTCCTTTCTTTCACAGATGCATTACGTCTTATACAAACTTAAGCACGCTTTCTCCAATCTAGTCACCAACAACTCTGGCCATCAAGAAGCAGAACGCCTTCTCAGCTGCCCGATATTTGAAAATCTTCTCCATTTTTCTATAAGGCAGCATTTCTGAAAAAATGTTCCATGGGAAACTAGCCCCCTGAAACGCTTCTTTATGATATAGGTGGTGGTGGAGTTCAAACATCAGGACCAACATCTGTTTTCACAACCTTGCTATCCACACAGGGATCGGTTAACTTACCTAACATGCTTCAATGAGAAATGTCACAAACCCATTTGATAATAGGATTGTCTCTAAAATATCTTCCTCACCACATACTTCCAACACACATACAACACGTGAGATGGATTCCTCAGATTAACCTTCAACTGGAAGATCATTAGAAGAGTTGAAACGGGGCAAAATGTATTCCATTAATATGCCCATTCTTAATCAATACCCATATTTGGTATAGCTCGAGTGCATGCAAGAGCTTCTTCAGCATTTGCTTGCACATATGCCTCATGTGACCCAAAGAAGCCCAGGGTGGATGGAAAAACAGGCCAGGTAAGTTTTCTCACAAGGGGAAGGAATCAGAGGTGATATGCTCTCCATTTTGCAAAATCTTCCTTTCTATCTTCTGGGTTTCTTTATTGTCATGCCTTATGTCTTCCAGAAGGTTCCGGGAGAACCAGGGAAGGAATGCAGGGAAAGGCAATGAGGTTCCTAAGTCTGTGACTATTTAAACAGCCATAGTGGCTGCAGTCACGAGACTAATGGAAGTGGAGCGCTCTGCCACACACAGGGCACTGAGGTCATCTCACTGTGGAGGATGGGTAGGAGCAATCGAAGAGCCAGAAGTCAGAGAGGACTGGGGCAGAAGCAACGTCTGGACACGCTAGGACTCACAAAC
The DNA here is from genome assembly GCA_964023405.1 of Apodemus agrarius. Classification (NCBI taxonomy): domain Eukaryota; kingdom Metazoa; phylum Chordata; class Mammalia; order Rodentia; family Muridae; genus Apodemus; species Apodemus agrarius. Next base: position 65,462,342 of record OZ030006.1, on the reverse strand, counting down.
TGAAAAGCCGCTATGGTCACTTACACAAGACCCAGCCAGGCGGCATTCCAGCAGGAGAGGGGAAGGGCCTCACTGCCCCCCACCCCTGAGAGGCTAATGACAGCTGATGGCTTCTGGGGAAGAAAGAGTGTCTGTCTTCCTGAAGGGTGGAGCCCCTGGTGCACTGACCAGCTGATAACTTACATCCACGGGTATACGGCCGTGCAAATTAAGACTTGGTGGTTTTGAGTGAGGGATCAAGAGATAGAGAAGAAAGAACACGAGTAAGAACACGAAGTTGGGAATGGGTGAAAGGTGAGGGGGTGTGAAGTGGACGTGAGTATAATCAAAATACACTCTATGAAACTGTCAAAGAATTACTAAAAATCTTGTAATTTTAAACGTGCCATGTGCCAAAAGTTGTCACATGCTTAGCCCTTCATTCATTCATTCATTCATTCATTCTTTCCTTTTTTATTAAGTTATTTACTTTACATCCCAATCACAGCTTCCCCTCCCTCCCAGCACTTCCCCTTCACCTCACGCTCCCCTCCCCCCTCCCCCTCCCCCTCCCCCTCTTCCTTCTCAGAAAAGGGGAGGCCTCCCTGGATATCAGCGTGCCTTGGCCTATCAAGCTGCAGTGAGACTAAGCACGGTCTTCTCCCACTGAGGCTGGACAAGGCAGCCCGGGTAGGGGATGCAGAAGGAGGCAATGAAGACAGACAGCCCCGACTCCCACTTTAGGAGTCCCACATGAAGACCCAGCTGCACAACTGCTGCCCAGGGGCAGAGGGCCTTGGTGCAGAGGGCCTTGGTGCAGAGGGCCTCGGTGTGGAGGGTCTTGGTGCAGAGGGCCTCGGTGCGTGCCGTCCACTCCCTCTGGTTGGCGGTTCAGGCTTTATGAGCTCCTATGGGCCCCGGTTAGTAGATTCTGTAGGTTGTCTTGATATATCCTTGACCCCTCTGGTTCCCCCTTCAATCTTTTCTCCCCCCCTTCCACAGGGGTCCCCAGGCTCCACTGATGCTTGGCTGTGGGTCTCTGCACCAGTTTCCATCAGTTACTGAGTGAACCCTCCATGATGACAGGCTACTGTCCGCAAGTATAGCAACATCTCACAGATAGTGCCGGGGTGGCTTCCCTCTTATGGTATGTATTTCATGCTGGGCCAGTTATTAGTTGGCCTTTTCCTCAAATTTTGCCCCATCCTTTACCTCTGCATATCTTACAAACA